>OZ002731.1:4716302-5252237 GCA_963924305.1 Polygonum maritimum
CATAAGATTTCAAAAAGGTATGACATCAAGCCTTTAAATGAAGCACACTTGTGAGATATGTGGTGGAGACTTTTCTGGCATTGTTGATCTAGCAAGAAAGACATGCAGTTGTAGGGTATTTCATCTTGATCACATGCCTTGTGCTCATGCAATTTGTGCAATAGAATATATGGAGTACAAGCTTATAGATTTCTTAGGTGTGTACTACACAAGTGCAATTTGGTTGAAGGGGTATGAGATAATTATATACCCTTTGCCATCTTGATCTAAATGCGTTGTGCGTGAAGAAATAAGCAAGCTGGAATGTCATCCACCATGTGTACGCAAGAAATGTGGAAGACCAAGGGTGAAGAGGCTGCCATCCTTTAGAGAGTTTAAAGGAAGCGTAAAGAAGAAAAGAAAGGCAACCACATACAAATGCATCGTGTGTGGGAATGTTGGCCACAACAAGAAGACATGCACAAGTAGAGACCATTATGAAGCTATCACCACTACTTCCCTCTTCCTTTTGAAATTATGGTGACATGTTTATGACTGTCATTTTAGTGATATTAATGTGGTTTAGCCATTTATCATTTGATTTTGCAGTTTTTAGGGGAAAGTTATTGGCATGAATACAACCTTGTTAGTGTAAAGCAGTACGTGAATGACATTGGTGACAAGTTCAACTTTTAGATGTAAAGCGTTGGTGACTCCTTTAAATGTTCAAACTTTTATGTTGTTGGTGACAACTTAATCTCTTCTTCTCTTGTGTTAAGATCAACTTTTACGTTGGTGATAGGGTAAATTTAATTTTTGCAAGGAATAGATAGCGTTGATGACAAGGTTAAAGTTTGTATGCTTTTAATTAGATAGAGATCCTTCATACATTACAACACACAAACGTTACAACACATTAAACACACAAACTTACACATTGCTGACTTGGAACAAAGGAACAAAGAAACAAAGGAACAAAGGAACATAACTAAAACAGGATGACATGTTACATAAAAGGTGGTCACACATTCAATTTCGACCTTGGTTTGTTGGTGGCTGTTGACCTGCAAACTGCTGGTTTGGTGGGAGGTGTTCTGCCCTTAGCTAACTCCCAATCGAAAGGCCAAACTAAAAAGAAATAATCCAAGGGTCAAGAGACTACCTGAATGCTTGACATTTGTTTGAAACACATGGATGACAGGGTACTTGAATGCATGATAGCTCAAGGCCCTCGCGTGTGACAAGTTGGTCATTGAAGTAGAATTGTACCCAACAAGGAGGAATGTTATTCTGCATGTAATAAAGACTATAGATCCAGTAAACCTTGACACTGGGACTGAGAATGCATTATGTCCCCGAATGTTGATACATATGAAAAAAAAAACCAAACATTAAGCTTCAAATGATAGAGATAGAGAAGATGAAAAATAGAGATTTAATTTTTCACCACCCCATGAACAATGATGACACGAATCTTATAAGGTCGAGCATAGACCCTCCTCCTGAAGGTGACAAGTCTGAGGTCACCACCGCTCATGCTTTTAGGTTTGCTGGTATGTGTTAGATGGTTAAAATGGGTTTTTGCAAGGAAACAAGGCCTATGAAAATGGTACAAAACCATGTCTATGCAAAACCAGATATGAGCTTGTATGTATTCATATGCATTAATTAAACCTGTCATACGTTTTTTGAATTTATCCATCTATCATCGGGTTTGGCCAAAACAGCGCTAATTATGGGGATTTTGTACTTTGGAATTGATGGTGTCATACAAATCAGACAAGATTAGGCATAGGGGTTGGTGGACAATAAGAAGTAGTAAGGAATAGGCAGACTTCTACATCAAATATGGTCAAAGCAATAAAGAATCTAAAAGATTGACAAGATTAGGCATGCGGGTTAGAAAGGACATGTGGTCAAAGTAATAAATTACCACAAAGTTATCCACAAATATTTCAAGGGATCAGGCAAGCTTAGTACATATGCTAGCAATCGTCATTCACACAATCCTAATACATATAACATTATTGAACTTCTCATGTACACCTATTTTATACTTGTCACACATATATTATAACCTGTCATTCACACCCTAAACTATGAATTGTAGCTTCAAAATTAGTGTTGTACACACTACAAGCTCTCATTAACACACTCAACATGTCATTCACACAAGCTGGTATGACATAAGTACTATCATGAAAGAACACATAAACATTATTTAACCTATCATTCACCTTTTAATCCTTTCATTGCCGCACTAAACCTGTAAATGACAGCTTCAAAACCATTCTATATATTATACAAACCTGTCATTAAACTTAATGTATAAATAAAAACATGTCATGCTTAAAACCGGTAATGCTTATAACCTTGTTATTCAAAACTAAAAGTTGTCATACATACATTCATGACTTTAGGATGTTACCTGACTAATAATAAGTTGCCACCATTAAGCTTATAGATGCTAGACAAATAACAACACTTATACAAGTGTAGTCTTGTCAGAAATATCCAGAGTTTTAAACAATCCTATCTTATTTAAAGCAACACATGTTAGATTGAGAGGTTTTAATCATCAAAGACCCAAGTGCCCCGCTGCAACACTATGGCCATCTTCTCCCTTGTGCTTGAATGTTGTTCTCATCAACAATGAACTCACAACCAAAAGTCAAATATACAATATACTTGATAGAAAACAGACCACAATTTCCTCTACAAATTCATGAGGATACATTAGCAACAACATGAAATACAACAGAAAAAACGAGTTGGATGAAAGCACGTATTACCCTTGGTTGTCCACTAGAGCATCTGGCACTCTACCAACGGTGAAGGGGGTTTCCAAGTTCTTCACCAGATGGGCCATTCTGTCACTGGCATACCGGAAGTAAGGCATCATAACGTGGAGTGGTGACAACATGGCCTGCAACTCCTCATTAGAGAACAGGTCTGGACGACAATCATAAATGTTGATTTGACCCTCATCGAACACTATCTCTAGAGCAATCCAATGGATCTTCAGAATTCTAAAGGGTACACATATCCTTTTTTGCCTCAAAGAATGGTTTCCCAAAAGTAAGAGGCAACAATCCATCAACATTGAACTCATAGGATGTGTGAACCTACCAATCCAAAGCATGTCAGCCACCAAAATATCTTTCCGATGTTCAGGGTCTGAGTGAATCCTCTTCCTCATGTGGAACAATGCCTCAGACATATTGATTCGGCCTATTTTGTATGGGTTAACTCTTAGATTTTAGGGATATTATTGAGTGTGTTTAGGTTAGAGTTTGTGGTAATTGTAATATCTAGGCCGAAGACACAAGAATGCAAGAATCAAAAGTTTTAAGGGTTTTGAGCTGTCTGCGCAACACCACTTTCTTGAAAAGGCTATATCTGGAGCTACAGAGGTCGGATCAAGCTGATTCCGGTGCCGTTGGAAAGCTAACTCGAAGGGCTTCAATTCATCTTTTTACGCAGAAGTCAGATTCCAAGCCGAAGAGGGTCAAAACAGCCTCCGAAGTGGCGCATGTGTTTCTGTCCAGATTCCACGACCGCGGATTGTCCGACACGACCGCGGTGGCTGCCGAGATGACCTATTCTATTCTGTCGCGAAAGCGCGGGCGCGGTTGAGATGACGTGACCGCGGAGATGCCGGATCCAAGACGGGCCGAAGATCCATCTTCTTTTCTTCTTCTTATCTTTCCTCTTTCTTTTTCTATCTTTTCTCCTTTCCTAATTAGATTAGGGGAGCATGTTCCCTGGGTATATATAAGGAGGAGCCTCCTTAGGTTTTAGGTATTCAATCCAATTTCATATCTTAGTCTAGGTTCAATAAAATCTTTATTTCTTTTGTATTTTGGAGAGCTAGTCTCATTGGGTTTGTTCAAGGGAGAAGCTCTGATGTATGAACTCGTTAGATTTTGGTAATTGATTTCTATCCTTTGGTTAATATCTCTTCTCTTTGAGCTTAATTCCATGAGCTTTGCATGATTCTTTGAGCTTGGCCAACTTGTTGAATTATCATTGTTCTATAGTTTGAATTGATTTGTTTCATTGTTTGTGTGAGCATCTCTTTTCTAGAAGACAACTTGATTCTAGAACCGTGGACTAGGATTAAGAGAGAAAATTGATTGTTTTATCTTGTAATTGACTCGTAGCTTGATTGTTTGATATTATATCCTGCATATCCTTGTTCTCTATGCTAATTCTAGGTTAAGCGTCCTTGCCTAGGGTTATAGAATTGCTTGGACCGTGGACTTGCGATTGTTAATGATCAGGATAGGAATTAACCATAGGCGTGAATGAAATCAATGGATGAATCTATGATCGAGTGATTATTTCATGAGTGGATCTTTTGAATGAACCTGCCTCTTATCTATTTGTTTATTTGTTTGTTATTTGTTTCCTAGGTTAGTTTAGTTTAGATATCTCTTTGATTTCCCCCATTATCTTTAGTTGATAATTATATTAATACTAGAAGCCATAGTTCTCTAGGGTTCGACCCCTTACTTGCATGCTATACTAGTTTGTAGTTTGGGTTATTTATCTTTGATCTTGACACGACGACTTTAGCCGAGTCACATATGCTGGATTACACAAGGGAAGCATATCAGTTTATGTAAACACAGTAGTCACCGAATGTTGGTGACAGGACACCAAGGCAACCCAAACTAAAACCCTACACCCAACCAACATAAATCCTAAACCCTTAGGAAATGAACCTGGCCAAATTCACAACTGTTGGTGACAGGTCACCAAGGAAACAAAATCTAAAACCCTACACCCAACAAACATAAATCCTAAACTCTAAACCACTAGGAAACGAATCTGTCATCAAATTCTAATTTCTAAACTGTTTGTGACAGGTCACCAAGGCAACCCAAACTAAAACCCTACACCCAACAAACATAAAACCTAAAGCCCTAAACCACTAGGAAATGAACTTGTCACCAAATTCAAAATTGTTGATGACAGGTCACTAGAAAACACAAACTAAAACGCTACACCTAACAAACAAAAACCCTAAACCCTAAACCCCTAGGAAATGAACCTATCACCAAATTCACAACTATTGGTAATAGGTCACCAAGGCAACCCAAAATAAAACCTTACACCCAATAAACCCTAAACCCTAAAACAAAAACCCTAAATCCTAAACCTTTAACCCTAAACCCTAAACCCTAAATCCTAAACCACTAGGGAATGAACCTTCCACCAAATTCACAACTGTTGGTGACAGGTCACCAAGGCAACCCAAACTAAAATCCTACACTCCACAAACATAAACCCTAAACCCTAAAACATAAACACTAAACCCCTATAAAAAAATCCTAAAGCATGATTTGGTATAAACAAGCTAGTCACCAAAATTCATATGCTGTCAAGATATGCTTTAAAAATTGAATAAGGTCATGTACCTCATCACCAAACCAACATTTCCTAGTTATGATCTCCTTGAATAATTTTTTGATGAGTGTTGTCTCAAATCCATGCACGCCAATGTTTGTACTAGATAAAAGAAAATTATACAACCATTAGGGACTTGGAAAACAAACAGCTTTTTGATATAAAGCAAGTTATATAAATTGCAATGGATTAGAATACCTTTCATCATAATACCAATCATAGAAAGCTGATCTTTCTTCATTACAATAGAAGGAATTCATGGGTTTTCTAGGGAGTTTTTCTTCTCTACAATGTAAGGATAGACTATCTTGTCACTTGGCTTGTTGTTCCTTGTCGACCTCCTCACAGTAGTAGGTTCACCTTCCTAATCTGACATAATGCACTCTCTAATCATAATACCCTCCTCTTCAGATTCATCAGATTTAGGCTTCATGTCATCTTCTTCAACCTCTAAAGTCTTCACAACCCCCTCAACCTCTACTTTCTTCTCATCCACTTCAACCTCTAAAGTCTTCACATCCCCCTCAACCACTACTTTATTGTCATCCCCCTGAACCTTTACAGATGTATCAATCTTCTCACCAACCTCAACCTCTACAGCCTTGTCACCAACCTCAACATGTACTGTCTTCTCTTGAACTTACAGTCCTTCAGAATTGTCACAGTCGCAACAATTTCCTCTTGTACACCAGCAACCTGGGCAGCAGTTGCAGACTTGTCACTAACATCCTCTATAGATTTTTCTTGCACTGTTGGAAACAAATGGTCATATATGCTCATGCAGTTGAGAGCAATCAGCATGTATGTCCTCCAACACTTGAGCATACTTCTCCTTAAAAGATTTCCGCTCTCTTTGATCCTACTGCGTGTTGGTCTCAATCATAACTCCAGACTGTCTTAAATCTTGCCTCAATTCATACATCTGGGTGGTCAGGTCATCGTGACAACCAATAAGCAACATAAGTTGCATTGACATGTCTTGAACTTTCGATTGCATTGATTTTAGAGAATGACCAACAATCCTCAAATCATCTCTCAATCTCTTGGCCCACTGAGGCTCATCAGACATCTCATTAGCTAACCTGACACCACCAGTATTCTTCCCATCCTTTCCACTAACACCCTTGACACCACTCTTGTTCATGCTTTCCTGTGGCTCCACAACTCCCTTCTTCTTCTGTTGAGCCTTGACATGTACATGATGTACTGGTACAACTTTGGTTCCTTTTCCTGCCACTTCTCAGGCGGGAGGATATGTTAGTGCCTGCCTTCATTATCCTGTCACCGCTAAGATCCTTCTTCTTCTTCTTCTTCTTCTTCTTCTTCTTCTTCTTCTTCTTCTTCTTCTTCTTCTTCTTGGCCTCCTTGTCACCAACCCTAGCAACCTTTTCTTTATACACTTGTACTTCTTCAACAGAGGGTTGTTGTACATCCATCTTGTCACCAGTACCATGTAATCCTTGCTCCTCCACCTCAGAAACTGTTTCCCCCTTACTATCACCACCTTCATTTTTCTCCATCTTGTCAGCTCCATCTAAAAACACCAACTCCTCATCCTTGTCACAAGCCCTTGCCTCCTTCTCACCATCCTTCATTTCTTGTTCATCAACTCTGTCACCAACTTTCTCTCCTTCTTCTTTCCCATCCTTGTCACCTACCTTCTCTTCAGAAACTGATTTCACAACAAACATAACCTTCTTGGCTGGTTTCTTGGAGGATTTTGCTACAGCAGGCAGGCGCCTTGGTAGCTTGAACTTGTCACCAAACATGTGTTTCCCAATATCAACAAGGCTCTTGTCCTCATCAAAAGAAGAATCTCATACTCCTCATCCACATTTCTTTTCCTGGATGGTGTCTTCACATTCCTTTCCTTCTTTTGACTTTTCTCCTTCTTACCAGTTGATGTCTTATCATGACCAATTTCAAACTTGAACTCCCTCCTTGAAGCTTTATGCATGTGGGTAAGCACTACATACTTCATCCTTGGCGTGATTGCCTTAGACCCCAAAATGGTGCCCCCCTCCTCATAATCCATAACAATCTCCTCCATCTCTAGATACATTACAACCTGAGGTAGCCTCCATGCAACACAGTTGTCGATGATAGGGTCTTTCTCCTCGTTTGACCATGAGAAATCACCAAAATTGCATGAATCATACCTGTATATAGTCCCCTGAAAACACCAACAAGCAAAAACACATACACATAAGACACAATGGGTGCATATGGCAATTGTGGATATTTGGTGAAATAGTAATAACCAACAATATCAGTACATATTAGCACACCAAATCCTCTTGCTCAATTGCAAACTCCAAGTGTCTGTAGGTCAAGGAGTACTAAGAGGATACAGAATACTATATAGGACCATAATTGTTGTTGACATCCAGTTTGTAATTGACATTACAAATTTTACACAGGCCTGGAAAACTTTCAAATATCCATATCTGTCATGAATAAAAATTTTACCTCAAAGGCTAGAGGATAACCAAACAAATTGATTCGTGGCCTATTACCAAGTTTCTGGATTAGACAAATCTTGGATAATTTATCTATGGTGGCCTGGTAAAGCTTCCTGCCCCAAGGATACTGATAAAATTTGTCCATATCAGACACTAATGCAATAGACTCATTGCTTATCAAGCTACCAGGCCTGCGAGGAAGCAGCATGTTGGGACGATATTAAGGACGTCAGTCATTAATATCTAACCAATAATGATCGTCCCTAGTTTTGATAATGACAAACTCAAAGCTATTTAATAGTTGTCCAAATGTTTGTCTCAGGTAAGTCTATAGGACTCTCATGAGTGAAAAGAACAACAAGTGAACGAGAGTCCCTAGGCTATAGGGACGCACTCCATCAGAACTTCCAAAGCTGAACATAAGAATGGAGTCCCTACTGTTGAGCAAAAATGTACACAAAATTGCAAAACATATAATAATTATTTTTATTTTAGTTCGATCCTCTCTTTTGACTCTTTTGATTAAAAGCAATATTGATACAAAAAATTTAACGGTTTTTATGATTCGGACTGCACCCAATTTTACGGGTTGCCTACGTATCTCTTTTCTAGAGAATCAAGCCTTACGTAGTTCAGAATGTTTTATTTATTATTTAGTTTGTTTTGTTTGTTTTGATGTGTGTTATATGTTTGGTATTCACACATCAGTGGAATGCACCCAAACCCACCTTCTAGGAAGGGTTGCTCGGGCTCAAACCAACTATCATTTGTGCGATGTGAATAAGATTAAACCCACCTTCTAGGAAGGGTTGTATAATTTCTCCACAATCAAACATAAAGCTTAAGAGTTTATGTTTATATTTTTTAATTGATTTAATATAATTAATTTGTGACTGAATACGACAGATTTATGTTTCATGTCGAATTTCCTACGTATCCATTTAAATGATATTGAATCAAGTCAAACGTAGTTTTATGACATATATTTTATTTTGATTTGAGATTTGCGACTGAACTTGATAAATTTATAATAGTACCAAGTTTCCTACGTAGTTCATAAAAGAACATCAAGTCTTTACGTAGTTCTTTAGAAAACGTTAATTTAAACTGGGGTGTGATTGAACTCGATGACACATTGTCATATATCGAGTTTCTTACGTAGCCTTTATTAGGCATCAAATCAACACGTAGTTCTTTAGGACCCACAAAAATTTAATTTAAGGTTGTGATTGAATTTAACGCATACAAATTTACGTTAAATTTCCTACATACCCGTACGTAACGGGATCAAATCATACGTAGTTCTATACATTAATTCTTTGACCTTATATAATCATGATTAAACGAGCCAAAGTTATATAACTAATCTCATATATTGCAATCTCCTTTTTTAGTTGTCTTTAAAAAATTATATGTACTGTTTATTATAATCCATATGTTTAACTCAAATTAACATTCGCTCCATTTTATATCTCTGTCTTGTAGAGAATCAGAACCTATAAAATCTTTATCATTTTGGGTGACTCAGATTATAACATTAGATACCCAAGGCTTGCTTTATGCAAATTAGGCAAAATTAATCAATGATCATGGTTGAACACGTAGCCAACCATGTATGTTTCCATCATACACTTTTGCTTAAGGAATTGCTAATTAAGTTTCGGAGGCCCAATCGCAATTAAGGGTTTGGGTAGGAAATAAACGGAACCTTTCATTATCTTTGGCCCTTTTGAATTGTTTTTCAAATTAAAATTAACCCATAACTTTGTAGATAATGTATTATAATTTCTCTCTTAACCGATCATGGCCTCTTTATTTCACACGTACACATATGTAAATGTATGTTGTTTGAGTCTACGGGTAATATATATTATTAATTACTCACACGTATATATATAGACCTGGCAATTCGGGTTGTTCGGGTCAATTCAGATCGGATCGTTCGGGTCGGGTCCGTTCGTATCAAACAGTCATTTCGGGTCTTATTCGGTTCGGGTTTGGGTCGTGTTTGGGTTCGGGTCTAGTTCGGGTTCGGGTCGTTTCGGGTCGTAATATTTCGGGTTAGTTCGGGTTCGGGTCATTTCAGATCGACTGGTGTTCGGTTCGGGTCTAGTTCGGTTCGGGTCCTTTTCGGATTGCTTCAAATCGGATCATTTCGGGTCGGGTCAATTCGGATTCGGGTGTTATTTAGATTCAATTTTTTTTTTAAATTATAAGACCACCCGCACCGGTGAGTTTTTAACGTAGAAAGTTTGGGCACTTTAATGGGTACTTTAATGTGTCTTGTAATAAAACATAGTTACTACATATTATTGACAAAGATTTAGATGTAGGGGAACGCTCAGGTGAGATATGTATTAAGGTGCAACGTGAGGCATAATAGGGGGCGTTAGATCAAAAGCAAATCAACGGTAGATAAAGAGGGTGCATAATAGGATAAAATTTGTGGGGGGAGATGATTATTCATACGTAATTTTTGAAATGGAAATCTCCTTAATTATAGGGATTTGATATGAGGAAAATTAGGATGGAACCTGCTAAAAAATAGGGAATTTAAAATGGAAGTTTCATAATTATAGGGATTAAAAATCAATAATTTACCGTAAAATTGAAAATTCGTTAGTGAGTTCAAGAAAAATTATTTATCAGTGTTTTAATAACTATGTACGGTGGTTTGAAAAATTACAGAGTTGAACATGTTTTATTGTTTTATGAATCTTTTTCTAATTTTGTAATATCCGGATTCCGTTCCGTTTTCCGTTTCTCGGTTTGTAAATTATTTCGGGTTTTGATAGTATTGTAGATTGGATAAAAAAAAATATCTATAGTAATAATATTAAATCAAATAAGAAGATAAAAAGAAATAATTAAAATTAAAATATGTAATTAAAGCTTAACCGAAAATCTTTAAACATAGAATCAAATCTAAACCTATTTTAGCCAAAAGGCAAAAGCTATAAAAGCATTCTCGGGGGATTTCTTCTTTTCTGTACATCGTCAATGCTTACTCTAGACGTGTGGTTTGCCGGACGTTGCCGAGTTCCACCGTTCCTTTTGTCTTTCCGGTCTTGTCCAAATTTCCGGTAAGCTTTCCTTTTCTTCTTTCTCTGTTCTGTGGTCGGGGTCGGGATCGGGGCCGGATTTGGGTGGTCGTCGTTGGCGTGGGTCTTGGTGGGTCGAAGTCGGGCTTGAGTTCTGGTGGCTTGGGGGCAGGGTGGCGAGGAGGCGGAGTCGAGCGAGGGGCAGGTCTGGGCAACGGTCGGGAGCGAGGTCGATGAGCGTTCGAGAGTGAGACTATGGGTGAGAGAACGGGCCGTCGTGGACCGGTGGCCGTCGGGAAGTGCCGGCGGGTGGGCTCAATCTCAGATCTGGATTGTTGGGGGGAGGTAGGCGAAAGAAGGAAGAGCCAGAAGAAGGAAGCAGTAGAGGGACAAATGGGCAATGGTGGGTCTCTGTAGATCCGAAGTAGAGGAGGCATGAAGAGGGGAGGGAAAGAAAGGTGGAAGGTGGGGCCCATCTAGTGATTAGAAGAGGGTTAGCAGGTGGGGCCCACAGGAAGGCAAGAAAGCTAAAAGTAAGAACCTGTAGGTTTAGCCATTTCATAATTACGTGGGTTAAGTAATTAAGTGACATTAGGATATTATTTAATTAAGTATCTAGTCTAGTTAATTAAGTTTGGGTGGGGTAAATAGTCAGGTTCCATGACGTCGGTCTGGGTCCTCGTCCGGGTTGTCAAGTCGGGTTCGGTTCGGGTCCATTTTAGGTTCTAATTTTCTTAATTAAGTAAAGAGTAATTAAGTTAGGGTCGGTCTCGGGGTTGATTTGGGCTTGGTTTGGGATCGGTTCGTGTTCTTTTTAATTTAAATTTCCAAGTTCATTCGGTGAATCGTGGAACCTTAAATTCGCTATTAATATATTCAGGGGTTCAGAGTGATTCTTGTTCATTTTCTCATAGAGTATTTCGGACTCGTCATCTTCAAGGTAAGTCGTTCTGCGACTTGCTCAGCTAGGTGGTTCTATTCAATTCTTGTTGGATTGCATGCTGTGCTGGTAGGATTGGTTTTGGGAACTAGTCCCTAAAGTATTATTTTTTTAAAATATTTTATTTATATATATATGTGTGTGTGATCGTATATGTTATTACGTGCAACTGGTTTTCAAAAGGGTTTTATCGTATGAAAAGTTTTCACGTGTTTTCTGTGTGCTGGCATCTACCGATACGGCCTTGTTCTCGGATTTCCGAGGAGAAGGGGACTTCTAGAGGCATGGTCATATGGCAAGGAGAGCCCCTTCAAAATTTATAAAAATGTTTTGGCGAGTGCTCTAGTAGGGGCTCGACCAGGGGTTAGAAGTGTGTGGAAAATGGAATGGCTGGAGGATGCCTTAGATGCGGGTGCTGTGGGTGGAGGCCGTTAACACCCCGCCTAAGATGGTGTGTGTGTGTGTGAATGTGTGGATTCGTGAATATTTGTGTGAGAGGATTTATTATTGTGATGCTGCTAGTGAACTTGAATATGTGTGACTAACTGGACTTAGGATTGGACTAGAGCTATGTGTGTGATTGCGGACTTGTTTGCTGATCTTAGGAAACTCGTTTTGAAACGTTCTATTAGTACTGTATGTTTTCTGACTTGGATTATGATAGTAGCTGACCCCTCGGGGAATTACTTTTCAGACTCCAGGTATTCAGGATTCCGTGTAGGGACTTGGCGGATTGGTGATGCGAAGCGGCGACGCGTGTCATAGAACGGGTTGAGTTTTGGGAAGGGTAGTTGTTATTTTAAGTTATGTTATTTGAATTATCTTGTATGGTCTTATATAGTAAGTTGCTAGTTGATGTGCATGGGTTTGGGGAAAGATCGTATTTTATCAGTCTTGTATTGGGTTGGAATCATGAAATGTTTTGTAAAAGTTTTATTTTGCAATACGAGTTGGATGTTTTTCAATGTTTTCTCGCCGTGCCCGCGTTGCAAGATCCGAATGTTCTGTTGTCGAACAAGCTTGGTAGCGCCTCGTGAGGTCTACTACCGAGTAACGCCTTGTCAGAAAGCCGGGGTGTTACAAATTTGGTGTGCTCATATATATCACTAGAGTTGAATAAGTACTTGTCTTCATATGAAAATCAATTCATTATAGGTTGAATCGTTACATGTTAAAATAAAAATGAAAATAAGGACCTTATGTGAGCAGCTGAGCATTGAATATGTAAATATAATGCATTGAAAGATGAAAATAAGGATTGTTACATCTCGAATACATAGTACGATAAGTTTGAATAAGTACATATGAATATACATTGATTTGATAAAAAAAAACTAATTGTCTTTATCTTCAAACTTCATCCATTACTATTACATCCTCCTTCTTGAGTAACTGCATAATAAAACACACAAATATGAATAACAATTCATGCATAATAGTACACACAACTTAAGAAGCATTCATCATATAATGCATAACTGTCAAAACGAACAACACTATTGCAAAAGTTAACTTATAATCATTGAAAAACACTAGTGTACAACATGAAAAATACAAAACTATTTATGTCTGTTATTTGAAAAATTGTTATCAATATGTAGAAAAACATAGTAGACACAAATGAAGCAGAAATGAAAAAGCACTTTGTTCTTCTTGTAATGAATAAGTTCGTGTAAATATTTGAAAAAAACGCAAAGAGAGAAACCATTATATATTTGAAACTAATATGTGAAAAAAGTTGTCTTATAACTATTGAAAAATACTATTGTACAACATGAAAAATACAAAATGTTTATATCTGTTATTTGAAAAATTATTGTCAATATGTAGAAAAACATAGTAGATACAAATGAAGCAGAAATGAAAAAGCACTTTGTTCCTCTTGTAATGAATAAGTTCTTGCAAATATTTGAAAAAAACGCAAAGAGAGAAACCATTATATATTTGAAACTAATATGTGAAGAAGTTGTCTAATAATTATTGAAAAATACTATTGTACAACATGAAAAATACAAAATGTTTATATTTGTTATTTGAAAAATTATTATCAATAGTTTGAAAAACACAATAGACATGCATGAAACATAAATGTAAAACACTCATTTCATCTCGTCATGAAAAAGATCGTGTAAATAGTTGAAAAAGATTCAACACAATCCAAACAAGATTCGTACTTATTCGTGAACCCATTTATACTACTTACTTGAAAAATAGGTGATCAATTACATATTTAGAGATAAATAATTGAAAAACAACGTGCTATGTGGTGAAAAACACACAATAAATATACTGTAAACACAATATATAGAAATTTAAATATTACCTTTATCAATGAATAAGTCCTTATAGTTTGGTGAAAACAATTCAAATTTGTATGAAATACGTTGAAATACTAAATAATTCAGAAAATCTATTATGATGAACAATGCAGAATAGATACATGAAAAAAACATTACATAACAATTCACATGTTTATCCTATTAATGAAAAAATCCTTATAGTTAGATGAAAAAGACTCAATTAAAGTGTTAGATACGTATTTTGAACTAAAGTATTGCAAAACAACTGTGTACACCATGAAAAATACATGACAGATTAGTGAAATCAAAAAACAAACCTTCATATTTGCGTTTGTTGGAGCTCTTTGGAATAGGTGATCTAGCCATATGATTACTTGCAATATGATCCTGATTTCTATCAAAATGACAAGCAAAATCACCAATACAATTGGAAATTACAAAAAAACACAATTTCTCATGCTAAATTCACATGAGATGATGCATGTAGCGAAACTAAAACCCTAATAAAAAATGAAATACCCAAATCTCACATCAAATTGTCTGAATCATGCAAAATAAAGACCATATCGTCTCAGCAAAACCCTAATCGTATTCTATTTGCACTTGTTTTCAAACACACAACCAATTTTAGGGGAACGATTTCAAAAAAAACCTCAATCGCATCAACGATTCACGTGCTTGAAATTGAGTGAAATATATTAAACCTTAAAACTAAAATTCATTTGCCTGAATTCTGGTTTTGTGGAACAACTTCAACAAAAACCGAGCACCTCACCCCCTTCAACCAATTATGAACAGAGGTGTATATACTGGCGATTTCAGAACAACTTGAAGATGAAAAATGGGGTTGAACGAAGAGATGAAGAAAGAAAGAAAGAAATGGTAGAGATTGTGAGAAGAGAGTAACCGTAGGGGAAGATGAATAGAATTGATTTGGAGAGAGAGTGTGTGAGAAAATATGGGAGCAAATCTTGGGTTTTTTCCATAATATGGAAAAAAGATTTTCAAAATCGATTTTAGAAATAATCACGTACATCTCATCTATTGTATGCTTGTACACCTAGTTTTCCCCAATATGTGCCGTTGATCTTCATTGATCTAATGACTATAATTAAGAAGCACGTTACACTACAAGAAGAAGACTTACTAGAGCACTATTCTTAGATGTAATTTCTACTTAGTTAATTAAAAAAAATTAATTACTATTTGTATTATATACTTGCGGGCACATTCAGTCATTCATACATATATAAAATAATTAAACTCATTTTCATCCATTGAGAAAATTCAACGTCGTGGACCCTTGTGCCCACTTAATGACATAATCATGGGCCGAGACAATTCCAAACCTTGTGCCCACTTAATGACATAAAATAATTAAACTCATTTTCATACATTAAGAAAATTGATGGATGTTCTATTAATTCCAACCCTAATTCATTTAATTCAAGTACTCTATTGGACTAAGGAAATAGATGGATAAAGATTATGGGCCAGTTGACAATAAATGAGATGCTATCCATCACAGCCACAACCCAAGAATAATTTAGAGATAATTGCTCTAAACTAAATTTATAATATTTTATAGATATATATCTATATATACATAAAATTTGATTTTATTAAAAACTAATTCGGGTATTCGGGCGAGATATTCGGGTTATTCGGGTTAGGACCATTGTCCACGTCCCGCCCATGAATTCGGGTTTAGGGTTTAGGGTTTAGGGTAGGGTTTAGGGTTTAGGGTTTACTACATATATTTTACTTATAAGAATATTGTACATGTGTTTGTTTTGGGTCATTTCGGATCGGGTTATTTCGGATCAGTTCGGTTCGGGTCAGTTCGAGTTCGGGTCAATTCGGGTTTGGGTCAGTTCGGGTTCGGGTCAGTTCGGGTTACACTTTATTCGGGCCATTTCGGTTCGGGTCATTTCGGTTCGGCTCGGGTTCAGATCGGGTCTGGGTCATGTTCGGATGGTTCATTTTTCGTTCTTCGGGTCAAATTTCGGCTTCGGGTCGGGTCAGTTCAGTTCGGGTTTCGGGTCCGGGTCACTTACTGTCGGGTCTATATATATATACTAATCACAGTAGCTTGTTAATTACAATAACTTGTGATTAGGGAGTTGATCACATATTATTACGTGATCGAATACAACCATTAGGGTCGGTTTTAATATATAACCCAAATTATGTCTGTCATTCTAAGGTAATAGTTCAGTAGCGTGTTCGAACAATACCCCCGGCCGTTTTGTACATAGGGCCACGACCTTGATCATTGCAAGGTCTTAATAATGTGTACGTACATGTGTAATATGCATATCGGCAAATTAATTGGCGGTATTCATTAAGAACCGGTGATCAAATGGTCGGCAACCATATATATGGGCTTACGACCCTGACTCTAATTCGATCCATGAACGGGCGTTATAACGCCTAGGAAAGGCTTTTCATAATATTTAAGGCAATTTGCGTCCTTATGTATATATTACGATGGTTCGGGAGTAATTACTCTGTATCCATCATTTTCTCAATATGGAGACTCGAAAGTAATTACTTTCTAGTCAACTGTAGGCGGGCATGATTCCGACATCAATTAGTTATCATATCTTATTTATTTCCTTATCTTATTTATTATGCATATCCATATTTATTCTGCTTTATCCTGTATTAGGGTAGTTACTCTAGATTAGGATAATATTTATGGAGGAGGATCTTATCCTCGTTTGGGATAAGATATTGGTTGACTTGGGAAGCAAGCTACTCGCCCTAACCCTAGATAGGCCCGTCCGGCCCATAGGGGTGCACGCCCCCTCCCCTTCCTCTATAAATACACATGCCTTCGCCATGTGCCTGGTAAGTTCTAAGCTATCGCTCTGCCTGACGCCTTTAATCGATATTGCCCTTATTGACTTAAGCATCGGAGGTGGATTAGGGGTCGCTCGCCCCTATGTCCATTGTTTTGCAGGTCATTGAAGATGAAGAGGCTTGAAGAAGAAAATTATTGAGGAAGGAGTTGAAACTTGTACACGACATATTTTGTGTACTAACATCAACCATGATTCTGGAGATAACATAGAGACCCGAAAATAATTATTCTTGAATCAACTATGAACATCTACATGATGTAGGGTTATGAAAGTAATTACTTTCAATCCCCTACAAGTCTTCATAATCCTACACGTTTTGGCTCATATTGAAAGAAGAAATCTTTGGCTCCCTCCATCCCCGTACGAGAATAGGAGTCCGGCCCCTCAACCGTTTAACTTTTCCTTCCTTTTATACAATCATTAAGTGGGAAGTTACTTTGGTAACTTCTAATTAACCACCATCACTTACCCTTTTTTTTAATTATATTTTCTTTTCTAATTGTCGTGGGCCAAATTTTGATCCACCAAATAAATCTTAATTTGGGCCTAAATGACATATTTGGCAATTTTAATATGAGATTTGCACTTAATTTAAAATAAATTAACCAAATTTAATATTTCGGTTAATTTTTAACTATTTCAAACAAAATCTAGATTTAATATAAATTTGTGAAATTTTGCCCGCAAACAGATACCCCCCGAACTTTGGACGTGTGAAGAAATGAACAAGTACGAAGTTCGAACGTAGGCGCTACATATTTGTTATTAAAGCACCATATATTTCTTCTTGAATATTTTCTCAAGGAAGAACTTAATTTCAATCATGGTCCAAAACATGGTCACGAAAGATGAATCTTGACCAGTTATATTGTAGGAGTATACTTTGGAAATAATGTTTTTTCCAAAATATGATTTTGACTTGGATTTTTGTATTGTTGCTTAAAGGCTTGATGCCTGGGTTTGAGGGTTTTCTTACGAAGGGCAAGTGCTTATTTTGGAGTCTTAATATCAAAAGGTTTGTGTTTTGTAACTACCTTGGGGGTGACTTAGTGTCAAACCAAGAAATTTTGTGCTTAAATATATGAATGTTTTGAATGACCACACATATAAATGGCGTGGGTCGATTAAATTTTTCTGTCCTTTTGCTAAGAACAAAAGTGTTTATACACAGGTGAGCCTTTTTGCTCGAGAGACAAGAACATTTTGATTGTGCAATGTTATTGCAAATATTGTTAATCAAAATTCATGGCAATTTTTAAAGGGCTCCATGGAAGGAACATTCGTTTAGAAGACCTATTTGGATCGGTCTCTATATACGGACATAATGATCCAAGTCATGAAATTTTGGCATATACAACCAATTTGTTTTTGGTTTGTTTCTCTTTTCGAGAACATTTTTTGTTAATGTGTATAATTGATTCTTCTCTCCTTTTATTTTCCTCTTTTCACTGGTTAGCACAATAATATATGTGCAGTGCAAATCTTCGGACCGTATGAATAATGTATTTGTGTAGTCAATATAATGATCAAATGACTATGAGCTGTGATAATTAGATCTTCTTCTTCTATTCTTGGTTTTTTTTAGGGAAGAAGATGTCTTGTTTGTTTATATGGCTGCATCTTGCATGTTTAATGACCAGATTGCCTACGTACCCCCTTTGTGAGGGATCAAGCCAATCGTAGTTCTTTATGAACCATTTTGTTATTTTTTTTTTGTTATGTGCATCAGATGACAAAATGCAAACCCACCTTCTAGGAAGGGTTGTCTGAATCGGTCCAGCTATCATTTGCACTTTTTACCTTTTCATGTACACATTATCGAGTAATTTGGACCCACCTTCTAGGAAGGGTTGCTCAAATTGGCCCGACTAATATTTGTGTACATTGGGTTTCATTTTAATCTCAAAATTATATCTTAAGGTTTGCGACTAAATCTAACGTATGCTAAACTTGACGTCGAATTTCCTACATACCCTTATTGGGATCAAGTCTTGATGTAGTTCCATAGAAATTTACTTGTGAACAAGCATTTTTGTAATGTTTGGATCTCAATAAGTCAAATATTGGTGTTGGATCGTTAGTATGAAAGGGGACATCCTTTACTTGGGTAAAGGCGTCCTTAAGTGAGGCGTCCTTACGAGGTGTAAGGGCGTCCTTTAGTTGTTGACTCGGGCAAAGTCGTTGTTCCCTTATCAAAAATAAATCCCAAACATGCAAACAACGGTATAGTGAGCAAGCAAGGGGTCGAACCTAAAGGAATCAGTTTCTAGTTAGATTTTATGGTTTTCATGCAAGTATTCAAAGGGGGGTTTTGAAAATTGGTTTCAATCAAAAGTTATTAAGTAGAGTTTATCCAATCAATTCCACTTTATTAATCCGTTGATCATGAATTCATCCACCTCTTTATATGCCTAGGTCAATTCCAATCCCGATCATAAACAATCGCAAGTCCACGGTCCAAGCAATTTTATAACCCTAGGCAAGGACGCTTAACCTAGAATTAGCATAGAGAACAAGGATATTAGGAAATCAAATCATGCAATCAAGCTACGAGTCTCATGCACAACTTAACCATTGAATACTCTTCCCTAAACTAGTCCACGGTCCTAGAATAGAGTTGTTTCGAGAAATAGGAAAGATGCATAGACAACAACCAATCCTAAATCAAACAATAGATCTAAGTCAATCAAAGAAGTTGATCAGGCTCATAAAATCAAACATAGATCATGGGATGAAACACAAGAGTATCAATAGACCTAGGGATAAAGAGGTTACCAGAATTTCACAACTTCATAATAAAGCTTCCTTGATCGAATAAACTCAAGAGGAGAGTTAGTTCTCCATTACAAAGAAAACTCCAATCTTTATTGAAAGAACAATTGCTTGACAAGTAAATTGAATATCCTAAAAACCTAGAAAGGTTCCCCTTAAATAGCCCCACAGAACAACCTTTTCGGACTAGATAAGAAAGGAAACCGAAAGATAAGAAAGGAAACAAGATAGAAAAGATAGAATTTTGCCCGTCTCAATGTCGACCATCACCGCGACCGTGGCATCACCACCGCGCCCGCGGCAGTCTTCAATCGTCAAATGCTGAGTCGGCTTCTACCGCGACCGCGCCACAGACAGCGCGACCGCGGCCTTCATGGTCTTGGTTGGTCCGCCTCTTCATGCTGCCGCGCCCGCGTCATAGACAACACGACCGCGGTATCCATGCAGTGGCGAATCTTCGTCTTTAAGCTCTTTAACTCTTGATTCTTCATAACTTGTGTCTTCGGTATTCGTATTACAATAACGCTCAAAACTAACCTAAACACTCTCAAATCCTCATAAAATACAAGAGTTATCCGATACAAAATAGCCTGTATCAGTTGTGCAGCGGAAATGTAAACTAAACAGGTGAACTTAGCAAATATGGAACACAGTGATTTATAAAGGAACCACTCAAGACCAAGTAGTCCTTGAGTGTAAACCTCTACCTCCTTGGAGGATTTTTGAATAGATTTCTCCTTTCTTATTAAACGTCCTTACGTTGTACTAGCGAGCTCTTTACACTTCTCTAGCACTTAGAATGCGTCCTAAGTCCACTAGTAAAGTACTCCTTTAAGCCTACAACTCAAGCGAGTTTAATCTTCTAAAGGACTCTATCCCTACGTCCTACAGTGATTCGTAGGACTTCTCTCTTTTCTTCTTTTGTTTTCTGGTTTACAAACTGTTTTGGTTTTGATTACAACTTTTCTCTCGATCAAACACTCAACCTAGAAGAGTTCTAAGCTTGTTCTTCGTGTTCTTGATCGAGGTCGCTTTCACTCTAATTCTCTGAATATTCTCTGAAAGCGTTGATGTCACAATAAATGCCTTGGGCTATTTATAGGACTTGGGGAAGGGCGTCTTTCCTCTCGGACGATCATGCCCTTTGTGGACGTGGCTACAGGATCTTCCTTCACGTAGTATGGCGGTGATGAGGGAAGCTTCCTGTATCCAGCTGTGTGTGATGGACTCCGCTACAGGATCTGCCTCCACGTGGTGATGAACTCAGCTACAGGATCGGTCTCCACGTGTCCCGGATAATCAAATGTTGTCGAATGATGTCATCCTGTCGGCTACTGAGTAAGGACGTTTCTGAGTTGAAGCTCGCGTTCCTACTTGCTTTGGGACTGCGTCCTTGCTCAAGTAGTCTCTTGCTGGTCCTTACTTCCTGATAGCTAGCGTCCCTAAGCCTAAGGGACGCCCACACACTTGGACAAATTTATTAGAATCAAAGTGAGTTTGTCATATCAAAACTAAGGGACGGTTGTGGGAACACTACCAAGTACGCAAGCGTCCTTGATAGCGTCCCAACAATTTCCCCCTTTTTGATGATGATACACTCTTCAGCAAAATAGTTTTGACATTGGAACTTAGCATGCATGAAAACTTAGGAACATCCTCTTACAGTTAGAAGAATTTCTGTAAGCACAAGTTTTCAACTTTGATTCTCTAGCTTTTGGATTTTAAGGAGAGAGTAGCGTCCTAGAAAACTATCTAAGCGTCCTCTTGATTCTAGCATGGCGTTCCTTAGACCTTTCACTAATAGTTCCCCCTTAACACTTGCTTAATCTAGATAACTATTATATAGCGCATCTCTGCAAAACTAAACTTCCCCCTTTTGGCATCATCGAAAAGGATAACAAGTGAATAAGGACGGTAGCATAAGAACACAATTATAGGCAGTGGAATGCTTAAACAAACATATGCAAGCAGACGGTGGAACTTGTCATTCAAACAAAAGTAGAGTTATTACAAACCAAAATGTCAAGTGTTTTAAACAAAAGAAGCACAAGCATAAATTGATGAGGGATTAAGAGGTGGGACAGTGATCACTGAGGACGGCGGCTTTGATCTTGATAAAACTGGAGAAGCTTCTCGTGCAGTTCCGCAGACTCAATGAAAGCACTTGAAAGATTCTTGAGGAAATGGAGGATGAGGCACTGATTTTGAAGGATGGCAGCCATGAGTTCTTGTGGCGGATATAGCTCAGGGTGCTCTGGCGGAGGAATTGGAGAAGGACCAGCACTGGAGGAGGGGGCGTCCATGTGAGGCAAGGAAGGCGGAGGAGAGTTAGCCATCAACATCTGATCAAGAGCTTCGTAGTTGATAGCGTCCTCTTGTTTAGTGGCTGGCTCTTTACCCATAGAAGCAAGTCTTTCTTGTTCGGCCTCAAGAGCGAGCCGTTCTTGCTCTTTCTTCTTAGCTTCTGCCTCTGCCTCTAACTGCCTCTTGATGGACGGCAGTTCCTCTGATTTCCTGATCTCAAGCAGTCCTTTCCTCTTGTCCCATTTCAGTCCCAGCAGTTCAGAAGGAGCAAAGTCATCGTATGCATTCTAGGACTTCAAGATGAGCTTCATAAGGCTTGGGTAAGGCAGAGCATGCCTCTTCCTCCCACACTTAGCCATATGTTGCATAGCAATTCTGGCGAGGTTGATGGGATGGCGGGAGAGGAAGGCGTCCAGCAATATGCAATCTTGGGTTTGGACGACTGACTTCTTCTCTTGCCTTGGATGGATAGCACGGCAAATGAAATAATGTGCTATGGCTCCAACCTTGGACAGAACATGAGCAACCCTGTCGGTCCCGTAGGGACGCTTGCCACAGAAGGTGCATTCAAGCAGCTCAATCTCTTTATCAGCATCCATTTCAAAGCCATTTTCAAGTAGAAAATTCAAAGCATTGGACGGCGGCTTCTTTGAGTCAAGTCCCATGAAGACACGGACTTGGCGTTCAGATACTGAAGCAGGCTCGTCATCTATTTTGAAATGGAGCGTACTGTCCTTGGACTTGAAACGGAGACGCTTGAAGAACGCTCTTATTTGATCATTGTTGATTTCTGCTGGCGCAGGTCCTACTAGCATCCATCCTTGGAAACGTAGCAGCTCAAGAAATTCATTCACTTCTTTGTTATTGAACGATGCGAGCCATTCGTCCGAGTATACAAGAGGACCAAGAATGTTAACAGGCTCGTCATCATCCTTCTTCTTGCCTTTGCGCTTAGGGGACGCAGGCTCATCGTTTTCATCATCATCATCTTCTTCTTCTTCTTCTTCTTCTTCTTCTTCAGACTCATTCTCATCTCCTTCCTTGGCACCAGCATCCTCTGTGCCTTGGACATTTTCATCATTGCCACCAGAAGCGGCCTGATCTGTTTCAGCTTGAGTCTGTTCTTAGGACGGCTGTTCTTTATCATTAGCGTCCTGAGCAGCATCTTCAGGAGCTTCTGTCTGTTCAGCGTCCAGAGGGAGTTGGGATTCTGTTTGGATTTGTGGGGAGGGTTGATTTTGAGGGGTTGGGAGAGGGTTAAGGATTGGGAGGGCTTGGTCATAGGGTGCGACCTCTTCAGCATCTCGCGCGAGCTCCTCACTAAGAATGGGCTCGGCGTCCTTTGATTGAGCGACCTGGTGCTCGCCAGCGTCCTCAAGAACTTGTACTTCATCATCTTCTTTATCCTGGGCAGGAGCATTCTCGACTCCTTCTGCCTCGTCGTTGGAGTCCTCCATGATATCAACAAAGGGTGAGGACTCACCGGCAGTCGTTCCTTTCTTGCTGCTCTCAGAGGAGCTGGAAGAAGAGGAGGAGATGTACTCGGACTCATTTACTTCTGTCACCAGCACTCTAGGAGTTTCACCGGTTTTCCTTCGCTTGAAGGTGTGTTCAAGTGCAGGACGGTCAGCAGCGTCCTCTGGTGCAGACTCGGCTGAAGGACGGCGAGACTTGGGGGTCTCGGGGTCCTTTGGAGGTGATATGTGAGCGGGGCCGAGAGAAAGTTAGAAAAGTTTAAGGGTGAAGGACAGAAGGGAATTAGGGCATTTTCCTTTGTGGCTGTTGGGGAACGGGGAGGAGTTGGGAGTTGGACAATTTTGAGAGATGTTTGAGGAGGAGCAAGTTTGGATTTCTGTAAGGGTTTGGACGATCTTTTTGTGGAGCTGGGCTTGGTAGAGGAGGGGACGGTGGATGACTTAGGCTTTTTGAGAGGCCGTTTGTCATGTTTCTTTTTGGAGCGTCCCTCAGACAAGTCGTCGGGGAACTTATCCATTATTTGTGTTGGATTGGATGTGGAGATGGGTTTCGAGGTTTTTGAGAGGGGGGACTGTTGAGGAGCCGGACGTTTGGAGGGCAGGATTTTCTTTGTTGTAATTGTGGGAATTTGAGGTGGGGGAGAGGGACTTGGCAACCGGTTTTCCAGCATGCGGAAAGCCAAAGAGTCCTCATGGTACATAGGGAAATCGGGCAGGACGGCATTATGTAAATCGGGGATAAGGTCAAGGAGGGTAGAAAGGTTCTCACCACCATATTGCGAGAAGAAAAGCACGTCCTCCATCCTTCCTGGCAGATCTTTGTAGTTGTTCTTGTGAAGGCCATGAAGGACGAACCTGTCAAGAAACTTCTCATAGTTCTTTCGCCTTATAGGATCATTCTTGACATCCTCCTTGTCCATGCGTTCCCTGATTAGTTTGTAGAGAGTCGTGGGCTTCTTGTTGATGTAGTCCACCAACGATTCATCCAGAACGATCTTCTTAGGAGCCTCTATGGTGTGGGACTTTACAAGCTTACGCTTCTTCCCACTGGCAGAAGATCCGGCCACGTTCCTTAGAAGAGAAGACATTTTCTGACTGATTTCTAGAGTGAGAAACTCGTCGGAAGTTTTAGAGAGAAGGCAGAGATGTTTGAGAGCAGGGAAGTTGGTGAGTGAATTAAATGAGTGATGGTGACTGTGGAGACCTTATATAGAGGAAGCGGTGGCACGATCTGTAAATAAAACTGATTTCCTGTGCAACACGTGGCAAAACTTCCCCCTTAACAGATGAGCGGTTACAACTGTCACTGTTCAAACGTTCAAAAATTCAAATTCTGACTCTTCAACTTCTTCTCAAAAACTGATCAACTTTGAACTGGCGTCCCTCATTGAAACTGACTTGGCGTTCTCACATACTTAACACAATTATCTCTTCATTAAACCAAAATTCTAAGCAAACGTCCCTGTGATCACCTTTCGAACCATTTTGAGAACAAAGCAAGTACGTCCCGTAAAAGAAAATATGAAGCTCATAGGACGCTTTTGCAGAGTTCTCGCCTAGGGTAAGCTTAGAGTTCCCATCATTTCGGCTTATGATGTGGGTTGGGTGATCAGGGATACTCTTTTCAAGACAAATAGAGAATTTGAATGGCGTTCCAAAGTAGCAAACACATGAAGTTTTAGACTAGCGTCCTTGCAAATATGAATTCAATGCATGATAGTCCTTAAACACTTAGAATCTACTAAACATAGCCAATCATTGAGGAAATAGTAGAACGGGACTTGCTACTTAAAAGTTATCATCCCTAAGAGCAACCTGAGATACTCAAAGGGACGTCTATCAAGCGCCTTAGTGAAAATATCAGCTATTTAGACTAGCATCCTCCATTTATTTAATGATCTATGAGTCATAGGGACTGAACCACAATGTGTGGAGCTTGATCATTTATATACCCCAAGATAGGCAGATTATTTGAAGCTTGAAATCCCATGAACCCTTGATCAATCATCTCCATGGTATATTGGAGAGATATAAGTGAGTTACCCCTTGGGTTTTCATCACTCGTACTTCATTTTTAAAAATACTTCATTTCTATTTTAAAACACCCCTTATAAGTTTTGACTGATTACTTCAGTTATAAGCGGCGTTATTTTGTGTCGCACTGTATTATTTGAAGTTGCGACTATGAGACTAGTTCCTTCAATGCCAAGTATGGTTATAACTAACATTGGTATGCATTTTTTTCATAGTCTTCAAAGACAAGTGTGATTTTGTCTCAAAAGGTTACGAGTGGAAACTCCTTACTGTGATAAAGGAAAGTGTGGTTCTCATCTAATGGAGAACCATTTTTTTTACACCAGTCATCGTAACCATGACATGGAAGAGGTCAATTAATAAGTGACCTTGGGACCATGCTTACACATTAAGTTTCTCTCACGTTGAATCTCGTGAAGAGTCTAACATAGGTTTGGAACCTAGTAATTCGGGATATCAAACTTGTTGTCCTTAATGGGGCTCACTCTTAAATAGGAATTTTGAGGAACCCATACAACCGACTTAACCTCTTAAACCTTAGTAGGTCTTTAAGGCATAAAATTTGTCAGACTTTAGACCATACGGTATGTCTAAAGGAGGTTTAAAATCTGGATATTGTGGATTTTGGACATTTTGTCCTTGGCGAGTCTCCCTCGTAAATAGAAGTCGAGGTGCTCGTAAAACTTACTTAACCTCATGAACCATTTTAGGTTTTGAAGGCTTAAATTTTTGACAAAGGAAGGATTGAAATGAGTCCACTCCAAATGGAGGGTCATGTTGACTTTTTTTCAAGTTATTCCCTGAGGATTGAAATAGACCCAATGTCGATTTGATTCTAAAATTTTGACAAAGGGAACCATTCGTGCCTTAACTCTGTTGATTTGATTCTGAATATCAACTAGAGAAAAGCTTATTGCTTTTTTTTGGTGATGTGGGATGATCACATGCTTCTCGCCTAATTTTAGCCAACTCTTAAGCTATAGAGAGTTCGGCCGATGAAGGCGATACAATCCTCTTGGATACATTCTTGAGACCCCTTATTCTCTCTAATTTCTCGACCTTGGTGGTCTTGGAGAGAAGTTGGGTAGAATGCTATATACCCCCTTTCACCCTGATTAATTGGATGATGGGATCTTGAGGGGCTCTTCAATGATGGGTCTTAGTAGCATTTAAGAGCATCATACAAAGAGCTCAAATATTATGGGGCTTGTTGCCCTAAGATGATCGTTCTTGCTGGACATTAATTTTATACCCCATGGGCTTTGATTTTTTTTCAATAACGTGAGCTCAATGGATGCCTCGTACAATGTTATGACAAGCTCTTAAGTTGTAGGTGCTTGACCAACGTATGAGGTATGATCCTCTAGACTCCATATTTTTAACCCTTTTTTGTCCTCTTTAGTTTGTTGACCTTGGTGGTCTAGAAGACAAGTTGGGTTAAATGTTACATAGCTCTCTTTCATTTTGGAGAATTGAATTGTGAGTTTGAGATGATCTTTAGTGACGATACTTGGTGTCACTATTGCTTGGGAGCATCATTTAATGAACCCATTCAACATATATATGGAGCTTGATGCCCGATGATGATAAACTAAGTTTGGCCAAGAGTACTATACCCCCTCGGCTTGTAGCCATGACAAACATCCTTTCACACCTCTTCTTATGATGTTCTTGAATGAGGTTCGAAGATCCACATGGTAGTCTTAAAGCGAGCCTCTAGAGAAAGTGAGCCCCTAATGAAATGAAGGAGTATCTCGACAATCTCTTCTTAGTCCATGACCCTCCATATATTAAGTAAGTCGTGGAGAGCTCGTTAAAAGTTGTTGTTGCATTCAAAAGTCTTTTTTATAGACTCATTGCTTATAAAGCTTCCAGGCCTGCGAGGAAGCAGCATGTTGGGACGATATTAAGGACGCCAGTCATTAATATCTAACCAATAATGATCGTCCCTAGTTTTGATAGTGACAAATTCAATACTATTTAATAGTTGTCCAAATGTTTGTCTCAGGTAAGTCTAGAGGACTCTCATGAGTGAAAAGAACAACAAGTGAACGAGAGTCCCTAGGCTATAGGGACGCACTCCATCAGAACTTTCAAAGCAGAACAGAAGAATGGAGTCCCTACTGTTGAGCAAAAATGTACACAAAATTGCAAAACATATAATAATTATTTTTATTTTAGTTCGATCCTCTCTTTTGACTCTTTTGATTAAAACCAATATCGATACAAAATATTTAATGGTTTTTATGATTCGGGCTGCACCCAATTTTACGGGTTGTCTACGTATTTTTTTTCTAGAGAATCAAGCCTTACGTAGCTCAGAATGTTTTATTTATTATTTATTTTGTTTTGTTTGTTTTGATCTGTGTATGTTTGGTATTCACACATCAGTGCAATGCACCCAAACCCACCTTCTAGGAAGGGTTGCTCGGGCTCAAACCAACTATCAGTTGTGCGATGTGAATAAAATTAAACCCACCTTCTAGGAAGGGTTGTATAATCTCTCCACAATCAAACATAAAGCTTAAGAGTTTATGTTTATATTTTTTAATTTGATTTAATATAATTAATTTGTGACTGAATACGACAGATTTATGTTTCATGTCAAATTTCCTACGTATCCATTTATATGATATGGAATCAAGTCAAACGTAGTTCTAGGACATAAATTTTATCTTGATTTGAGATTTGCGACTGAACTTGATAAATTTATAATAGTACCAAGTTTCCTACGTAGTTCATAAAAGAACATCAAGTCTTTACGTAGTTCTTTAGAAAACGTTAATTTAAACTGGGGTGTGATTGAACTCGATGACACATTGTCATATATCGAGTTTCCTACGTAACCTTTATTAGGCATCAAATCAACACGTAGTTCTTTAGGACCCATAAAATTTTAATTTAAGGTCTTGATTGAATTTAACGCATACAAATTTACGTTAAAAAAAAATTTCCTTCGTACCCGTACGTAACGAGATCAAATCATACGTAGTTCTGTAAATTAATTCTTTGACCTTATATAATCATGATTAAACGAGCCAAAGTTATATAACTAAGCCCATATATTGCAATCTCCTTTTTTAGTTGTCTTTAAAAAATTATATGTACTGTATATTATAATCCATATTTTTAATTCAAATTAACATTGGCTCCATTTTATATCTCTGTCTTGAAGAGAATCGGAACCTATAAAATCTTTATCATTTTGGGTGACTCGGATTATAACATTAAATACCCCATGCTTGCTTTATGCGAATTAGGCAAAATTAATCAATGATCATGTTTGAACACGTAGCCAACCATGTATGTTTCCATCATACACTTTTGCTTAAGGAATTGCTAATTAAGTTTTGGAGGCCCAATCGCAATTAAGGGTTTCGTATGAAATAAACGGAACCTTTCATTATCTTTGGCCCTTTTGAATTCTTTTTAAAATTAAAATTAACCCATAACTTTGTAGAGTATGTATTATAATTTCTCTCTTAACCGATCATGGCCTCTTTATTTCACACGTACACATATGTACATGTATGTTGTTTGAGTCTACGTGTAACATTATTAATTACTCACACGTATATATACTAATCACAGTAGCTTATTAATTACAATAACTTGTGATTAGGGGGTTGATCACATATTATTACGTGATCAAATACAACCATTAGGGTCGGTTTTAATATATAACCCAAATTATGTCTTTCACTCTAAGGTAATAGTTCAATAGCGTGTTCGAACAATACCCCGACCGTTTTGTACATAGGGCCACGACCTTGATCATTACAAGGTCTTAATCATGTGTACGTACATGTGTAATATGCATATGGCGGTATTCATTAAGAACCGGTGATCAAAAGGTCGGCAACCATATATATATGTGCTTACGACCCTGACTCTAATTCGATCCATGAACGGGCGTTATAACGCCTAGGAAGGGCTTTTCATAATATTTAAGGCAACTTGCGTCCTTATGTATATATTACGATGGCTCGGGAGTAAATACTCCATATCCATCATTTTTCCAATATGGAGACTCGAAAGTAATTACTTTCTTGTCAACCATGATTCCGGAGATAAAATAGAGACCAGAAAATAATTATTCTCGAATCAACTATGAACATCTACATGATGTAGGTTTACGAAAGTAATTACTTTCAATCCCCTACAAGTCTTGATAATTCTTCCATATAAATAAAGACGATCAATAAACTCTCCATAATCGTTCCCGGCGGATCACCGAGATTGTCTCTCTTCTTTCGCGGACCGGCCGACCGCAATACGTAATCTCTTTACATGTAGTGGACTTCATTTTGGTCTCACTGATCGCCCATCTTTACGACTTGTGCCGAGAAAGGCCTTGGTTTGCATGTATCTAGGATCATGATTTGGCACCATACGTGCTTCTCTCAAATACATACATAGATCCCTGAACTTGTACCGAATAGTCATTTAGGACCCCGAAGTTTAAAGTTTGCCAATTTGGTACCTCAACTCAACATTTGCGACCAATTAAACACATTATTGCTGACATGTAAAAAAAAGTGCCACATGGAAGCCACCTATGTGTCCATCTATATGCCATGTCATATTTAAATAAGATAAAACATTAAAATAATTAAATAGAGTAAAGAAAAAAGAAAAATGAGAAGATGGGGGGTGGGTTTGCCGGAGCCCCAACCTCTGCTCCTCGGTGGCGGCGGTCGAACCCTGCTCCTCCGCGCCTTCAATTGGTTTTGACGGGATTGTTTGGACAGGAGAGGCGGGGCAGACGAGATGGTAGATTTGGTCGACCTCCAAGAGGATGGGCTCGAAATTAGGGTTCCCGAAGTAGTGGGCGAATGGGCGGCGTTATCCTTCCTGCCGGTGAAGAAGTCGTCAACGACGATGACAATGTCTCCCTTGGCGATGAGCCGATCCACCAGGTGGGACTCGACGAAGCTGGCCCCGCCCGTGACCACGATCCAGAGGCCCTTCATCGCACATCGATCCAGAGGCCCTTCAGACCCAGCGGGATCTTGCCGCACATCGATCCGAACCGGTGGTGGGCGGTGAGCTGGGTTGACTCGACCGAGAGGGGAGTCGCTGCTCGAACGGGATCTTCTTCATCGCACATCGACCCGAACCAGTGGTGGGCGGTGAACGGGATCGCGTCGGAGGAGGGGGAGGACGATGAAGAAGAGGGTGGCGATGGCGACGCCAAGGAGGATGAAGGGGAGTCGCTGCTCCCGAGGAGGCAGATGAGGCCGAAGAGCAGGCGGAGTTCGATCCGCCGCCGCCGAGGAGGCAGATGAGGCCGAAGAGCAGAGGAGGGGCAAAGTTCAACCCTCATCTTCTCGTTTTTTTTTTCATTTTTCCCTTTTTCTTTACTTTTTTTATTTTTAAGAATTGTTCTAATGTTTTTAATTTATTTAAATATTACGTGGCGCATATGTGGACAAATATGTTGCATATGTTTTGTACATGTCAGCAAATATGTGTTAAATTGGTCGCAAATGTTGAATTGAGGTACCAAATTGGCAAACTTTAAACTTCGGGGTCCTAAATGACTATTCGGTACAAATTAAGGGATCTATGTATGTATTTATCCCTTTAAAAATGTCCATTGAAGCCCTGTTGGATTTGTGTTTTGTTCTGATCACGTTTTGGCTCATATTGAAAGAAGAAGTCTTTGGCTCCCTCCATCCCTGTACGAGAATAGGAGTCCGGCCCCTCAACCGTTTAACTTTTCCTTCCTTTTATACAATCATTAAGTGGGAAGTTACTTTGGTGACTTCTAATTAACCACCATCGCTTACCCCTTTTTTTTAATTATACTTTCTTTTCTAATTGTCGTGGGCCAAATTTTGATCCACCAAATAAATCTTAATTTGAGCCTAAATGACATATTTGCCAACTTTAATATGAGATTTGCACTTAATTTAAAATAGATTAACCAAATTTAATATTTCGGTTAATTTTTAACTATTTCAAACAAAATCTCGATTTAATATAAATTTGTGAAATTTTGCCCGCAAACACTTGCGAGATAGGACGGCATCCTCATCGAGTAGGGATGCGCGCCTAAATACGGCAGAAGTTCAAAATTCAAACCAAGGCCGCCCCAACATGATTACATCATAATCGGCCGTAGTTCTTAGAAGGAAGCTTCCTATGTTTGGGCACGTGCTAATACTTCCAAAGAAGTCGCTTTCCAGAAGATGGTCCCCTAACCACGCGGAGGCTTCCCAAGCGTCAACAGAGTTGACTTCCTCAAGATGCATATCGCACCGTTGAAAGAAGACGATGGATCCTACAGAAGTCTCAGAGGACGCTACAGGACAAAAGCCACTACCGCTATAAATACCCCCCAAGGGTTATGCATAGCGGTTTGGACTTTGAAGGTTTTCTCTCGAGCTCACTCCCAAAGCATTCAAGTTCAAGAACGAAGATCAAGAAGATCAAGTGAGCTTGAAGCGAGAGAAGAAAAGTCTAACCACATCAAATCCAAAACAAATCACAAAGTGTTAGAAAGTTAGTTTGCCTCTCACGACGTATTGTGAGAGACGTGAGTGTTTAGCTACCTTATAGCTAAGAAAGTTAGGTTACTTGTTAGGCTCAAAGGAGAGTTACTAGTGAGACTAAGGACGAACACTTAGCTCAGAGAATTGTAACGGCTCGCCTAAACGTTGTAAGGACTCTCTCTGAATAAGATAAGAACCGCTATTCGAAAATCCTCCAACGGAGTTAGAGGTTTACCCATAAGACTAGTTGGTCTTAGTGGGGTTCCTCTATAAATCATTGTGTCCATTATCTTATTTGTTTTCTTGCTTAAGTCATTTTAATCCGCTGCATTTAAGGATGCTCTTAACTTTGTTAAGGACGCCCGTTCTACTGACTTACGATCCTACTCAGCACACCCTCAAGCACCAACAAATGGGCTAGCATCATCTTCCTTTTTCCGTCTTTCTCCTTATAGAAAATGTCAACCAAATCCCCCAGTTTGCATTTATTTACTCCCAGCACATCATGCATAGCAACCTTTGGGACATCAACATCCAAGGCTGTACAATTTAACCCAACAATGGCAGCAAACTCAACCATAGAGAATCTGACTACCTCATCCCTGATCTTGAGCCACATCTCTTTTGTCTTCTTGGTTTTTACTTGATGCATCATCATAGTGTGGAAAACAACTCCTAGGAAATCCAGCTTCTCCCCAATCTTGAGAATTGTACCAAAGCATCAAGCACATACGGAATCCCATTGCTTTTGAGAGACCTTGCACCTTATTGTTCTGATGATAGACAAATCTGAATGAACATTGTATCTCCCCTTGAACCAACGACTCTCTGAAAAATAGTATTTTAGGGATTGTAATTCATGCACGTCGAAATGAACTCGAGGAGCACAGGATGGAGCCTCATCTAGAGCACATTGTTCTAAATCTTCCATTATCACACCTGTCACCAAACATAGACAACCAAACTTGTCATCTTAAAAACCTGTCATCCTAAAAACTTGTCATAGAAAAACCTATCATACAAAAAGCTTATCTTCCTAACAGCTTGTTATCCAAAAACTTGTCGTTTCAAAACTTGTCATCGTCTAACCTGTGATCATGTTTTTTTTCAAAGTCATCAAAATGCGAGGGAATGAACCATCATATAAGATGGAGAAAACACACACACACACACACACAGAGAAAGGAAAAGCTTGTCATCGATCACGTTCCACCCTGGACTAATACATTTTCTCACAACAAACTTGCATAACATCAGTTGAGAATAGCCAGAAATCATGTTATCGAAATAAAATAGACATAAACACATGCTTATAAAAAGAGACATACTCCAAAAAGACAAACATAACTCCAGAAATCCTAAATCAAAATTAACCGAACATACACACTACAGAAAACGAAGACAGAATTGAAAAACCTAGATTCCAGTCACATTACACACAGGCATTGCATATTAAGTTTCATGCACAAAATGAAACCCTAAAACAGCCAAGAGACTCAGGATTCAGAACGAAACAAGGCTTACCTCTGGATGACGATAAATGAGATGATACAGCGGAGCCCTTATGAGATTCAGAACGAGAGAGTTGAGAAGGGAAGGTATTGGTGGAACTGCCTCAAGACGTCATCGGTTTTTACGTTCGACAGAGAACGAAAGAGAAGAGAGAGAATCGAGAGAGAAAGAAAAAGGGGGAATGGCCTAAGTTGGGGGTTTATATAACGACTACATAACACATTTAATTTATCCCGGGATTAAGTAGTTATGAAAGGTGGCCAAACCGGCCTCCACACCCCCTTCCCTCTATTTGTAAAGAGGTTATCAAATAGGGACATGAGCTACTAATTCCTCTAACAGGCCCGGTCCGGAGCAGGTGCAAGCTGTGCACCTGCTCAGGGCCTCCAAATCTATAGGGCCTCTAATTTTTCTTACAGTCCATGAACTCAAAGCCCAATATGTAGTTAAAAAAAAAGTTTAAAATAAAATGGAAATCCCATTTGTCAGATTAGAAAGTAGAAGATAAAAGCAATGTCATTAATTGCATTAAAAAGTGTTTGCCTTCTGCCTGCGTAATCCTAGAAACTCATGACCAACATGAACCCTTCTATCCTCTCCCCCTTAAATCTTAATCACTATTTTAGTATTTTTATCCCCATCTTCAATTTCCACTCATCCCCTCCCTATACGTTATACATTCTAGAGCATAATGAGTATATTTTTGGTTTTGCATTTTTAGCTCGCAAGAAATGCAAATTTATTTTCTTTCACTTTCATCTCTATGTTCTTTATTATTATTCTTTAGCTCATTTGTTTTTTCTTCATTCCATTTTTTATCTTCAGTTTTTTCCTTTGTAAATTCAAAAGTTTATGTCAACCTTTACATGTGTTCTCATAGTAATTTCTATTCACCATTAGACCTCGCGTTAAGCCATTAGACCTTGTTGTTATTCCTTTCAAATATGTTTTTATCGTTAAATGATTGGACTTCAGTTATGACTGATATTGATCAAATGAACAAAGGAAGAGCTACAAAGGAAGAGCTATAGTAGCTTTTTAGTATATACACTTATTGCTAATTAAATCTAACTAATTAACATTTAATGAAACGTACACAAAAAAAACGCAATATATATATTTTACTTAATTATGGACTTCTTTTTAACAATTTACTTTATATAAGATTATGTAATAAATAAATTTAATTACTAATATTTGTTGTTCTATCAAATAAATATTAATATTTGTACGGGGCCTCCAAAATTGATTGGCCGGCCCTGTCCTCTAATTAATATTGCATCTTCTATGTTCGAGAAAGCAATTAAAAGTTGAGGTGGTGATTAAATTATATAGAGAATGTGGGTGCAATTTAGTTCACATGATCCAATTATGCATGGTTGAACACTAAGTATAGTTGTCCCATGAAATCACAAAAATAAAGTTTAGTATAAAATGATTGATTACGATTAAATTTTTTCTTATCTTATAAACAGTAAATTTAAAACAAAAATATAAATATGTGAAATATAAAGAAATATATGAATTGTAATAACACAACTCCAAAACATCCTCTATTAGGACCATATTACTAAACATATAATATTACAAAACCACAAACATCATTTTGTATTCACGTACTTATACTTTGAGTCCTCGTATTCTGTTCGTGGTTTACGGATACAATTTTATATGATAAGGGAGCTTCCATTAGGTTCAAAGCCTTAACAAAAGTAGTTTTAAATTGTTTAGTTTGTAACCTTAATTAAAGTTTCTTGTGTTGAATCTTGGCCTGATTTTATGTGGTGTGTACTTTTTTAGGCCGAAAGTGTTGTGTACTTACACAATTGTAATTTTACCTAGGCCAAGTTATAAACTTTTGATTCATAAATTTTGGATTGAGTAATTAATTATAAGCCGCAAAGGGATTTCAATATTATAAACCTCAAATTCGTCGGTTCAGAGATGAAACTTGAAGCCCTTGGAAAGCTCAACAAATGCTAGGCATGTTCATTTGGAGTGTTCTTGGATGGAGATCGTGCGAAGCACAAAAGACAATACTATATAGAATCAATTAAAAATAAGGTCAAAATCCAACGAGACAAGATTAGAAGTAGTATAAATACATGTCCATTTTTGCAACATAAGTCATCAAAATAACCTTCTCCTATCAAATCTCATTTCATTAACTTGAGCAACCAATCCAACTTGATAATGAGAGCCCACCTCCTATTGAGCCAACTCCTAATGGGGTTGTTTCTCTTTAATGTGATGGCAGCCAACGCTAGGGACTACTACGCTCACGGTGAAACTTCTCCAATGTATTCATCACCGCCTGTGTCTCCGGTCTTCAGCTGGAGGGTCTACAACTCACCCCCACCACCTGTGTACACCTCACCCCCACCACCGGTCTACAGCTCTCCCCCACCACCCGTCTACAGCTCACCCCCACCACCCGTGTACAGCTCACCACCACCACCCGTGTACAGCTCTCCCACACCACCAGTGTACAGGTCACCCCCACCACCTGTCTACAGCTCACCCCCACCTCCGGTCTACAGCTCACCCCCACCTCTTGTCTACAGCTCACCCCCACCACCGGTGTACAGCTCACCCCCACCTCCGGTGTACAGCTCTCCCCCACCTCCGGTGTACAAGTCACCCCCACCACCGGTCTACAGCTCTCCCCCACCACCGGTCTACAGCTCTCCCCCACCACCCGTGTACAGCTCTCCCCCACCACCCGTCTACAGCTCACCCCCACCTCCGGTCTACAGCTCACCCCCACCACCGGTGTACAGCTCACCCCCACCTCCGGTGTACAGCTCACCCCCACCATCGGTCTACAGCTCTCCCCCACCTCCGGTGTACAGCTCACCCCCACCACCCGTGTACACGTCACCCCCACCACCGGTCTACAACTCTCCCCCACCACCGGTCTACAACTCACCCCCACCACCCGTGTACAGCTCTCTCCCACCACCGGCGGCACAGCCTAAAAAACCGAACTACCACAAGTATTCTCATCCCCATCCTCAGAACAAATACAATTCCCCTCCTCCTCCTCCCAAGTACTACTAAGTTTTATCTAAATGTGCAAAAAAAAAAAAAAATCTAAATCAAGTATGAGAAGATCGAGAAGAATCAAGCTTTATTAATCTTATTTGTACGTGTTTGTATTAAGTTTGATATTTTGCTTGCAATAATTTTACTTTCCATATTGTTTGTATCATTCTATTATATTACAATTACTTATTAACAACAATATTATTTTTTCTAATCATTACCTTGTTATATTTGAGTTTGTTTTTGTCGAATGTTATATTTGAGTTTGAATCACGCTATCCCTTCTAGATTTTACTGTAGTAGTTATATCAGGTTTTAAGTGACAAACATTTCCTCTCTAGAATTAAATTGAATTATATTTATATATTCTAATTAGTAAATCAGTCTATGTATGTCAAATTGTCAATATTGATGTTTCTGATTAATCAAGCTTTATTAATTAATTAATTGACTCCAATCATATACCCTATAACCATTAAATCGCTACATAATTGCTGAATGAAATTCAAGCTCGATATGTCGATGTTTGTTTAATTTCACATATTTGTGGCAATACCAACATTTCTAGGCCTTTATGGCGTCTACATCGATTAAACCCTAGGCCTATGTAGAAGTTGATGTTGTTCATCGTTAAAAGATTATGAGTTCAATTTCGAACAAAAAAAAATCATGAGTTCAATTCTCCCTCCCGCGTTTCAAAGGCATACGTGTCTCATGTACCCACAAAAAAATGTTTCTTTTCAAAAACAATTGGTAACCACAAAGGCTAGGTACTTAGTGTTATTAAACTCGGTAATAGATTGAAGAAATCAACAAAATGTGTGATGAGCAACTCTTGTTATTTGATTATAAAACGGATCATTCTTTGTAGTATTTTGGACTTATCTAATGGGCTTTGTCTTGGGGCCATAGAATTTGCCATGTCAAATAGTTAATTATATGTATGTATCTCTATAGAATTAAGATCCTATACAACCTCTCCTTGTACTAAAATCAGTGAACAAATTACATGCATTGGATTTGAAATTTTTAATATGAGATTAAACAAATTTAAGTGTATCTAGGTTAATTTTAGAGAGAAATACTAGATTACCTCTAATTTCTCTTTCCATATCTTTAAAAAAGGCAAATCTGACTAAACTGATTTCATTATCTTCTAGTACATTTAAACGTACGATCACATTTATTCCTTATCTCAAATCAAAATAATCTTCTTCTCACCATTGGAGACTAGAGTAACCAAGTTGATCCAAAATTCTTACTCGATCTACTACGAAATTAATCTATCTATATAGTTTTTTCGTTTTGATTTTGTAAGTTTTTTCGTTTTGTCACCCCACCCCCCACCCCAATCTCTCAAAATGAAAGATTGGGGTGGGGGGGAGGGGGTTGTTTTGGGGCAAATTTAAAGGAGGTAACCTATCCCAAAAATAAATTAACTAACTAGGCTCTTCCTCTTCTATAAAACCCCCCATTCTCTTCTTTTTCTCTCTCTTCTTCATTTTTTTTTGCACTCATCCCTCTCTTCTCTCCCTCGCATCTCCATTTTCTTTCCTCTCTTCCCTCCCTCTCTTTCCTCTCGCCGCCCACCCCAATCCGCCCCTCCCTCTCGCCGCCCACACTCTCCTCGCCGCCGTCCTCTCCGACCACCTACGCCACCGCCGTCGCCACCTCCGCCGTCGATTTCAGGTTCGTTCGCCCTCTCCCTCTCCTCCCCCTCATCCCTCTCTTCTAGATCTTGGCCCGTTAAAGCCAGATCTAAGCTCGTTAGATCCAGATCTGGGCTCATACGAGCCAGATCTAGGCTCGTTGGATCCAGATCTGGGCTCGTACGAGCCAGATCTAGGCTCGTTGGAGCCAGATCTGGGCTACTACGAGCCAGATCTGGGCTTGTTCGAGCCAGATATAGGCTCCTACAAGCTAGATCTAGGGTTAGGTTTTTGGCTTTTGGGGTTTTTAGGATGACAAGTTCATTTTTGGGGGGTTTAGGATGATTTTATGAAATTGGGTGATGACAAGTGGTTTTTTATGAGTTTTAAGCAATTTAAGTTTGTTCTACGGATCTGACTGATGACAAGTTTTTTTAAGGGTTTTGGGATGATTTTATATGACTAAGTGATGACAAGTTGTTTTTAATAGGTTTTAGCGATGACACGTTTGTTTTTAATGTGTTTTGGTGATTATACGTTTGTTTTACGAATCTGAGTGATGACAAGTTTGTTTTGAGGTTTTTGGGATGATTTTGGGTGATGACAAGTTAGTTTTACGGATTTGACTGATGACAAGTTCGATTTGAATGATTTTAAAGGTTTTTAGGATGATTTTATGGGTCTGGGGTGATGACAAGTTCGTTTTGATGTGTTTTGATGATTATAAGTTTCTTTTACGAATCTGGGTGATGACAAGTTTGTTTTTAAGGGTTTTGGGATGATTTTATGGTTTTGGGTGATGACAGGGTTTTTTTTATGGTTCTGGGTGATGACAAGTTCGTTTTTATGGATTTTGGCGATGACAAGTTCATTTTCAATGTGTTTTGGTAATGACAAGTTGTTTTACGGTTCTGGGGGTGATGACAGGTTTGTTTTAAGGTTGTTTGGATGATTTTATGGGTTTGGATATGTTTTTGGATTTTTTGGATGACAACTTTGTGATTCGGATTTAAGTGATGACAAGTTTTGTTGTGGGTTTAGGGGTTTTGAGTTTGTGTGTTTTTTGGATGACAAGTTCATTTTAGGGTTTTTGGGACAATTTTATGAATTAGGGTGATGACAAGTGATTTTTTATGAGTTTTGAGCAATTTAGGTTTGTTCTACGGATCTGATTGATGACAAGTGCGTTTTAAGGTTCTGGGTGATGACAAGTTATTTTTTATGGGTCTGGGTGATGACAAGTCCGTTTCCATGGGTTCTGGCGATGACAAGTCTGTTTTTAATGTGTTTTGGTGATGACAAGTTGTTTTTTGGATGATAGGTCTGTTATAATGTTTTTTGGATGATTTTATGGGTTGGGGTATGTTAGATTTGTATATATATTACTTATAATTATGGCCTATTAGCTCAAATGGTAGAGTAATGTGCTTGATGCACAATATTGTGGGTTCAAATCCCACATATGTCAATTTCATAACTGGTCATCACCGATGACAAGTTTTTTGCGTGAATGATGGGTTTTACCTCAACTTGTCATCAGATGACAAGTTGAGTACGTGAACGAAATGACAAGTTTTTTGTAAGTGGACTGATGACAAGTAACGTGTCATCTGATGACAAGTTACTTGCCATCACTAATGACAAGGCGGTCAACGCCGGTCAATGACTGGTCAACGCCAGTCAACGCCTGGTCAACGCCGATAGTGGTAAGGGTGCTGACGTCATCATATGCCATTGATGACGTCATCTTGTAAATTTAAAAAAAAGGTAGGGGCAAAATTGGAAAAAAGCCTATGGGGGCTCATTTTTTTTCCTTGTAACCTATTTGCTTCATTTTTGGTTGCCCATAACCCATATACCCATTTTCGTCTATTAGAATATTTTACTATTTTCTGTGAATATGGAACATATCGTACTATTTTGATCAAAACTTAAAATAAGACAAATTAATATTCGACACAAAGCATGTAACTCCTCAAGAAAATCCAATATTCAACAAATATTCGATTCAAAATTCAAGAATCGACGAAAAAATCGAGATTTTATATACCTTTATCCATGATAAGTTGTTGATTTTTAATACTGAATATTCAACTAGAGTAACGGAATTTCTGTTTAGAGCAACTGAATTCACGAACTTGCTAAGCAGAATTTTCAATTTTTTTGGACGATTTGTTTTTAATTTTAATTAGGAAACAAATCCCTATTTTGTAGGAGCTTCCTATTACAATGATAACTTCCATGGTTTGAATATATTCGGCCCATAATTACTATCGAGTACACAAATTCATAGAATATATATATATATATATTCAACACAAACTATTGGAGAAATCTGTAAGTTTGTCTCCAAATATGAATTTAGTGGGATTGAACATTAGCGATAATATTCAAAATATCTTGGTTACAAATTCAATGTTTAATATATTTATATTCAGTGTAGTTTCACCTCAAACAAAGACAACATAGTTTGAATTCGACAAAGCGTATTGCATATTCAAACTACACCAAATTACAACAATCTTTGAATTTCAAAAACTGTTGAAACATATTCAATCATGTACATGATATATTCGGATATTTGAATTGTCAAATATTAATATAGTCGAATATTAAAGCAACCTAGTCGAACTTTGTGATGAACTAACAAATATAAATATACTAGATTTTTTTAATTTTCTTTTTCCAGAAATTTATGCAATCCCTTATATTTAGGAACTTCCATTTTAGTGATTGTATGTAAAATTCCGAGATTTCTTTAACTTGATAAGGATTTTTGTTATTTTTTGAATATTCAACAAATCCCTATATATAAGGAATTTCCTTTTCTGTAAATTGATGAAAATTGCATAAATTCAGCCCACTATAACTACTGTATTCCATCAATCATAACCCTCGATTTTCATTAATCTAGTGCTTTATATTTGTTCATCTGTTTCACTATAAGAGGTGTTTTACCTGAACCTCTCTCTCTCTCTCTCTCTCTCTCTCTCTCTCTCTCTATATATATATATATATATATATATACATATACATATACATATACATATACATATATATCGATTTTGGTTCAAGTCATGACTACTCCTAATGGTGAGGATAACTCCTTGTAGTGAGGAGTAATCTCATCCATCGGATTTACCCCCTTACCATGTGATAGATGGTCTAAATTTATTTTTTACATTTTCGATATTATTTTTCTTTTCTAAAAAAATACGGTTAGACTTAAGTACAACATTTCACTTTTTATACACTAAAAGTTCAAATTAATATACTAAAAATTCGTTTTATAAATACTATGAGTTCAATTTTCAATATTATATGGGTTCATTCTTTCACTCTATAAGTTCAATTTTATATCTTTTGAGGTCATTTTTCATATAATTTGTTTTACAAAAATAAGCTTATTTGATTTAAAAAAATTTATTTCAAGAAAAATTTTTACTACAAGAAAAATAATTATAATACATAAATTAGATGGTTCATATTTTGTATACAAAGAGTTCAGTTTTTAATAATAAAATTTTATTTTATATACGTTGTCAGTTTAATTTATCATTTTGTACGAGTTGATTCTTTTCCAACAAGTTTAATTTTATACTAGCTTAGCCCGTCGTATTATGTACAAGTGTTTTTCAAATATTAAAATTATTTTTAAATACATTATAATATAAATTTATGTGTGTTTAATTTCACTTAACAATAAAATACACCCTAATTATTTTTAATATTATATTTCTTTTGATTTAACGTGTTTTTGTCATATAACGTGTATCCGTAGTATATTTTCTTATTTATAAATTTCTCTGAATATTACTAGTCGATTTGTCGCGTAAACTTACCTAAAATATTGTACTTTATACATGAAAACATAGCAATCCTAGAGAATGAATAGTAAGTATTTTCATACTATGTATATAAATCATTCTTCCATGTAGATAAATATATAGTCTTTTCTCTTTAATGACGCATTTATACTTGCTTCAATATAAATATGAATATTTATCAATTTTTAAGGGTCAATACAAATAATGTTTTTAATTAGAATGGCGATATTATATTGATAAATTATATAAATATAAATATTGATATTGATATTATCTTGATAGATTATATATATATAGATATTGTTTGATATTAAAATGTTGAAATTAGCTAAAGATATTTGATTTTTCTATGGTTAAAATTTAATAAGAATATAGAATTATTAAATATAATCGATTTATAATTACTTTAATATATAGTGGGACCAGAATTAACGTGGAGACTCTGACTATTTCCCGGGAAGCTAGGATCCCGATGGAGTGGACCATTCGTGGTGCATTACATTTATCTACACGGAGTAGTCGATTTAGTTGATGAGAATGGATGGATTTTCAAGTCAACGGGCACCAAGTGAAGAAGTACCATGCAAGATTTAGTTGATGAGAATGAATGGATGGATTTTTTAGTTGATGAGATGAGAATATCCGAGCCACATGGGCTCTCACATCCTCTGACTAGTTGAGGTAACTCTCGTCTAGCTATAGACGTTAAATAAAGCACTTACGGGAGGCAACCCGCTCTTGTTCTTTCTTTTTCCTTTCATTTTCTTTTTATTTTAGACTTTTTAGATTAGTTTAATTTTGTTTAATTAGTTTAGGATCAATATGAAGCTTGTCTTACATCTCCACTTAAGTTTTGTAGGGGTATGAGGCAAAAGTTGAGCTCACGAGGGTCGGATTGCACCAAAACAAAGCAAAAGGGAAGGTACGTGTGGGTCAGTGACGACCCCCCCCCCCCCCCCAGCTGCCAAATTCGGGATTATCGCTACCCACCACCTCCTCCTCAAGAATAGAAAGCTCCTCCTCATCATCAACGCTTCTTGTGTTCAAGTAAGTTTCTTTTTCTCTTCTCATTACTTTTGCTTAATCAATGAGGACATTGATGTGTTTAAGTATGGGGTGGGTGAAGGGATTTGCTTGCTTGAGTCTTTGTTTGTGTATTTGTGAGTCTTTGAGTCTTTCTTTTTGATTTTTGATTGATAAATGCCCTATGATGTCCTAGGATAGGAATCACTTTCAATCTATCTTGTAAATCCTAAAGCATGCTTAAAAGATTTGCCTAATCATGAATTTGTTTTGAATTTGAGCTTATAATGGAAATTGAGCATATATATCCTAAGTGAAAGAAATCTAACAATAATGACCCTAGTACGATATTTTTGGCCTTCAAGGAAACTTTGTCATATTCCTTTTCTTTCTTGTGTGAATTGCTCTTCTAAACACATATATCACTTGTCAATGGCACGATTATCTCTAACTTGAAACCAATGAAGATGTGCTCATTACTTGTTGAATCACATGATTAAGAACTTATTTTCTTAGCCTATTCCTTTTCCTACCTATGCATGATCCTCTTTTGTTTGTAGCCCCCTTGATTTGAGCCTTAAAGCCTATTTTTTAGCTCCACAAAAAGTTCCCTAACCATGATAAGCTTGACCCTTAATCCGTGAATTAGGACTTAGAATGGTATAAAGGAAGTTTGTTGGTGGATGTTGGGTACAATATTAGAGGTTGTGAAGGATAGTGCAGAGTTTGTCTTTGGAAAATCAAGAATATAAGGGAGATTGTTGGCTCATATTGCACAAAGTGAGAGTAATAAGCGCTCGTTACCGACCCACATAGAGTTGCTACCGACCCAAGCTAAGCTGTGAAGAAAAAAATGTCGTGAAAAAAAGATGGAAGAGTAGTGAACAAAGGGAAAAAAATAGAGAGTTGTGAATAAGTGCATGAGTCAAAGATTTTCTAAGTGCTGAAAGAAGAAAAGACAATAATTATGGGTTAAGAAGAAGAAGAAGAAGAAGAAGAAGAAGAGTGATAAAAGTTGAAGAGTTTTGGTAGTTTTGGAAGAAAGAGTATTTGGTGAAGTTGTGTGAGTTTCTAGGAGTCTTTGTTCCCGGATTTGTTAGCACCACAAAGCCAAATTATTCCACACCCTATGAATTACCAAGCCATGTTACAACCCGGCCGAATGGGACTTCTTTCAAGTTTTCATTGAGCCACCTTAAGTTCTTTTGATGATTTGACTTGTCTTGATTTCTTTGGTAGAGAGTTTTTTATATAAGTTCCATTTCCTATGAGATTTTGTGTTTTAGAATTGAGTTGAGTGATGAACTGATACAGCTTAAACACTTTGAGGGATGAGTGAAACACCTTTCCTTTGTGAGGTTGGGTTGTGATTGCTTAGGATGCTCATATATGTGCTATGATATTTGAAGTTGTTTGCTCATATTCTCTTTGTGCTTTATTTTTCTCAAAGGCAATTCTTGAGCTATGTTGTTTGGTATTGATGTGTGCTAAGTGATTGATTGAGGACAAGCAAGTCTAAGTATGGGGTATTTTGATGTCGCTCTTTCTAGGTAGGTTTTGTAGGTGTTTGTTAGTTAGGTTAAGTCGTTTTTAGTTGTTTTGTGTCTTATTGCATGTGATTTTGGTTATCTATCGAGAGTCGGAATCTATGCCTTTGTTGTTTGCTTTTTGTAGGTTTTGAAGCGTTGAGGAGGAGTATCTAGATCTTTTTCAAGTCCTTTAGGAGGTAGAGATGGCGATGGAGCTAGAGAGGAGGCAAACTCAAACAAGGAGTCAAGTGGTAGTGTGTGGTTCAAGTGGAGTTGGGGAGTGGTCATGAGAAGAGCAAGTGTTCAAAGAGTTGGTGTGTCCAAAGGAGTTGAGGAGTTCAAGAAGTGATCAAGATGTGTCGAGAGTTGGAGTTTGTCAAGATGTTCGAGTGAAGATTTCAAGGGACATTTCGAGGAAAGGAGCAAGGAAAAGAATCCGAGTTTAAAGCTAAGAAGAAGAAGAAAAGAAGAGAAGGAATGCAGTGTAAAAACGCTCGGGTATGACCCCCATAGGGTCGGTAACGAGCGGGTCCAGAGAAGTCAAGAGAAGAGTTGACCAGTCCTGATTACGACCCAGTGGACGCTTGGTTATGACCCCCCCTCCGGGTCGGTACGGACGAATACTTGGGGCTTAAGGAAGAGGTGTTTTATTTTAGGACTTCTCTAGATTTTATTTGATTGCCTTTTTGATCCTTTCTTCTACTATATAAGGAGGCTTAGGGTGTCCCTTATTTTCATCCCATTATCATTCAAAAACTCTGGGAATTAATTAGAGAACGACAATTTGGAGAGAGGATTGAGAGAAGAGAAACTTGTGGTGCAAGTAGTTGTCTTTTGTGAAGGATGTTTTGTAAGTTCGTCTTTTCTTAATTCAAAGTTTGTTTCTTTGGTATTGATCATGTCTTCTTTTATAGATTTTGTTGAGTTCTGCATGATGATGTGTGAGTAGTTCTCTTTTTTAGGGTTGGGGCAAAAACCCAACATAGTTTTTTTTTATCGAAAAAAATCCAACATAGTTATGCATGTTAAGTTATGAATTGATGATCAATTATTGTTCTTAAAATCTCTATCTTTTATCCTCTTTGTTTGAGATTTAATTCCTTGATGAAAGTTGAGACATGTTCATGTTTGCAATTGAATTGAAAAATAAAATTGTGAATTTGAATAAATTTTTGGGTTTTGAAGCGAAACTGAAATTCCCTTGAATCAAATAGGAGGAAAGTGTTTATTTTTATGATTAAAATAAATACTTGATTTTATTGGCGAAAGTCATTATTGAGATTTGAACATGTTTGATCATTGATTTATAGGTTGCATGCATAGCTTTGTTGTGGTAGTCCCTTGCCGTAGATATTTTTACATGTATATTTGAGTCTTGTAATAGTAGTAGGTCGGTCGGTTACGAGCGGTACTTGGTTGGTACCGAGCGTAGGTTTTGCCTTGTTTGTGTGTTTTGCTTTGTTTTGTGTTAGCTTTTGATAACTAGACTTAGATTCTTCTCTCCGCTATACTCAGCGGGGTCTTGATCTATAAATTTATTTGCTTATTTAGGATCAAGAGACCCTTTCAACAGAGCCGAACGAGCCGAGGCCGTGCGTCAGCTACATGAGCACACCCGAGCATAATTGGAGCGTCGTGCCCAATAATATGAGATACACACAATAAAGGCCGATGCCCCATGATCTTTAAGCTCGGTGATTAGTTTGGCTTCCCCTTTGAAAAGAGAGGTTCCCGCACCAAAGGAACCAAGCTAGACTAATGAGAATATTGGCCCTTTTGTGTGCTTAAGAGGATTTGAAACAATGTCTATCAACTCGAGCTTCCAAACATGTATGGGGTCTATGCAACATTCAACGTGGCGATCTAAAGCCTTACGTGGAGCTACCCTTCCATGCAACATTCAGGGGGGCGATGATGTGCCATTTCCATCCATGACGGCCCTAGAAGATAAAGGACAAACTTTGTCCGATGTGACTCATCACTCGAAGTTGTGCCAAGCAAGTGGCCCGAGCCACACAATCATTAGTCCTTCGAGTCACGTCGAGCATTGGGTCAAGACACACACCCAAACCGGTTAGTCAATCCATCTTGAGGTCTCTTAGTATTTCACTTTCCATTTCGGGCCAAGAACCTCAAGATGGTTTGACCAAGTCTCTATCGGGTCCAATTGAGTCCTCCAAGATCCGCCATAAGCCACAGGACGAGTTCTATGCTTTGCCAAATGGAGATTCGCCCATCGCTAGCCTTGGAGCCCTTGGAAATGAAGGATCGAGCCCGAAAATGCAAGGCACACCCCAAAAATAGCCAGGCGTGCCCGAGAATTAATGAAAGGGAGAAATGTCGGCGCACCCGGTAAATGGGCAAGGTGCGCCTGGACCACGCACGCACATAGATACTCGCTTGCTCAGATGCTCTTAAGTGCCCACAAGTCCGTGTCTCGTCCACATGTGGTGTTGTGCCTAAGTTTATCTTTTGATTCCTTAGAATCTAAACGTTTTTATGTTAGAATGATTCTATCTTGTGGAGTTCTATATGTTTCTATATGGATTAATTTCTATCTATTGAAGCATATACTTGTTTTATTTTATTTTAGGCATGGATATCTTATGCTTAAGATATCTTGACTATCAAGATTAGGATTAGCCTAAGGTTTTTCTATTTAAACACTTATTATACTCGTTTACATTCACGCATAATATAATTGAAATTTCCTTGGTAAAGTCGAGTATTCTCCTTACTCTCAAAGATTTGTGCGTCACAAAACACAAGAGCCTAAGCTCTCAACCTACGAGTCTCAACTTGTTCAGCCTCTCCCTTTTCATCACGTTTACAAGTTCATCAACTAATCATCATATATGTTGGCCTAGTTCCTCACACGTTCTGTGCATAGTACGCTCATGCCCAATGTATTGGACACGCATATATATCCATCCTCAAACTTCGCTTCCGCAACATTAAGAGACTTCTCACCACGATCTAGATCGAACACCTTCATGTCCACGCCTAGTTGGGGACAAGGACGCATGAGGTATGTAGTCAATTTGACTTTCATATTACCTATTTATTTGGCATGTCATAAGTTTAGAGTCCATCTAGATTATAATATGCGCACTTTATTGAGTAGGGTCATCTCTTTCCCCGCAATGACTGCTTCATATTCGGACTCATTATTCGTGGCCTCAAATCGAAAGTTGAGGGCGTAATTTGATTCAAAAAAGTGTCTTGTAAGACAACAAGCCTCAATCACACATCATAGTATGAGCCATCCACAAACATCTTCCATTTTTCGGGCTTTCGTCAATTTCTAGTAAAGTGACCTCAATGACAAATATGCTAGAGCTTGCCCTTGATCGCAGGGCGAGGTGGTATAAGATGTCGAATTCAAAAAGCTAGATGGCTCACTTGGCCATTCTTCCTAAAAGCACAGGCTGGTGGGATTTGATGGAGCAAAAGATCTGAAAGAACCTAGTTTGGGTGCATGTGAAAGTATTGCCGCCACTTGCGCACCAAATTGACCATGGACATCCACATCTTCTTCGTCAGGGAGTAGAGCTTATCAGTTGGCAACGACTAAGAAAGTACATATATAGTGTATATTGCCTCGCCCATCAGAATAGTGGTAACCATGTGTTGACTCACCACGCTGTATACTTGAAGGACTTCCCTCGATCATGGAAGTGAGGGGTGTGAGAATGGGTAGTTTGGCTAAGGATTCATACAGATAAAAAAGCATGCTCCATCTATAGATAAGCGGGATCCGCATAACGTTGAACTATATTGGCTTGGTTTTATGCGACACTCTGTCTCCAAGGTCATATGTAGTGTGGTCAACCCTGCAACATACACCTCGATGTAAGAGAGGCATGTCAGTCCCCCTACATAGGTCTTGAGCACATAGGGCATGATCCCAATTTCTCAAAAGCGTCATAGACGGTCGCCAGAATCCTTTCGGAACAAGAGCAACATAGATCAACTAGAAAAAAATGGTGTAGGATTTGTGTCAGTATACAGATGTTGATCCTCTAGAGGGATCAACAAACTGAACAGCGGAAATAACTTAGTCAAACAAGTAATGTAACACAAAGAAGTTCCAAATCAAGCTTGTCTTTTGTTATTACCAACTATGAACTTACAAACGCGAATCCTTGATCCCAAGGTATACACAATACCTCCTAGCCAGACCTAGATCCCTCAGCGTCGAACACACTTGTAACTCGACTCGACAGACTTGACCCACACCCCTAACCCTCGTACACAACTCGGTTTAGAGTACTTCGTGTGTCTCTTTTCCTTAGCACTCAGCTCTCTCACCTCTCTTGAAAAAGCGTAAGTAACAACCCTAATACAATGAACTATTTATACTACTCGTCTAGAGAAATCCTAACCAAAAATACAAATATTCACCAAATCAGATTTATCTTACTTAGGGAATAAGATAATATTTTTCACAACTAGCATATCTTTGAAATCTTCCTTGGACACGTTATTTATTTCCATCCGATCCTCTTACGCACGTTTCCTTAAATAGCGTCCAGCTCTGCGCGTTGATCCACCTTCCATAAATAGCTTCTGCTTGCACGCCAGCTATTCCATGATCCGGTTAATCCCATCGGATGTTCCTGCTCTTGTTTCATGCTCAACTCAACCTGTTTGATCTTGAAACATGTAGCAAACCATATCAAATGTTTCTTAAGTGTTCAATCATCATCAAAACCTATTGGGATCAATTGTAGGGATTAACCACCATAAAAGATAAAAAAAAAGTGTAAGACGTTCCCCCTGAGTAGGACCTTCATAGAGCTTACTCACCAGACAGCAGCATTCCCCTTAGCATATGGTTGATCCCTCTGTACCAAGAACCAATCGCATCTCTGCAATTTTCCTAACTTCCCCCTTTTGGCATCATCAAATAACTCAATTTGATCCGTATGAAACAATTTTAACACATAAGCACATAGAACTTCAAGAAAATATTAATTCATTCATTACTTAAGAAGTTTGGATTACATCACCGGGAGCAACAAAAGATGGTTCATGAACTACCACAATAAAAACACAAAAACAAAGAAAAACACTCAAAAACATCACATATAATGGGGTTAGGGATCATGAAGGGAGGTTCACTCAAGCATGAGAGGGGAATTCATCTTTGCCTTCGAGCTGGAGGAGAGGATCGATCTTGGGTTGAGCCTTCTGCATCTGTATATCAACCAGAGTCTCTAAGACCTCTTTGATCCTGGTCACCTCCTCAGTCGGGGCTTCTAAGCCCGAAGCAGATGTTGATCCCTTCTTGGGAGTCTTCTTGGGAGCGGGGGCAGGCCTGTCCTGATGCACCATCCTCTCAATATTGTGCTTGGCCAGCGGGAACCCAAACACTTGTTCCTCTTGAGGCTTGTATAGGCCTCGCTTCTCAAGAATGGTCCTCACAAGACCTGGATACGGTAGGGAGTGAGTCTTTCCTGTGCACTTGGACATATGAAGAATGATCAACTTGGAGAGGTCGAGATGCTCCTTCCTCAGAAACTGATCCAGAAGCACAACGTCAGCAATGGTTGGGTTGTTGCGCTTCTCCTGGTGAGGAACGAGGACCTTGGTGAGATATTGGTGAGCGATCCTCACCATGAAAGGCATATCAGCAGTCGCCATCCGGGCCTCGGAGGTCCCAAAGACAGTCTCCATGATCTCAGCCTTCTCCCTGTCTTCAGGCCACACTCCAATCGTGGGCAATTCATTGATCCCACCAGCCGGGATCCTCAACCACTCAGCAACTTCATCAGCCTAAAAGAGAATAGATTTGGGCCCTATCCGAGCGGCCCCAGAGAGACAAATAGGATTGGGATTGGATTGGAAGGAGGAGTAGAAGGATCAAACCATGTTAGGATCAACAGATACCTTTTCCTCTGATAGATGGTCCCAACCCTGAAATTGAATAAGCTCCCAAAGATCCTCGAGCCCATGTTCCTTGAGAATGGTCTCAGACACGATGAGGGGACCAACAATTTTTCAGTCTTTTTGATCCTCGGAAACCTGCTCCTCAGGCTCCACGGATTCCTTAACTGTAGGAAGGATCGCCTTCCCTTTGTCCTCTACTGTCTTGGTTTTGCTTCTGGTGGCTCAGCCGGAGGAACGAGGAACGGATGATTGCCCCTTTTGTTTCTTGGGCTTCTTTGGCACCGGAGTTTTGAGGTCCGAGGCCACCTCCACTATCTCTTCCTCTTCTTCCTCCTTTCTAACCCTTTTCTTGGATAGAGATTTGGTCTTGGAGGGAGAGGCCAGTTCCTCCTCAACTTCTTTCATGGAGGCCTCTTCCTCGGCCGCCTTTTGCTTTTCTTCCTCGGGATCAATGAGGACTTGATCCTTTTGAGCAACCGACTCCTCTTCTTTGTTGGACGGCTCAGCCTCGTGATTCTTCGTCGCCTCTTTGCCGATGTTGGCGACAGAATCGAAGGAGGGAATTGGAAGAGCCTTTGTAGCCTTGGCCGTCTTGGCTTCGCTTTCCTTTTGGGCGGAAAGAGCAGCCAATTCAGCTTGGAGAGCCGCCATCCTTTCATCTCTGGTTTGGGTGCTTGGAGAAGCCATGGAAAGGTCTGGTTTTTGGGAGAGAAGATTAGGGATTTTGGGAATCGGGTGAGGATTGGAATCGGGTGAGCAGAGAGTTATAGAGAACAGGGGAGATTGTTTATGGCAAGAGCGATTTTAGGCAAAAGATTGGGAAGGAATTTTGGGAAGGATCGGGTGAGATATTTATGGATAGAGGATAGAGGGAAAAGATATGGATTGGATATGGTAAGATTTACCTCTAACGACATCCACAATGGCCACAAGTCAGATCGATCCCCCAACGTTCACAATTTACTTCCAACGGCTCCCTGCAACTTCTGTTTTCAAAATCTGCATAATAAATGATCCCCAACGGCTTGAAATCTACACAAATTTTCACCCGGTAGCGGTAACAAAGCATCACCTCAATTTTTTCTAGCCGTTACACCTGATTTCAATGCTCCTTAGACTGATCCCATATACTACTCAACCCAGACTGATCCTTTGAACTGATCCCATACGCATACTTGAGTGAATAAAAAGGGCAGGTTTCGGATAGCAAATAGGTAACAATAGAACTCACATGCATATCCAAAACAAATATATATCACACAAGCAAGGCACATCAAATGATCCAAATAAGTAAATCCCGTAAAAGAAGGTGTCACGAAAAATATGCTCATAGGAAACGTTTACCAGGATCAAGGCTTGGGACGGTCTATGACTAACTATCATTTCGGCTTATATCAATGGATAACAAGATCAATTTAGTCATTTTGGGATCAAAGAAAAGGTTTTCATGCTTTTAATAATGATAACTCAAATTTTCAATTGAAAGCATCAAGGATCAATAATCAAAACAAGTAAATCATCGAACGCACATAGTCAAGAAGGTATCACTTATCAGTGTTGTTCCCCTTGGATCAAAGAGTTATTTTAGCCAGTCATTGAGGGAATAGAGGACCGGGACTTGACTAGTTCATGGTGATCATGCCTAAGAGTATCCTCAGATGCTCAAAGGGTTTTCTATCAGCAGCGTCAAAGTTCTTATGAGCCCCATCTTTTTCTTTATCACCAGTGTATCCTATTCCAAACCTTTGGGGAACAAACGTAGGACCTATATCAACCCGTCCCCCCTTACCCTTTGCTCTCTCTAGCTTCTGCAATAAATCATCTTTTTCAGTATTCAAAGCAACAATTTCATCATTCAAATCATCAATTGTAGTAGTCGTTGAGAATTTTGATTTCAAGTTCAGGGCAAGTTTTGCAAGGACCAACAGATTTTTCAGACGCACTATCAAGAGAATCTTTCAAGTCATTGCATAAGTCATTCACTTTAGAAAATTCCATTTGCACATCAATGTTCTCATTATGCATTTCAGTGATCATCTTAATCAAACTATCCTTAGACAAGTCTTTCAAAGAATCAAGAAATTCAGAATCAGGTACCTCGGAAGAAGATGATTCAGGTGTAGCAATGGCCATGTTACACGTATGTTCCTCCTCTTCTTCTTCATTATCTAATCCCCAGCAAGCAGCAAAGGCATTGTTCCTTTGTTTGTTGAACTTAGACTTGTCCTCCTGAGGTCCCTTAGGGCAAGTCTTAGCATAATGGCCCTTGTCATGACACCTATAGCAGGTGACGTCCTTGATGTCTCTGACTTCATCATTGTTCCCACGGTATCCACCAGAGTTGTTGGATCGACCGGGAAACTTGCCTTTGTTCCACAGCTTTCTCATTGCCCGAGTGTAGAGAGCGTTCTCACTGTCAGGATCGACAGTGTCAGCTTCACCCTCATCTACAATGTAATTCATGGCCTTCTCCAACTTGAGAGCCAAAGATTTTGCAGTCACCTTACCTTCCTTGTTGTTGTTCCTTTCTACCTCATATTTGGTTAGTTTGTCAAAAAGTTCATGCAACTTAAGAGATTTGTTCTTATCATTTTCACAAAAGGTTAAGCGACTTTGTTCCCAATATCCAATAAGGCCATTGATTAACACTCTAGTTTTAGTCTTCAGGGGGATTTCTTTTTCATTCATCCCAAGACTAAGCATCTTAGTGTCAAGAGTAGAGAATCTAGCCTGGTATGAGGAAACAGTTTCTCCTTCTTTCATGGAGAAAGTGAGAAATTCCTTCTGAGTGGAAAGGATCAGATCTTCCTTCATCTCCGTGGTACCATTCTGAATGTTGCTCAAGGCCTCCCACATAAGCTTAGCATATTTGAAGCTAGAAACCTTGTTTCTGCCCTCCGCAATGAGACCATTAGAGATAAATGTCTTGGCAAGGAAGTTGGCTTCCATTGCTTCGAAATCATCTGGTCCCATGGTCCTCGGATTCGCCTTCTTCTCAGCATCAATCTCATGGTCACCAAGTTGTATAGCCAGCCATGCTTGGAAGGTCTTCCCCTTGATCCAGTCGGACATTAAGTCTTGCCATTGGTTGTATTGACCAACTAGCAACAGTGGTGATTTGGCATTCGAGACACCGAGTTCCTGGGTTTGATGAGACATCCTATTACCTGTTTTGACAAAACACACAATCTAGAGCACGCAGGCTCTGATACCAATTGTAGGATCTACGTGTGTCAGTATACAGATGTTGATCCTCTAGAGGGATCAATAAACTGGGCAGTGGAAATAACTTAGTTATATGTAACACAAAGAAGTTCCAAATCAAGCTTGTCTTTTGTTATTACCAAGTATGAACTTACAAACGCGAATCTTTGATCCCAAGGTATACACAATACCTCCTAGCCAGACCTAGATCCCTCAGCGTCGAACACACTTGTAACTCGACTCAACAGACTTGACCCACACCCCTAACCTCGTACACAACTAGGCTTAGAGTGCTTTGTGTGTCCCTTTTCCTTAGCACTCAGCTCTCTAAACTCTCTTGAAAAAGCGTAGTAACAACCCTAATACAATGAACTATTTATACTACTCGGCTAGAGAAATCCTAACCAAAAATACAAATATTCACCAAATCAGATATATCTTACTTAGGGAATAAGATAATATCTTTCACAACTAACATATCTTCGAAATCTTCCTTGGACACGTTATTTGTTTTCATCCGATCATCTTACGCGCGTTTCCTTAAATAGCGTCCAGCTCTGCGCGTTGATTTACCTTCCATAAATAGCTTCTGCTTGCGCGCTAGTTATTCCATGATCCGGTTGATTCCATCGGATGTTCCTGCTCTTGTTTCATGCTCAACTCAACCTGTTTGATCTTGAAACATGTAGTAAACCATATCAAATGTTTCTCAAGTGTTCAATCATCATCAAAACCTATTGGGATCGATTGTCGGGATTAACCACCATCCCAACAAATGGGTTACCTTATTCCTCGCCAAACGCCTCCACCAATGTGCCACTTCTCATGCTTGAGCGGTCAGAGCCTTTTAAGTGCTCTTGTGAAATGTCCATGCCCCCGAACTACGCTCATGCGATGCTTGTGGACATAGGTGCCACCGGCACATGCAAAGCTTGTCTAGGTGCGTACTCGAGCATATAGGTGGGACATATGGCGGGTGGTTGTAGTTCAGCAGATAACCGTCTAGGCTAGGGCCACAGGTCGTTACAAGCTCGAATTACATTTTCCCTTCCCCTTGTGCATTATAGCTTGTCCATGGGTAATTAACTAATTATGGATAGACTCGCTTTCCTTTTGCACAAAGATTTCCATCGTGGCTCATGGGTCGGCTTATATTGATGGAAGTACCGTGTGTGTGATGTCTACTTATTTGGTGGTGTTTTATATGTGATTTTTCATTGTAATTATGTTTCTTTCTTCCGCTTTTCTTGAGTGTTTTGTTCCTTTTTAGCTTAGTTCCCGCATTTCTACGAGATTCGGAGACTATGCGTGTTTTATGTGTTTTTTAGGTATTTTGGCATGGATCAAGGGTTGTTTGGAAGGTGAATCGAGCTATGGAGCAAAGCATGAGGAAAAGGAGGAAGGAGATGAGCAAGCCATGAAGAAAGCAAGAGGAAAAGCCAAGAAGAAGAGGTGGAACGAGGTCCGGATCGAGGTATAAGCAACGCCGGACCCGAGATGGATTTTTAACCTCAGACCGACTTGCCCAGTAAGTCGGGCCCGACGTTCCATCCGTGTCGGTCCGAGTCGGTCTCGTGTGGATTGGGCTCCAAGGCAAAGAGATGTAGACTTCCACATTTGCCCCTCATCTACTTAAGCTCCTCTTGTCTTCTAATTAAGAGGAGCCAAGCATTAGGGAGAAATTACACACCTAATCACACACACAAAACTCTCAAGGGATACTTGGAGAGCAAGGAGGAAGGAGAGGAGAAGGAGAGAGAGAATCGTCCAAGGAGGAGAAGAATTGCTAGGTTTGATTTGTAGTTTGGCTTTGCTTTGTTTTGATCTTTTGGATTTGGAAACCTTGGATTGGAGTTTGTGGATTGTTTTGATTTGTGAATGCAATTTGGCTTTGATTTGAGATTGATGATTGAGATTTGGATGCTTTGTGCTTTTGTTGCTTTCTTTACTTGCCACATGGAGTAGATCTCCTTGATCTTGGGTTATGGGGGAAAACTCTAGCTAGGTTGGGCTAGAAACCCCAATTCCATAAGCCTTGAGTGCTTGATCTAGGAACCCACTCTACATAGAGGTACAATTCCTTGTGAAAGCAAGGAATCAAGGCTTGTGAATGGCAAAGTAACAAGAGTGAAAAGTGCCAGTCACAAAGACCTTGCTTCGAAGGGGATTTCCCCAATGATCGATGTGTAAAAGTGGTTGGAACGAGGGTGAAAGCACCTCGATCCTATTCCGATTTTCACTTATTGCTTGAATTGGGGTGGAAAAGCCCAAATCTACTAGAGAAGGAACCCAAATGCCCAAGATCTACTTTCAAACCTTGAGTTCGACATACCCAGCAGCATCGGGCCCGACTTGCTCAGTGTCGGTCCCGACTTTCTTCCTCCAGCCAACATCGGGCCCGAGTGACCATGTGTCGGTCCCGATAGTTCTTTGCATTTTCCTTTGTTTTGAGTTCTCTTTTCTCACTTTCAAGTATTTTGGCATATCAATCGAATAGCTTTCCCGAGCGTTCGACACCCACCACGTGCTACAACGGGGTCGGGTTATAAATTGTATCTCTAGACCCTCGCATCCGTGAGAGATCAGTGTGGATGTAAACTTGAAAAGGACTCGACATCTAGTGGGCTCCAAGATGATGGGTGTTGGATTCTGGTGTTGATCCCTGCACTGGTCCAGTAGCACCGACAACGTCTGTTGATCCTGCTTCTTCTAGAATGCGCAACACCTGGGGAACAATCAATGAAGTCTGTCTTCGGATAAGATTTGAGTCGTTTAAACACTTTCCGAAATTAGAATTTTGCCCCTTATAAGCCTTAGGGAATCCACAAAATCTGAAGTGAGATAAAACAAATCTACTGATCCTTTCCAAGGCTTGTGGTAAGGATTAAACTATAGAATGATGTATTGATAAATGTATGACTTCTACTAAGTTGAATCTTAAGAGAGATTGTGTAACCAGCCCGACTTCATCTTCCTTTGGCCTTATATAGGGCGTAGGAAAGCCTAGGGAGCAATTTCTACAAATTATAGGCGGTTATAAGGGCGGTTACCAACGGTTACCGCTGATCCTTTCCCACCAACGGCTCTCTCCCTAGAGAGACACGTGGCCCATCAGAAACCAGTCATAAAGGAAGTTACTCAAGTGGTTATTCAACAGTTATAAAGGTGGTTAACCCACGTGATCAAAATCCAAACCGTTATATTGTTGATCCCGTAGGTACCAATCAACCAGAACTTTTGTTTTATGAACCACTGGTCCTAGAGGAACATCACAGAGTAACAAACCCTTAATATCTCCCACTAGATCCCAGATATACTTACACAAGCGTGTACTCTACACCCCCAAACTTATGATAAGCTAAATGGAACCTCATAAAGTCGCATGAACCCCGATAACACTAAATGGTCGTTGATCCCTCAGGAACCATCACTAATTCCTCAGGGATCAACGATTGATGACACTAAAATCACCAACACTGGGTGTGGCCCCACCCTTGGTCGTGAGGCATAGTATCACGTCGGTAGTGGCTACAACTCATAAGGATAGGCACCCTCGTTGATTGCTTCACTTTGAGATGATCGAGTTGGATCTTCCTTGCTGATTGCTTGACATTGGGATGATCGAGTTGGATTTGTCTTGCCAATGCTTCTTAGAGTGAGAAAATCACCACGAATTGAGATCTTTCTCAAGTTAAGTGCTCTTTTGTCAGGAGAGCGGGCTTTGTCGGTTTAATTTTGCTAAACGAAAGGATAATTTCTCATTGAAACAAAACAAATTTGTTTAGAGCACGGCTTCACATTAGGCATGCTCTACTTGATATTTCAATACGCCGATTCGTTTCTTACAATCATAATATTATTCTAAAGATGTTTTTCAACTTCTATCTCAATTGGGTTTAGTCGCTATTTGTATACAGCCGCTAGACATTGTTTTAGAGATTTTCTGATGTGGGATTAGCGAGCACCTTCCTACGTGCTTACTCATTCGCGCTAAGAGGTAGTTAGCATGTATCCCACACTTCCCGTGTCAACAAGCTTGGTAATGTCTAAGCTTCTTGTAAGTGTTAATCGTTGAAAGGAGCCTCCTTCTGGGGGTGACTAAACTTGAGTTGGTTTGTTAATCAGTGTGCACCTCAACAGGCTTGACCAATGCAACGAATCAGAAGATCTCGGTTTGTTAATAACATGAGTGTACTTCAACTATAACCCAGAAGATCCTAAAGTTCAACTATCAGGTGACTAGAATTAGCATATTCTGTCATAATAACCTGGGATCTTGGTTGTATAGGGTGCTGTTGGAAATACCCGAGACTCCATAAGTAACTATTGACATCAGAGCATCCCATAATTAGCTTCAAACATGACAACACAACACACAAAACCCAGCAACAAATACTAAACTGATATCATATGATAAATACCGTAGACTGCATGATGAGTAGAAAACACATCAAAAAGAAGAGCCAGAGAAGGGCAGTATAGATATGTAGACCCTCCAACTTGTCACTTTTTTGCAAATGGACCCCCCAACTTTGAATATTTTCTATTGAATCCCTGAAATTTACCTTTTTTGCCTATTGAGCCCCTTTTTCTGCAATTGAACCCTCTTTTTTCGTAGTGTGAATAACACGCGCTGACCGAGGCCATTTTCATTCCACTCAGCAGCCACGTGACATCCCAGATCTGAAAATGGGGGATTGTGGATAGGAAGAAGATGAAGAAGAAGATGGGGTTTGGGACTCCACATGGCATTTTTTTTTTTTGCCATGTAAGTAATTTTGGGGAACTTTCACATCCAGCTGGAGGAGTGACTTGCACGCGCCCCGTCAGGTCAGCAAAAGGGGCTCAATAGGAAAAAAAAGTTAAGTTTGGGGGATTGATAGGTAATGTTCAAAGTTGGAGGGTCTATTTGCATAAAAGTTACAAGTTGAGGGGTCTAAACATGTATTCTGCCGCCAGAGAAGCAAGTCATTACCGTCCTCAATTTCATTGCTCCTATAAGCGCTAAACATTTGCAAGCTTTGCGCATAAGGTAGAAAGTCTCAATTAACCACCCATGCAACAAAGCACATGATAACATAGTTGAAATGAAATTCATATATTTCGTACACTAAATAAGTCTCCATGGTACCAAGAATAACGAAAATTATTACACGTAGTATATAACTATAGACACAGATACATAACGAGCAGTTGAATGCAAAACCGCACCAGTCTTACCAGTTCCAAACTTGCACATCGGGTTTACAGGTTACGAAGCTGAGGGCAAAGCCGCTGAATCAAGACTAACACCTAAACCAACCTGCTTCTGCTCAGACCCGAAATAGTTGGACACAATGAACCCCACATCATCCAACCCAACACCGAGACACAACGGGTTCCTAGGACTCCTAACTGAATCATCATCGCCATCAGCATCATCCTGGCCAGAATTACAAATCCTGACATTAGGTGCAGTCTTGCACTTTCCCAAGCACTTGCACCCAACAACCGAGCCTTCCACTCCGAGAACATTCTGGAACTCCTCCATCAACGCAGGAGCTCCCATTTTCATGCACTTTTTACCCGTGCAGACCTCCACCCTCTTGAGCTCGCCACTCGTATCCAAACTGTTGACAGTTACCCCAACGACTCCCACTTCTTGAGCTGTTGAAGTTGCCATCGTTTCGTGGAGTTCGGATCTCACTGACTCTTCCACTATCTGTCTAGCCTCCACCTGATCACAGAGGCTAGACATGTTGACAGCTCCATTGTTGTCACATTCACTGTCGCTCGATTCTGAAGAAGAAGATGATGATTCTGAGTCATCCATGGCCATACTCATCTCGCCCTCTTTCTTGAGCCTCTTCCCTTCTGCTCTGAGATTTCCCAGGTGTGCTTGCAATACCAAAGCCGCTTCCTGACCAAATCATCATTGAAATTCACAATTCAGTCCTGAATTTTCTTTTGTACAAACGAAACAACAGACAATGAATTTCACACAATTTAGACAAGAAACTAAACAATAAGTGTTTGTGGTACAGACATGAATTTCACACAATTTAGACAGAATTTCATTTTCTACTTAATTCCGCTAGTAATTCAGTTTCAGTTACTTTCCGGATTCAGCTTTCAGTTTCAGTTACGGTTACCGATACTACTCTAATCAATCAGGTTCCATTCTCCAAATATACAGAACCTCTTCATAAAACCAGATCACACAAGAAAACTCTAAGCTTATAGCCATTCAATTAATCAGAACAATTTCACTCAGCCTCATTGAAAGCAATTAAATTTCAGCAAAAAAAAAATTGACGTACCGAGATGGCCTTAACCTGGGTTTCATCACTCCCCAAACCAAACCCTAATTCTGAAAACATGTACAAATTCTTGGTCAAATCCTTCACCAGTTTATCCCTCTTCTTCTCCGAAACACCAGACTTCTTCTTCTTCTCCTTCTTCTTCATCTTCTCGCCACATGTAGGGCCGGAGCAGGAGCCATTATAATACTCCATATGCCGGCCGTCATCAAACGCAGATAATTTTCCGACAACTCTTCTGCGCAGAGATTTCGCACATAGTTTCGATTCCGGAAAATTAAATTCGCACGGAATCCGATTCAACCCCCTGACGGAAATTCGCGGACGGGGATCAATCCCGGACACGGAACAGAGATCTGAGCGCGTCCTCATAACGACGCTGTTGAAGATCTCCATGGCCATCTTACCGCCGATCTCGATCTGAATCTGATCGATAAGCCAAACGAAGGTGAATAAGTAATGAAGGAGAAAACTCGGGCAGATCGGAAATCAGAGGAAGTTGTTCTTCAAGTCGGTGAGAGTAAATCTATCTTATTCCATCCACAAATTTTGGGAAGATGACGTGGATGATTTTGATTCGATAGAGATGACGTGGGACGTGGCGTCTGCTGGCTTGTGACTATTTGGTGTCCGCCACGAGCTAGCTGCTTCCTTGTTCTTCAAGGTGAAGCTTGAGCCGTTGGGTTTAATTGATTAGGTGAAGTGGACAGTCGAGATCTTTCCACTTTTGAATCCACGTGGTTTCACTTATGGAGGAATAGATTGTTTTTTTCAGTTGGATCGGTAGTTATATTCCTCTATCATGTACGCTTTTGTTTACAATTTTTTGTCCAAGTAAATAATTTATAAATTGTGCTTAAAAAAAATTTAATTTATAAATTTTAAGTTTATAAATTCAAAATACCTAGCTTGTAAGAATGTTCAATATTCATTATTTTAATTAGTATACAACTTTTATTAGTTAAAATAGGGTGGAACCAATTGTTTAATTAACCATAATTATAAAAGATCAAAATTTGACATGTAGGCGGAAATAAATAATAGCCGCAAATGTGGATGATAACCTATTTTAAGAGTACTAGTTTTATACCCGTACCTTGTACGCGTTTTTGACCGTTCGATAGCAATTATAAGATGCATCGCTGAGGTATCCGTACTCTGTATAATATGTTTTGATACCCTGCGTAACTTTACATACTATTAATCAGGATTTGGGTTTATGTCCCGTAATCCTAACATGGATATTATTTACAAATAATAAGGATTTGGGTTTGCTCATACATCAATTCACATATAATTAACTTCTACGTATGTGTCCGTAATCCTAAAAAAACAAATTGGTTGGGTTGAAGTTGATATCTTTTCTGTTTTTAGTCTTCTCACTTCTATTTACGTGATTTTCAATTTACAATCCATTCATTTGTTAAAATTTATATACTCTTAGGATGAATCTAGATTATATAGATAGATAAAATTTGGATACTGTATTATATACATTTTTTTTTCACTTCTCTTTATGCATTCATGTGTTAATACATCCATGTTAATTGTGACTCCACTCCATTTAAGAAAATAAAAATTTAGAAAAATAATTTTAAAGCGTTCTTATTCTTATTAGTTGTATATCATCTATCGTTTTCACCTAATTTCTATCATTTTCAACTATTTGCTTGGACATTCTTTTTTGTAAATCAAAATTATAATTAATTTGTTAAACTTATTTATCACTTTGATTTTTGGTTTTTATTTAACTTTTATATTCATATACATTCACCATTTTTTCTTTGTCAATCTTTTTGTCCTATAAGTTTATAATTTAAGATACAGATAAAAATATCTTTGAAAAATATCTTAAATTTATATAAACTAAATTTGTGTATAATACTCATTTCTAAATCATATTAATCTATAAATTTGTTATCAATAAATTAATTATAATTTTAAAAGTTAAATTAAATATTCATTATATTTAAAAAATATTATTATTGGCTATTTTTCTAAAATATTTATTTTACTAAGTCATAATTAAATTAATTATTGATTTCTATAAATCTTATCAATTATAAAAATATATAAGTTGATAAAATATTTCACTCAAAATTTCATATCGTATCATATATGATTTTATTTTAATTAATCTAATATATTTTGAAATAATATTATAGTATTTTATCTATGCTTTTTATTTAAGGCATACTATATTATATAAATTTTAAAATTTAAGTTTATTCTTAACATCAAATCACGATTTTGTATTAACAAAATATTGTAATGATTTTAGATAAAAAAGATGATATAAATAGCTAATTTTTAATAATATTATTATGCATTCCTTTATTGATTGAATAATACATCAAAAAATTATTATCAATCGTGTTCCGTACAGGGTACTAGCAATAATCTAGTATGTTTTGAAAACTAAAGTATATGCATAATGCATGCAACTCATTTAATTTGCTTTTTTTTGTCGAATCATTTAATTTGCTCTTAATGTGTCATTGTAGGTCGTTATAATTATTGATTTTTAATTTCATTTCTTATATTTTGGCCGGAATCGAATCATGCACGTACGTGGAATCAACAAAATAAACCTGAATTATGCCCATATAAATTTATCTTGAATTATTTTTCAAACTTCCACAATCATCAATTCATGCCAATCTATTTGGCGTATATATATAGTTCATGCATCATGCATAGGATATAAATTTCAAAAGATACTTATACTTCATGAAGTGAAGCATGAACGAAACAGAGTGCAAGATGACATACCACGAGATTCGTATTAGCATGGTCAATGACTCTATGAATAATTTTTAATATGGATATAAGATATTACGTTGGTAGATTATGGATATACATATTATTTTGATATATCAATATATGGTAATTAGATAGATAAATATGAATTTTATTTATAAAATTAATAAGGATTATAGATATAGATATTACTCGGATATATCAACATATGGTAAATAGATAGATACATTTGATAATTTATTATTTGTAAATTAGTAAAGACACATAATTGATTTATAATGAATTTAACATGTGGTGGGGCCAGAATTAACGTGGAGGCTCGAAATTCTCCGGCTTTAATATATAGTATAGATAGATAGTTGTTAGACCTGTCAATCGGGTCGGGTCGGGTGGGTTCGGGTCGGGTCGTTCCGGGTTCGGGTTCAGTTCGGGTTACGGGTCATACTAGGTCGGATCGCTTCGGGTTTTCGGGTCGGGTCGGATCAACCCAACGGGTCAAGAGTATCAACTTTTTGACCAAAATGTAAATAAAATATTATTTAAATAATGAAATATAATAAAAAAATATTATCTTTAAATATTTTAATAATAAAGATATCATAATTTTCTAAAATATATTTTATATTTTGTAATATAATTAAAACTTTTGGGTGCACAATTACCCGTCAGTCTGTCATTCCATTATATTAGAGTGTATTCTAAAATAAGTTTTCCGCCTTATACATTTCTTGACCCAGCGGGTTTGACCCGACCCTAACCCAGAAACTTTCAGGTTTATCGGGTTCGTTCAAACTGGTTTCGGGTTCAAATTTTTGGGTTGAAAACCAGAAATTTCGGGTCGGGTCGGGTGGGGTTTACGGGTCGGGTCAGCTTTTGACAGGTCTAATAGTTGTATATAATTAAGTTTAGGTCATTTTACAAGTATACTTATTTTTTATTTTTATTATATATTGCTATTTTGTTATTAGGTAAGGATTATAGTCGGTAGAAGAAGAACTTGGGCTCACCTAGAGTAAACAACCGTCCTAGAATCTCGAATCCAAGATCTTATGATATACCCATGAGTGCTCGACCAGTGACCTCATGCATCAAGTGCTCTTTTTTGCATTTGAAATCTATAACTATACTATTTCAGGTATTTTGAGGCTCGAACTGTAGGAAACTAGAGCTTAATTTCAAGACAAATTAAGAGATTGCTTGGGAATGTCTATGTTGGGTCATTATTGAGTTATATGAGCCAAGAAGGGGTTATTGATAATCTCTGAGCATGTATATATTTATTTATTTATTTTTAAAGAAGAGCTACTAGCTCATACAAACCAAAATTAAGCAACCTGAGTATTATAAGGCCAACCTAAGTCCTCACATCATATGTTCTTAAAAAATGAAACAATAAGGGTTGTTGACTCAACAATGATCTAAGTTGGTTTACAAATAATGAAGAAAAATGACTAAACGAAGAAGAGTAACTAGTAATAGCGTAGTCAGACTAGAAGAGTCGACATGTCTTCTGGAAATAAAATCAGCCGCTTGATTGAAGTCCTTGAAACAATGTAAAAAAACAACAATAGGAATTTCTAAAAGAAGATGGCTATGTCATTTATAATAGAATGAATTTCCCGCGGCACTTTTCAAAGATGTTTTAGTGAGTTGATAACAATAAGGTTATCACCCTCAATTGATAATAAGTTTAGTAAACCTTGTTAAATCAAATGTCTTCAAAGCCTCAAAAAAGAGGAAGATTCAACCATCTCTACGGTCATATTTGTCAGGTAAGATTGGCCACATCTTAAGATATGGCCATTATTGTCACGTAATAAGAAGCCAACAAGTAGGAGCCATTACGATGCATCAATGCATCAAAATTTAGTTTAACCCAATCTGGAGGTGGTTTTTTTCCAAATTCCTAAGTTTTTCCTATATGATGATTTTTCGAGTTCTTATGTCCAGAAAAGTTTGCACTATCCCAATCTAACAATTGAGAGAACCCCAGTTCCAAAGGTAGCCTTGTCGGGTCAACTCTAGAAGGGTTAGAGATTGTTGCATTTCTATGAGCCCATATGTACCACGAGAGGAAAGAGATAGGGCTAGTGTTTTGATTAAGTTTTAAAGTGGATTGCATATTATTAGTAAATGTTCATGTAAACATTACATTGAAGGAGTAGTTTAATAGTTTTTCCAGACGCGATATCATTAAGCAAGTAAACGGACATTCAAAAAATAAGTGGTTTAAATTCTCATCCTAAAGATCGCAAAGTGAACAACTGTAGCTGGAAGGCAATTAAAGAAACGATTCAATCTATCCGTAGCTGGAAGGCAATCTGTACATGATTTCCAAAGGAAGTTTTGTATCTTTGGAGGTAGTTTAGTTTTCCGAATCCAAGCAATGTTGTCGTTAGGAGGTGAAGAGACATTTGAGATAAAATCCGACACTAATTGTTCAGTGAAGCTACCATCAAAAGCCGGTAACCAAATAAGATGATCAGCAGTCGGTATACAAGGAATCCTTATTTGAGAAATGATTTTTACAACATCAGGTGGCGAAATTTAATGCACTGAATAGAGGTCCCAAGAACGGTCAAACAGAATAAAATTCGAAACCCGTATATCAATATCATCGTTATTAAACAAGGATAATAATTCAATATTTGGGAGTCAATTATCAGTCCAAAATTTGATGTTGTGGCCATTTCCTATCTGCCACCGAAGCCCTTTAGAGAACTGATCTCTAATGTTAAGCAAGCGTCCAAACCAAGAGTATATATTTTTATGAAAATTAGGAACGAAGATATTTTTTAGATACAATTTTGACCCAAACGTTATCTAGCTGAGTTACCAGTTTCCACAGGAGTTTCATCTATAGAGATAAGTTGATAATTTGGGCAGATTTTAGACCAAGACCCCCAACTCATTTAGGTTTACATATATTCTCCCAACTAAGAAGAGGATGATGATTAGTATTAAATTTTGTGAGATCTCGAGTCTCGAGTCGATTACATTTTCAAATTTCTGCTAATTTTCCTTCGTTCTTTGGACAAGTTTCGGGACAAAACTTATCTTAAGAGGGGTAGTATGTAACACTCGATTTTATCCGATCTTGTCCCGCTCCGTATTTATCCCAAGTCTTGGTAAATAATTAAAGGAAATAATAAGTATCTTTATTAATTGCTCTTTCAGATACGCGTAATTGGATATGTACCGTATCTATTAATTAATTAAGATAGCCTTAAAGTAAAAGCTATAAAAGGCCATTAGGTTAATCAAAGCCCCATCTTGTTCGTATATTGCGAATTCCCGATTTGCGCCGCCTCGGTGTTCTCCCGTGTGAACTTCAATCAAACCGCCGCCAGCAACGATCGTTCGAGCCGTCGCGGTGCAGTTCCGTTCGCCCCGTTCGAGACCGAACTCTTTCGATCGATCGCCGGTGAGTTTCTGTTTTATTCTTCATATGTCGTCGTCGGATCGGTTAAGGGTAGTCAGGGTCGTTAGGTTGCAATGGAGCCGCCCGCCAGAAGGCGGTTCGGAGGAGGAAGCCGGAGTCAGGGCTGGTGGCTTGCGCGCCGGCGTGATGGCGGTAGTGCTGAGCGAGAGGGGTAGCAAGGTTGAGTAGGGGAGGGTCGTCACCGGAAACCGGGCGGGAGAAGCCGGTCGTCCTATTCGATCGGGAAGTAACAGTAGAAGAAGAGTACAAGAGTGAGGTCGAGTCTTGGCGAGAAGCCGGTTGGCAGAGGAGAAAAGTCAAAGAAGGGAAAGGGAAGTTGTGGAGTGGGGGCCATGTTTGCAGAGAGGAGTAAAAGAATTGGTTCGGGGAGGTGGCAGAAGGTAAAGGAGAAGTGGGAACCACATGAATGCATAAGTGTAGAGGATTGAAAGTGCAGAGAAGGTGTACGTGATTAGTGGGTAGCTTAATTACCTTAGTGGGGTTTGGTTTGGGGGTTAATTCAGTCCTAATAATTTTATATATATTAATCCTATAATAATAATAATAATAATAATAATAATAAATCAATCGCTTATTGATTATCGTTATCTTTTAGGAGGTCGTTCGTTCTAGCCTCTTGTCATTCTTCGCCCGTACAGAAATTTCTTCGTCTTCCAGGTAAGTCGTTCTGCGACTTGTTCGGCTAGGTGGTTCTATCCAGTTCTTGTTAGATTGCGTGCTGTGCTGGTAGGATTGATTTTGGGGAATTAGTCCCTAAAATTTTATTTTTAATAAACTATTTTCTATATATATATATAGAGAAAATTGCACTAAGCCACCCGTTAAATAAGTGAATTTACACTTAACCACCCGTTATACACGAATTTGTTTTAAACCACCCAAAAGTTCAATTCCGTTAACAAATAGCCACCCATGGCGTTATTCCGTCAAAAAATCTGTTAAATCTCGTGATTTGACCATTTTGCCCTCAAAAACATCCGGCCTCTTCTTCCACCGTTGCACATCATTCCGTTGATGCCAGATCCCGTGCATGTGGCTCATTGAACTTCCGGGAGATGCTTAATGGAATACAGACATTTTAAGAGCTCCAATTTGTAGTCAATATCAAACTATGAGATTGAACTTTTGACTAACACGCCAATCAAGAAGGACAACACAAAATCAGGACCAGATTAGAAAACCCATCAACTGGAGACTGACCAAGTGAAGAGCAGTGTAATGCAAACCAAAATTTCTAGGAGAGAGTAACCTGATCGACGAAGTCAAGACGCCCACTCCAGCTGTTTACAACCACTGTAATGAGCACAGAAAGAATTACATGTTCTAACCACAAACCAAAATATCATCCGACTCGATATCTAACTGTAAAATTGTTTGATACAATTCTACAACATCTAAACAGAATCAAACATGGACATGGCATGCGTTGAGACAAAGAAAGGAACCAACATCCAAAAGCAAAAGGGTACAGCCAGAGAAAAGACTTTAGAAATCAAAATTTAAAAACTAGGGCTAATTTATATAAACCCAAAAACCAAACAGCAAACCTCGTTTATACCAGTGGGCAAATACTCAATTGGAATCGAGTGATGGGAAGACGAAGCATCGACCTGGCCAATCCCTAAATCACACTCCGAAAACCCCCAATTTTTCTCTTGAACGAAGTCCTACCCTCCAATTTGAAGGTCGCAAGTTTTTCAACCCCTCGAAAGCTCACTTGCGAGCATCTCTCTCCCCAAATCACCAACGCCACTAAAAATCTGTTTCTGAATCGATTTGATCGACTAATTAGATCTGCCAATAGTGAGCTACGAAGATTGAGAGTTCACTGAAATTGAATTGAGTTATGAGGAAGGGGGATTAGGAGTCTGGGATCAAAAGCAGAGCAGGCTCCTCCTCTGGACATAGAGCAGGACTCGGAGGAAGGATTCCAGGTGGCGGAAAACCCTAGCTCGAGGGTGAGCGGCACCGACGGGGTCTTTGACGGCGTCGTCGGAGTGATGTGCACTGGTGGAAAAAGAGGGTGGATTTTTTGAGGGCAAAATGGTCAAATCATGGGATTTAACGGATTTTTTGACGGAAAAACGCCATGGGTGGCTATTTGTTAACAGAATTTAACTTTTGGGTGGTTTAAAACAAATTTGTGTATAACGGGTGGTTAAGTGTAAATTCGCCTATTTAACGGGTGGTTTAGTGCAATTTTCTCATATATATATATATATATATATGAGTGTGTGATCGTATGTGTGATATGTGTGCAACTGGTTTTCAAAAGGTTTTATCGTATGAAAAGTTTCACGTGTTTTCTGTGTGTTGGCATCTACCGGTACGGCCTTGTACTCGGATTTTCGAGGAGAAGTGGACTTCTAGAGGCATGGTCGTATGGCAAGGAGAGCCCCTTCAAAAATTATAAAAATGTTTTGGCGAGTGCTCTAGTAGGGGCTCGACCGGGGGTTAGAAGTATGTGGAAAATGGATTGGTTGGAGGATGCCTTAGATGCGGGTGATCGTGCTGTGGGTGGAGGCCGTTAACACCCCGCCTAGGATTGTGCATGTGTTTGAATGTGTGGATTTGTGAATGTTTGTGCAAGAGTATTTGTAATCGTGATTATGCTAGTGAATTGGAATGTGCGTGACTAACTGGACTTAGGATTGGACTAGAGCTATGCGTGTGATTGCGGACTTGTTTGCTGACCTTAGGAAACTCGTTTTTAAACGTTCTATTAGTACTGTATGTTTTCTGACTTGGATTAGGATAGTAGCTGACCCCTCGGGAATTATTTTTTCAGACTCCAGGTATTCAGGAATCCGTGTAGGGACTTGGCGGATTGGTGGTGCGAAGCGGCGATGCGTGTCATAGAATGGTTTGGGTTTAGGGAATGATCGTTGTATTTTGATTCATGTTATTGGTTGATACTTTGCATAAATTTATATCGTAAGTTGTTAGTTAATGTATTTGGGGTTTGGGGAAGTTCGTAACTACTAGTTTTGTATTGGGTCGGGATCATAAAATGTTGTGTAAAAGTTTTATTTCATAATGCAAGTTGGATGATTTTCAATGTTTTCTCGCCGTGCCCGCGTTGCAAGATCCGAATGTTCTGTTGTCGAACCAGCTTGGTAGCGCCTCGTGAGGTCTACTACCGAGTAACGCCTTGTCAGAAAGACGGGGTGTTACAAATTTGTTCCAAAAAAAACGATTTAGCAACCTTATCAATCTGATTTAGTACACTTGAGGGAGTAGAAAGCTCTGGATAAGATAGTTAACCTTGCTTAGAAGACAAGATTGAATAAGGACTACATGTCCTGCCTGGGAAATAGAGTTTGCGTTCCATTGAGAAAGTTGTTTCTGTAAATTAGTGATAGTATCTAAAAACATACAGTTTTGAACACGACCTTTCAGAATGGGAATTCCCAAATATTTTTCCATTGAGGATGTACCTGAATATTAAAAATACTTGCAGGTATAGTGATATGTCACGTGGTATATTAGCCGACGCTTGGAACGAGCTCTTGTGATATTTAATAGATAGGCCTGAGAGAAGAGTAAATTTGTTGAGGCAAGATCTGATAAACTCCATATTTGAAGCAGTGGCGTTTGCCAAAATAATGGTATCATTTGTAAAGCTTAAGAATGGAATAATAGTTCCATTCTTAACTAGCTGGATTCCAACTCATTTTGAGGCAGCATGAGCTTCATGTTCGAGTGTTCTAGACAAATATTCCATTGTCAGAACAAATATATAGGTTGCTATTGGATCACCCTGGCAGATACCACACTGAGGTCAAAATTTAGATCTAGACTCATTATTAACCAGAATTAAAGAAGAAGAAGTACTGATACAGGTCATTACAAGATGTCCCATTTAGCCTCAAATCCAAATTCAGTTAGAATTAATCGAATAAAATTCCAATTGAGTTTATCATATGTTTTTTCTAGATCCAGTTTTATTGTCATCCAACCTGAACGGCCCTTTTTCTTTCAATGGAAAGAATGAAATTTTTTATGGGCTATTAGAATAGTATCTTGAATGAGTCGACCTTTCACAAATGCACTCTGAAACGGATGAATAATTGATGGAAGAATATGAGTAATACGATTGGATAGTAATTTGGTAATGACTTTATATAATGTGTTACAAAAGCTAATGGGGCGTAATCATTGTTTAAGGCATATCAATCTTAGAGATTAATGTTATAAATGTTTTGTTCATAGATTCGAGCATAGTTCCAGAGTGGAAAAATGTTTTGACTGCCAGGATGAGAGAAGATTCAACAATGGGTCAATAGTTTTCAAAAAATTCAGCTGTGAATCCGTCTGGACTAGGTGTTTTATTTAGTGTGAGATCACAAGCAGATGCTTTGATCTCCACCAGTGTTGGTGGTACGGACCCGGTGTGAGTCACGTACCGAACCTCCGTTGGTCGGAGGGGGGAGCCGCGTCCGGTGTGGGCGCAAGACTCGAGCGGTCCGCGTTGGTAGCGCGGAAGAAGAGAGGCACCAAAGAGAATTAGGGCAAAGGTCTAATTTCTCTGATTAATTTCTGAATGAGACAATTAGGAGGTTTTTATACCTAAGCCCTAGACGGTTCAACAAAATGCATCTCAGGAAAGAACCGACAAGAAAACCCGAGAGGAGAGACTTTGCTCTAGTTCAAAAATTACAAATAAAATAACAATCCGAAAATAACAAATTAATAATCCAAATAACAAAATCTAGTCTTCAAAGCGACTTGGACGACGCCGGTTTCTCTTCGGCCTCGTAGCTGGCTCGGGTGGGTCCGGCTCGTCCGTATCAATCTCCCCGCGGTTGACAATCGGCTCGTCCTCGAGCCGCAGATGCGGAAAAGCCTGCTGAATGGCTTCAGCCGGTTCCCACGAAGTCGCCGCGGGCTCGCCATCGCTCCACTCGATCTGCCATTCATGACGCGGAACGCCATCCACCAAGACAGTCCGTTCCGACACTGCACGCACCGGCTTGGAGATAGGCCGATCGTACAGAAATTCCGCCGGCAGGGAGGCGGTTGGAACGGCAGTCCCGTCGGTCCGGAAAGGTCGTAGTAGAGAGACATGGAAGACGTTGTGGATGCGCACGGAAGTGGGGAGCTCAAGTCGGTACGCTACCGCTCCAATGCGCTCGGTCACCTTAAAAGGGCCGTAGAACCTGCGAGCTAGCTTGGCGGAGACGGGTCTCGCCACGGAGTACTGACGGTACGGCTGAAGTTTTAGCAAGACTTCATCCCCGACCGCAAACTCAAGGTCCCGACGGTGCTTGTTCGCTTGAGTTGTCATGCGTTGTTGCATCTTGCGAAGGTTGGCGCGCAACAACTCGAGAACTTGCTCTCGGTCCTTTATGACCTCGGTAGCCGGTGTAGGAGGCCCGGCTGGAATGGTGGCGCGGGTGATGGGCGGCGGCTCACGCCCATAGAGAGCCCGGAATGGTGACATCTGCAGGCCTTCATGAAACATAGAATTCAAAGCAAATTCAGCCCAAGGAAGAAAATCATACCAACGTCGAGGCCGGCCATGAGTGAAGGCCCGGAGATATTGCTCAAGGCCCCGGTTTCGGACCTCTGACTGGCCGTCGGTCTGAGGATGGTACGCCGTGCTATGTGTGAGTTTGGTACCGCTCAACTTATGCAACTCGGTCCAAAAAGCACTAGTGAAAATGGCGTCTCGGTCGGACACAATCTTCGCCGGTATTCCATGGTGGCGTACCACCATCTGAACAAACAAAGACGCGACCTTCGGCGCATCATACCGCGGCCCTAGCGCCCCGAAATGCGCGTATTTGGAAAGACGGTCAATGACCACCAAGATGGTGGTGTAGCCCCTTGAAGGCGGTAGACCTGTAATAAAATCCATGGCAACTTCATCACAAACCTGTTGTGGCACCGGTAAGGGCTGTAAAAGACCTGCAGGCTTCTAAGTGCTATATTTCGTCGTCTGACAAACCAAGCAAGAAGCGACAAATAGCCTGACGTCACGACGCATGCCGGTCCAATAAAAGACCTCGGCCACGCGTCGGAAAGTACGATCTATCCCTGGGTGTCCTGCTGACGGCGAGGAATGAAATTCGGTGAGGATTTCAGCTTTCAACTCTGACTCAGCGCTGACTACCAACCTGTGGTTGTAATACAAGACCCCGTCGTGAACCTGAAACGGAGCCGGAAGGGAGCCCTCGGCGGCCTGGCGCTAACACGCTAACAGGGCAGCCCGGGTCGCATTCTCCCGGCGCAACCGCGACATGAGGTCGGGCAAGGGGGCGGAAAATGCCATGAACTGGCGTAAGTGGGGGTCGGCCTCGCTCAAGCTGCGCGACAGCGCATCGGCCACTCAATTACTCGCTCCGGTTTTGTATTCAATCCGAAACTTATACCCCATCAATTTCCTCATGAAAAACTGCTGATCGGGAGTTTGGATTACCTGAGAGAGGAGCTCTTTGAGACTCTTTTGGTCGCTCCGGATTAAGAATTCTCGCCCCAACAAATATTGCCGCCATTTTTGAACCGTCGAAACAATGGCGAACAACTCGCGGTGATAGGCGGACGAGCCTCTTCGGCGCGGGCCGATCTTTTTGCTAAAAAAACGAGAGCGGGAGCTCGTCTTGGAGAAGGACAGCGCCGACTCCATCATCAGAGGCATCGGTCTCGACTGTAAAAGATTTAGTGAAATCTGGAAGCTGTAAAATAGGTGGCGTTAACATGGCCTGTTTCAACCGCTGAAAGGCTGCTTCCGCTTCGTCAAACCACGCAAATTTATCCTTCTGTAAGAGGGCCGTTAGTGGGGCGGCTAGTGAGGCATAGTGACGGATAAATTTGCGGTAGTAGCCTGTAAGACCGAGGAATCCCCGAAGCTGTTTCACGGACTTAGGCGTTGGCCATTCAGACATGGCAGAGAGTTTTGCAGGATCCGCGACGAGCTGTCCGCCTGAAACAATATGGCCCAAGTATTCTACCCGAGATGTACCGAAAGAACACTTTGAGCTCTTGACAAAGAAATGATTGTCATGTAAGACCTGTAGGGCTACTGCAAGGTGTTGAGCGTGCTCCTCTATCGTCGGACTATAAATGAGGATATCGTCAAAGAAAACAATCACAAAGTGCCTCAAATATGGAGCAAACACTTGATTCATCGCTGCCTGAAATGAAGACGGTGCATTCGTCAGGCCGAAAGGCATGACTAGAAACTCAAAGTGGCCGTCATGAGTTCTGAATGCTGTCTTAAAAATATCCGCGGAGTGCATGCGAATCTGATGATATCCTGAGCGCAAGTCCAGCTTAGTAAAGAATGTCGCCCGACCCAACTCATCAAACAACTCATCAGCTGTTGGGATCGGAAATTTGTCTGCGACTGTAGCAGTGTTCAGAGCCCTGTCCCATCCTTCTTCTTGACCAATAAGGCCGGTGAAGAAAAAGGACTCGTGCTGTGTCGTATGATACCCTGCTGTAACATAGCCTGCACCTGGCGCTCTATCTCAGTTTTCTGAAAGTATGGGTACCTGTAGGGCCGGACATTGACAGGCTTGGAATTCGGCAATAGATGAATGCGGTGATCCCAAATACGCTGTGGCGGTAAAGCTGTGGGAACCTGAAAGACCTGCTCGTGACGCTGGAGGACGTCCCGCAATAATGGATGGACGTCGTCAGGGAATAGGGCAGCCTCAGCAGTCTGAGAAATAGGGCTGTCGGCCTGGACCTGAACAATCTCAAAGAATTCGGCCACATGCTCTGCTGCGCATAGATATTGTAATGTGTGAGCTGAAATCTGCTTAGGAGAATGCCGATCACCCTGTAATAAAACCTGTTTGCCCTGCCAAAGAAACTCCATAGTCAACTGAGCATAATCATGGGCCACCTTGCCCAGAGTCTGTAGCCACTGTACCCCTAGAACAACATGCGGTCCGTGCACCTCAAGAACAAAGAGATCAATCGGAAAAGTGTGGCCCTGTAACTGAACAAGAGTGCCAGAACACTGATGAGTGCACTATAAATAAGCGCCGTTTCCGACGAACACACGGAAAGGATGGACCGCCGTCAATGTCAAGTGTAACTGCTCAGCGATAGACGGATGAATGAAATTGTGGGTACTTCCGCCGTCTATCAACACCTGAATAGAGAGATCAGCAATAGAGCCCAGAATCTTGAGAGCTTTCGGACTGGAGAGACCCTCCATCGAATTGATGCTAGACACATCTCCTTGCACCACAATCTCATCTTCCGGCCCGACATCATCAGGAATCTCGTCGTCGGACTCCTCACATCCGAGCAGCAAGAAGCGGGGTTTGCACCGATGTCCCCGGGTGTACCTCTCATCACAATTATAACACAACCCTTTTTTAGAACGCTCTTCTCGTTCAGCTAAAGTTAAACGTTTAATAGGAAGAGAAGACGGGTTACCGTTCAAGGGTGGTGCTCGGTCGGTGGAGGCCGTTGGTGTTGATGTGGGGACCCCGCCGACAGCTTGGTGTGGCTGACCAGCAGACGAGGTGGTAGCGGGCTGCCAAGGCCGACGGCCAGCCGGTTTCCACTGCGGGGCGGTGTCCTGAATTGTGGCCGATAATTCCCTAGCCAACGCGAAGGCCTCCGATAGTGTCGCTGGGCGACGCATGTTCAATTCCCGCCGGATCGGTTGTTTCAATCCGCCTTTGTATAGGGAAATCAAAGTCGACTGAGTCAATCCGCGGACGTGGTTCAACAACTTCTCGAACTCCGCCTGATAGTCCAAAACCGATCCCGTCTGTTTGACGTCCTTGAGAAGACTGACATAATCTTCATAATGATGCGGGTCGAAACGTTGTTGGACCGATAGCAAAAATTCCTGCCAGGTTTCCGCCGCGTGGTTCTCGCGCTGATAGCGAAACCAATCCGAGGCGGGCGGGTCAAACAGCATATTGACAACCGGAGACGATCAAAGTCCGAGGTGTAGTAGTAATCGCAATAGCCCTACACCTTATACACCCACCCGCGCGGATCCGTGCCGTTGAAGTGAGGCGGATCAAGGCGGATTTTCGGTATGGTTTCATGGCCCGGCGGCGCTCGAATTTCCACCCGCGGGCGGTCTTGTGCAGGCGGCTGGCGTGGCGGCGGAAGGACCTGCGCCAGAGCCAACCCCGCTGGTTGAGAATTAGGGTTCGCCAACCCTGGCGCCGCGTTCGCTGGCTGCAGGTGCACAGCGGGCGGGACGTTCGGCGGATTAGGGTTCGGTGGTCCGCCCGCTGGCTGAACGTCGGCCTGCGGCGGAAGGTTCGGTGGGTCCTGCGCAGCAGGAGGCAGAGCGCGGTCGTTGAGGATGTCGAACACGAGCCCAACACGCCGGCGATCCAACTCAGCGTCGGTACGAAGGGTGTCGTGATCGGTCTGGACCTCCAGCAACATATCACGGACCTCGGTGACTTGCGCCGCTATCTCGGCGACGGAGGAAGTCAACGCCGCGACGGCAGGCCCGAGATCAGCAGACGAATTCCCGTCGGAAGACATGGTTCACGGGATGAAAGCACCAGTTGGTACGGACCCGGTGTGAGTCACGTACCGAACCTCCGTTGGTCGGAGGGTCCGGTGTGGGCGCAAGACTCGAGCGGTCCGCGTTGGTAGCGCGGAAGAAGAGAGGCACCAAAGAGAATTAGGGCAAAGGTCTAATTTCTCTGATTAATTTCTGAATGAGACAATTAGGAGGTTTTTATACCTAAGCCCTAGACGGTTCAACAAAATGCATCTCAGGAAAGAACCGACAAGAAAACCCGAGAGGAGAGACTTTGCTCTAGTTCAAAAATTACAAATAAAATAACAATCCGAAAATAACAAATTAATAATCCAAATAACAAAATCTAGTCTTCAAAGCGACTTGGACGACGCCGGTTTCTCTTCGGCCTCGTAGCTGGCTCGGGTGGGTCCGGCTCGTCCGTATCAGTTGGTGATTTTGCAAGAGCAATGTTATCTAGAGTAGTAACAATGGATGGAATGATATCAAGGTCTCTTGGATGCAGAGCACACGCTCTATTAATCTGAAAACGTGTTGTTAGTTCCTGAGTGATGTGGTGAGATATGCCGTCATGATCTCTAATAATAAGGTCATCACGTGTCTGAAATGAAAAGATAGTCTGTTTAAAGCGACGGATTTTTGAAATTGTCTGAAAATATTTTGTATACTTATCTACATTTTGTATATGAGTGATCTTAGCACGTTGCTTCCAGAATCTATGATGAAAGTTGATAAATGCGTTATATTTGTTTAGATGTTGCTGAAGTTTGGTTAGAATGTATGAGTTGGAAGGGTCTCGTAGCAAATCATTTTGTAGGTTTTGTAATTGTTGTTCAGAGATCTTGAGTTGTTCAAAATCGTTATTGATATGATGTTTTGCCCAATGTTTAGAGTATTTGTTAAGTAGTTGCATTTTCATAGAGATTTTAAGCATGAAAAAACATGTTAAGTTATATCGCCAGACCTTTTTAACAAGATCTGTGTATTCAGGTGTAGAGATCCATGCATTCTCAAATCTAAAAGGGTATGTATAGGATTTTTTATGTCTAACTAGATCAAAAGATATAAGGCAATGGTATGAGGTAGTAAATGGATGATGGTGTATTATTAGTGTTGGAAATAGGTTCGTCAAAGCTTGATGGATTAAAACACGATCAAGTCGCTCAAAAGTGTTATGGTCAGAATTCATACTTTTTCTCCAAGTAAACGGAAAACCTGTGAATTTAGTGCTCATAAGACCTAATGTGTTTCGGATATTGTTTAGTCAATTAAATCTACTAGGTATTGGGGTAAGACCTCCACTCTTATCAGATAGACAATCAATTTGATTGAGGTCTCCAATAAGAAAGAACGGACAATGTAGTGAGATAAGAGTAGAGGAAAACAAATCTCAGAATAAGGTTTTATCCTCCTCACGAGCAGGATCATACAAAGAAAAAACTAGCATAAATGGATTGATCGGATCATTATTTTGAATGATAATGAAATTCGACGATTGAACAAGTAAGTGAAATTTGCGTGTGAATTCATTATTAAGTATGAGTAGAATCATACCCCCTTTTGAACCAGTGGAAGGAGAGAATATGCATTTGTGGAATCCGGCTTTCTGAACAATCGCATCATCAGGCTGTAACATTGTTTTTGTTTCAGCTAGGCATAAAAAATCTAATTTGTGTAGTTTTCTTAGGAAAGGCAATTTCATGCCAAAAATTAGCCCTCCTAATCCCCCTCACGTTCCAATAAGAAATAGTCATAATAATGTTCTGAAGGGTAACTGTTCAAGATAAATGGATGGTATAAGATCGAGCAAAAATCTAACCGGAAAAAATTGAATCCAATATCCTACGAAATGACGATTTTGGTAAGGTCGAGGTATAATTGGATTATCGATCTATGATAACAAAAGGAGACGACAAATGTTTATTATAATAATATGTTATTGGGACGGTCGATTTTGTAGTAAAGAGTGAAGGTGTAATTGTATATACTTATGTAATAGGTTAGAGTATGGATTTGTAAAAAAGTATATCCTAGATACTATATTTTGAAATAATTGTCTACCCCTAGTTAGGTAATTGTTAATATAATTGTGCGATGAATGGTGTACATGAAAGTGATTAGTATTATATAGGAAAACTTGAGATAATTATTGATTTTGTACATGTCCAGAATAAATATGTTGGAATGCAAGGGAATAAATATAACGAATTTAATTGTGAAATGGCAAACAATATGTCCAGAATACAACTATATATTTAAGGTCTCCTACTATAGTATAAGTATAAGTTTGAACTGTAAGAATCTGTTTCTACAAAATAATCATTGGAGCATAGCTGAAACCACAAAACATATTTCCAGTAAACTTTCTATGCAATCCAAACAACAACACCAACAATTGAATGTTTATGAGGAAAATTGATAGGAAATAGAGTCCCACATGGCTGAAATGTTTGTGTGTTTGGATGGACAATTACAAAATTAGGCAGTAAGAAATATAAGCATTGCATTAATTTGATACAGTTGTGGATGTGGTAAAGCAGCATCTCAGATTCAGGAATCTGAAGTTGTAGTAAGATTGAAAAATTAAATCTACGCAGACTATGAAAAAACCATGGAAGTAAGTTGAACAAATAATTGTGAGAAGCATATATTAATGAAAAGAAATATGAGTAAGGTAAACTTAATATATCTTATTCATATTTGATGTGAAAAAACATAGAATACAACAAGGTTACAAACATTTGAGCTATTATACATAAGGGATCTTGAATAAACAAGATTAACTTGCTCAGAGAAACAGAAGGAGGCAAAGCATAATTACAAGCATAAGACATGACCTTAAACTGAGCTATTATACAATGAAAATTGGATTCAAACAAGAATATAGTACTTAAAGGTCTTTCAAAACTAGAAAAGGGTAGATAGTAGACATAGCAGTGGTAGTTAAGCATCTAGTTACATGGCAAAATTTCAGAAAAGGCCCAACTCACAACAACAAAGGCATCATTCATTTAAGTTGCTTTTGGACGACCCCTAGTCTTTTTAATCTTTCTCTGGATAGAAGAGGACTCAACCAATTGAGCGGTCATGCAGTGTCCTAAGAGCATGTATTGTAATGAGTCGTTAATGAGTCTTACTGAATGGACTAGTTTGTTTTTTTTCAGAAAACTAAATGGACTAGTTAATGAGTCTTACTTAATGAGTCTTACTGAATGGACTAGTTGCTACAAAAGATTGAGTATTTTTTCAATGTTGTCTTTAACCATCTCTTATTTCATATTTATTGTACTTAATTACTATTTATATTTTTTCCAACATTTATTTACCATCTTTTTACAATTTATTGCATGTATTTACAAAATTCTAGGTTTGTGACTTTGTCAATACATGGTGAAAAATACATTGAGAAAGCAAATGTTCTTTGAGTTTAGGCACATGGTTATCATTCGAGAGTACATAGTGACTACATTAATATTGGATAAATATCTTCAAATAATTAAGAGTATATTCATGTTGAGTATGATTGTAATTATTAAGACATTGTTGTGGTAATCTCTGACCTTAGACACATTCATCCTATAAATTGACTTGTTTATTATTTCACTATTTAGTAGCTTACATCAATTCCTTATTTTCATCTAGCTTAGTAGTAGAAATAAAATTGATATTACACTTCCACCCAAAACAAAATTGATATTACATAGCTCCTTATATGATTGACATTTGAGGCATAGAGTTGAGCTTGTGTGATTGTAAGTTAGTTTTGATTGCATCAAGTTTTTTTTTTTTTGAAACAGTAAGGCTTAGGACATCCCCTCAAGAGGGACGTCCTAGAACGTCCGATAGGACGAGAACCTAAAGTTCTGAGAGATCCCGACAATGTCAGCAGGGAGGCTATGACCTATTTAGCAATTTTATCGGTCACAACATTACACTCTCTACTCACATGGGTAATTCGGATAGTCTCGAACCACCTTAACGAGACTAAGATATCTACAATCACTATTTCAATATCTCATGGACTTTGTTCTTTTTTATTAGCTGCGTTAATTACTCTAAGCTTATCACCTTTGATCTCCAATTTTCTTATTCCCAATTTTTTGGCCAATCCAATGATATCTTTTATAGCCAATGCTTCAATTTAGGTACTGAGATGTTTCCATACTTCTTCAAGCTAACTTTAAGCACATCCACATTCGAATTACGGATCACCACTCTAGTAGTTGTAGATCCGTTAGATAACTTGGATCCATCCAAGTTAAGTTTGGCAAATCCTGGGCTTAGTCTCCTTGGTGGCAGCGGCGGATCTAGGGGGGGGCGGAGGGGGGCGGCCGCCCCCCCGTCGCCGGCGACTATTACTGAGATGCACTGAGGATGGGGCGGAGTTGTGGGGCGGACAGGGCGGCTACGCGGGACGGGACGGGGCGGTTACGCGGGAGGGGACGGAAGCGGCGGCCGGAACGGGACGGGATGGGGCGGCGCATATTGCTTGGCATCGGACTGAAAGTCGCATTCTAAACGAGGGTTGAAGGAGGGGACCCATTCCAAATGAGTGAAACGACGTGTTTTGTGTTTAAACTTCAAAAACTGTGTACTACTATAAGATTATAAGAATATGAAACAAAACGGTGAAGTTTTTGGCATGATTTTCTTAACATTAAAAGACAAAGAAATCAGAATTTTTAAATTAAACTACATAGAAATCAGATTTAACATTATAAAATCCTAAATCAAACCCAAATTCATAATTTTGGGGTTTTGGCATGAAATACCTAGAGAGTTTGAGAAATAAAACGGTAGGAAAATTATTAGACATAATTTGACACGATTTTTATCGACATGAATATGTTTATATATTGAAAATAAACATATTTTTAATCGTTTTCAAAGGTTAGCAATTCATAGATGACACATATATTCTAGCTTAAAAGTTTATTTACTTTTACATGTCGGTCTATTTTTCATATTACTAGTTTATTACTACCTTCAATTTTATCTTTCCAATTAATATGATTTATCAGTATTAAATTTCGCCCCCCCCCCCATTCGGTCGTTTCTGGATCCGCCACTACTTGGTGGTGTCTGTAGTTAATCATTTACTTGTTCCGTTCAGTTCTTAGCTTGGGCAAACAAAGATTTTGGGCTTTTATAAAATGAATTAGGTCGGTATCCCATACTCCACAACTCTACCTCATTAAACGGTTTAGGACTAAATTAGGACTCATCCCCACCCTCCACACCAGTGCTAGGTTTGCCCTCATCTCTCGAATGTTACTCTGGAGGTTTCGTCGGTGCTAGGTTTGCCCTCGTCTCTTGAAAGTTACTCTGGAGGTTTCGGAGTACCTCTTTTGTGGCTTCAAGTTGGGTGGCTATGGCTTGAATTTGGATCGCATGGGCTGCTTGGGTTTCTTGAATAGTAGCCATGTCAGCACGTAGGATGGCATTTTTGCGTTGGAGCTCTACCATCCAATGGGGCGCTCTTCGAGGAGCTCTAATCTCATCTCTATTAGTGAGGCTAGAAATAGCTCCTCTCGACCCGACACCTCCATAAGGATCACACTCATCTTGAAAAGACAAAGGGGAATTGGATTGAGAAGATCTCTTTGGAATGATTTCTTTAGACCTCTCCTACGACAAGAAAAAAAAGATAAAACGAGATTATAGGATTTATACTCCAATAATAAACAATTACATCATGCAATCGTTATAGTTTACTCTTCAAATTCAGATCAACAGAGTAGAAGGATTTAGTAAAACTAAAATTCAGCCCCAACACAATAATCCGATCCTATTTTATGGAAGTAGTATATGAATTCATAATCCTATTTAAGAAACAATATATAAAGTCAAAAGGGTATGCAAATTTTATTTAACATTGTAATATTATGCAAATTTTACACTACTCACAACGATTTGATGAGTGTGATTGTCTACAAATCCGCTTCCGGCTTTGCGCTTATGCGTCTTCATGCGCAACTCCAAAGGTGCCGGCTCTTGATCAAGATCTTCCTTCTACAAAATAAATAAATACGCAATTTCAAAGTGTCAAACTGCGGCCACATTAATGCTAATCAATACAGCAAAGTGTGAAATACTACATTCATCAAGGGTGAAGGAAATTCAGGAAAATGCAGGAAATACTGAAAAATGCAAGAAATTGCAGAAAATACAAGAAAATGCAGGAAATACAAAAAAGTGCAGAAAAATAAAGTAGTGCACTTCTTCTCAAACCTTTAGGTGGGATCGGGATCCACTGGTGTGGAGGGTGGGGATTCGCAGCTCAGTTCCATTTTTGTTTCTCGGACTTGGCCTTAAAGTCTGGCATGTCCAATACTCCACAACTCTACCTCATTAAACGGTTGCAATTTGTAAGTTTACAAAAACAATTATGATTTTAATTAGTAAACATAGTGAGATTTTACTAATTTGACAACATTTTACTACTGTTTTCATACCTCCAACCACTATCGTTCGTAGATGACCCCTCGTCAGCAACAGAGCTAGCAGCAAGAACAACAGCGACCTCATCTTCACACATTTGTGGAGGGGTAGGTAACTTGTTCAGCGTATCATCATTTGTCTGAGATGATGACACATGTGTCATGAACGTGGGAAGATCCCCTGCAGACGGTGCATCAGTCGATGATGGTACATCGTTCGTAGTTCGAGGTGGCTGAGGGCGTCTCATACTGATTCTATACCAATCATCATTTACAAGCATCAGCAATTACATTTTTGGAATGAACAGCATGCTAAAACAAACTAAATAAGGTAGAAAAAATTCAGAAAGTGCAAAACTGCAAATGAAAACAATAACAACAATTGCTCCAAAATGACATGTCCTCTCATCAACAAAACTCACAAAGCATCAATCCGAATCAGCAAAACTCACAAAGCATCAATCCGAATCAGCAAAATCAGTAACTAACAACAATTGCTCCAAACTTCCGAGGAGGAAAGGACAAACAGAAATGATTGAGAAGCAAACCGATTTGAATCAGCACAAACTCAAACCCAGCAAGACAGTTCAAATCACAAGCACATGAGCACGAAATCACTCTTTAAAGCTGAGATCAAATTCCATTGATAAGTTTATACAGGCAGTGAATACTAATACACAAGTTTAAGAAGCCAAATCAGTTCAGCTCTCGAGTTACTCAATATCATACAAAATGTTAAATAACCAATTCATTTGATCCTCCATTTCCACACAGCAAGTTTGCAGCATAGAGTACATGATTATCACACAACAAGTTTGCATCAAGAAGAAGAAAAATCAGTCATGGTCTTATCATCATAGAACATGCTAAATTGCTAACTGCCCCAATTCAAATCACAATAAATTTACAGGCCACGAAGAGTGGTATATTCAGTCCACCAAAACCCTAAAAATCACAACTTATCTCCACGTTTTCAGCAGCAATGAAGATTACAACTTACAGAAGCTAAACCCTAAAACATTACACAGGCTAAACCCTGAAAAATCAGCAATGCTATCTTCAAATACGTGGCTTATACAAAAACGACAGAAGCAAGTTTCAGCAGCAATCAAGCAGATTCAAACACAATTTCTGTTCACTAAACCCTAAAATCAGTTTTCAGCAACACAACTTACCTCCACGTTGGTAGGCCGGCGTGACAGAGATATGCAGTGAGAGAGTCGCTGTAGAGAGGAAGCCTCCGTGAGAGAGAGCCGGCGTGAGGAAGCGCTAGGGGTGCGACGAGAGGAGCCGGCGTTATCGACAGAGAGAAGTGAGGAACCGGCGAGAGGGATTGCCAGGGGTGCGATGACAGGCGCAATCGGAGAACGTTGGGCTAGCCGGACGTCGGTGGAATTGCGCCGGAGGACAGGAATCGATGGCAAACAAGGTAGAAAGAGCTTCCAACTGAGAGAAACAGCAAGCCCTAGGGTGGAATCACGGGAGGGACCTATCCGAACAAAAAACACAGATGCGCCACTCCAAATCAATATCTATCTATTACTATATACTAAAGCCGAAGCAAATTCTGCCACCATATTGCGCCACATCACCCCTTTCTTTAAAAATCTATCTTATTAAATTTTGATTTTATCATAATCTTATAGATGCTTATTTAAAATGTTAGTTCTATATTAGAATTTGTGTTGTTTAAGTAATAATTCTATCCAAATATATAAATCTCTATCTTATCATTATACACATGTAATTAATACATAGACCTATCATAAACCTTTTATTTAAAAAAGTATTTTTTTTGTCACAATCTACAAATCATAATCATAATAATTTACCCATTTATTAAATGTCATATTAAATTTAAATTATTTTTCGTAATTTTATTATGGTTTTTTTTTAAATGATCAATGGTAGCAAATTCTACCACTATATTTAAGACATTCATTCATTCTATTAAAATAATATATTAAATACATTTTTACCATCATATCATATTAAAATATCAATAAAAAAGTAGATGTTATATTTAACATATATATCACTAATGTTGCATATTGATTACACTTTAGGAAAAAAGAAGATAGATTTCTTAATTAAGATAATAATTCATTTACATTTTCATTACATATTTATATTTTTATTATTTTATTATTTTTTCAGAAAACAATAACATATATACGAGATAATTTGGTTTTCTATATAACTTATTAAATATTATCTATATATTTAATATATAATATATTAATCCAAATTTTATTTAAACTTATTGATTTTATTATATAAGTTAGTTTACGTAATTTTATTTAAATGCCAAAAGATTTGTATCAATTGTTAATAAAATGTGATAATGCATCTTATCTTATTTCAATTTTCCTCAATTATTTAAATATATGTTTATAAATGTATAAAAAGTAAATATATAAATACAGTTTATTTATATATATATATATATGATGGTATATAAGAATTATGTCATTTTATAATCCAAAAAATAAACATCGTTTTAAAACAAACTATATTTGATAATATTTGTAATTGTTATAGTAAATTTATACACAAAGCAATAAATAAATAACACCCCCGTACAAGGTGCGGGTCATCTGCTAGTCAATATATCAATATATCTATTACTATATACTAAAGCGGAAGCAAATTCCGCCACCATATTGCGCCACATCACCCCTTTTATTAAAATAATATATTTTATATGAATTTTGTTATCATCTATTGAATTGGAAATTTGCTATTTCTACTTCCTACTTAAAATTTTTATCTTTTGTTATCTATTAAATTGGAAATTTTATCTTTCTACTCCCTACTTATTACATGTAAATTTATCATATATGAATCTATGATCCAAAAGCATGTACGTAATTTTTCATCATTATTTAATGTATTTATTATATATTTGATATTATTATCTATCTCTTACTATATATTGAAACGGAATCAAATTCCGCCACATCATCCCCATATTAAAAAGTTGTCTTATCAATCTTAGTTTTTAGCTTAATCGTATACATACTTAATTAAAATATTAGTTCTATCTTAAATTTTGAGTTGTTTCCTATCCTAACAAATAAATCTCAATCTTATTATTACATGGTTACCTATTTAGTTAATATATCCTAAATATTTTACTAAAAAAATTATTTTTACCCATTTACTTAAATATTATATTAAAAGTAATATTATTTTCGTAATTTTGCTCTAAATTTTTCTAAAAATCATCATTAGTAATTAATTCTATCACTATATTTATGCCACATCTTCATTTATTAGAATAATGTATTAATTTTTTTTTCTATCGTATCATATTGAAATCCAATAATAATATGAATAAAAAGATTAGATGATATATCTATCCTAAACATATCCATAACATATTGATTATGTATTTAGATAAAAGATAGATTTCTTATTAAGATAATGATTCGTTGAATATGTTTATTTGATATTTATATACTTATTATTTAATTTTTTTTTACAGCATAATAGCATCTAGACAAGATAATATAGTTTGATTTTTTATCTTATTAAATATTCTCAATTTTTAAAAATATAATACTATATTAATCCAAATTTTTATTTTAAATGACTGATTTATTTATATAAATTAGTTTATGCACTTTAATGTAAATTTCAAAAGATTTTTACTATTTGTTTTTATAAAATTTAATAATGCATCTCATCTTATTGCATTCTTTCTCGGTATATACATGTTTATGTATGTATAAAAATTAAAATATAAATATAATATTTTTATTTAAATATTTGATGATATATGAGAATTATGTTATTTTATAATCTAAAAGATATGCACCGGTTTAAAAGAAATTAGACATATGATACTATATGTAATTATCATAGTGAATTCATATACAAGATAATTAAAGCAAAAAACAACCCCGTACAAGGTGCGGGTCATTAGCTAGTATACTTCTAAACCTGAAGCAGTTAAGGGCAGTTTCGTCAATACGTACTTTTAAACCACTCATCTTTTTTTTAATTAAGTGATTTATTATGATGATTTTCTATCCATTTATATATAATAGATTACAATTAGACATTCAACTAGATAACAAAATATCTACACTAATTTTCTAAATAAAATAATATTTTATAAACCACTCACCCTATTTTAAATAACTGAATTTTATACTAATTTTCTATCCATTTATATTTAACTTATATTTAATAAGTTACAAATACATATTTACTTGGTAGTTCATATCTTCATTTTCTAAATAAAATATAAAATCTTAAAAATGAATAAACATATCAAAGAGTATGTTATCTTGATTAATTAACCGTAGAGACACTCTATTTATGTGCATCATGTTCCATAAAAACGGATATGATATAAATTGCAATTAGGCTGCTAGAGATTATATCTATATGCTTAGAAGTTCGTAAGATTTTTTACCCTCTTTTTTTGGTAGAATAAGATTTTTTTACCCTTTAAGATAGATTCTTTTGTTATAATGTATTAAGATAGATTTTTTTTAGGGTAATCATGTCATTCCTGATCTAATTTTCCTATCATCGAACATTCGAACACAATTTGCATTTTGCATGTGTATTGTATATGATCACTTATTTTCCTTTGAAAGAGTTTTGTGTATGATTGATCAATTTAAAAATAAATAATATTTCTATCTTGGCTTAATGAATCAATGATATAAGTATTTTAAATAGAATTGAATAATAGATTTATTCAATTACATATGTATACTTAATTTATTTAAACATTTCTATCTTGACTTAATATTGATACATTAAAATTGTTTACAAATTCAATTAATATTTTTAACACGCAAATATTTAATTACACAAATTATTTTTTAATTTCTTAATACTAAATATAGATATTTATCATAATAATCCAAAATATCGAATGTGTATGGAGATGACTTTACAATTGAAAATTTTATAAAAAAGTTATCTATGTATCAAGAATAAAACTATCAAGTAAGTCGGTTGATAAGTCGGTTATTTTGATTTTGGATTATGTACAAGGTTGAGATATCATATATGGAGAATAAACCTATTGGTAGGATCGATTTGGTAGGTTGATCATTTTGAGTTTGAATTGAGTACAAGTTTGGACCGTTAGAATAAGCGATAAGTTTTATAGGTTGGTCATTTGAGCTTGGATTGAGTATAAGTTTGCTATGTTATATGTAGAGAATAAACCCATTTATGGATCAATTTTGTGCATTGGTCATTTTGAATTCGGACTGAGTACAAGTTTGTGCTATTATATATGGAAAATAAAGCTATCAGCATGACAGGTTCGGTAGGTTAGCCATTTTAAGTTCGGATTGAGTACAGGTCTAAGATGATATATATAGAGATATATCCATTAATAAAGTCGGATCGATATGTTGTTCATTTGAATTCAGATTCAGTACAAGTTTGGATTGTTTAAATTTACATGTCAATTGGATAGGGTCATTACAAGTTTGGTTCAGTTGGGTTCGGGTCAGTCAGTTTGGTTTGAAATTGAGTATAAGTTTACGTCAGTCAAATTAATCAATTAACCGCTTCTAAATGTTGCAGTTTTCACGATACTTACCAGATTGAAATATATTATGTATTTAATTGTTCTAAATACTTATTAACATATGTAAATCAATTTATTGGCAAAATCCCGGGCAAGGCCCGGGTTATAACTAGTTTCTAAATTATTTCCTATCGCGCCAAAGTGTAATCGTGGCTTAGGCAGGTGTGGGCAAAATCCGGTCCGGACCACACGGATCCGAATCGGATTTTTAAAAAATTTAATCAAAAAAATAAATTTACAATAAAAATTATATTAACTTCAATTTTATACTACTTATAATTTATTTTTAATATTTAAGTTTCACATTTATATTATATACTTAATAATATTATATTTTTCATTAATCATGTATAATTTTTTAACTACATTATAATTTTTTTTATATACAAAAAAAATTTAAAATAAAAATCTAGTCCAAAACCGAATCGGACCGGATTTTCCATGTTATTGGTCCCAATCCGGTCCGGTCCGGATCTGGACCGGTGGTCAGCCCTGAGTTTAGCGACCAAGTGCACGGTGTCCATTAAACTAATTAATTTTTGAACTCCTTGAATCTTCTAAATCAATTATTTATTATAATTTTGCGACCAAATAAACCCTAATTAGGAACCTCGTAATTGTTACATTTTCAACTTAATACTTTATTCGATTATTAGATGTATAGTACAAATGATTAAGTTGAATTTAATACGAACTCTCACGTCCATTATAATACAATTACATAGTATATTCTCTTGAATTGATATTTTAAAATCATTATATTTTTATTTCATATCAACTTATTTGTAAAGTTTCATTCTGATAATTTTGAGTATAGAAATTAATGGAGAATGTCATTTAACATGTACGAGAGTAACAATATATCGATAAGAGTATTACAGTTGTATGTACTATTTCGCATTCTGTCCGATTCTAACGACATTATTCGTTGATATTTAAAAAATAATTTATAATCTTAATAGTACATCAGATAACAAGTATCCAAACCACACCTATACATACTACGGAAAAATTTCAATCAATGCCAAACTATCTAAACTAGTTTAACCCTTGTACCATGTACGGACAATGATAATAAATTTACAAGGCACATTAAAAAATATTACATATACAAATGCTACTTATTTGAACAAAATATTATAAAAATATGTATGTATATGATCCAAAAATCTAAATTCCCAAAATAAATAAATATATAAGATTTTCAACTAATAAATTTTATTAGATAAGATATAATATTTTAAATCATTTGAAATTAACCTACAATAATTTAAAGAGGGATTGGGGTGGGGAGGGTGGTTTTGGGGTGAGATTGAGCAAACTAGGCAACCCAAAAAATTATTGAACTAACTAGATTATTCCCCCAATATAAAAACCCTATCTCTCTCCCTTTTCTCTCTCCTTCCCCTCATTTTTTCTCTTTCCTTCCTCTCTCCTCTCTCCCCTCTCTCCTTCTCCCTCTCCATCTCTCCCTCCCTCTCCTCTCCATTTTCTTTCTTCTTCCTCTTCCAATTTCTCCGACCACCGTCCGCCGCCAACGCTGTCTCCGCCAGCCGCCAACGCCGTCTCCGCCCCCGCCAACGCCGTCTCCGCCACTGCCCGCCGCCAACGCCGTCAATTTCAGGTTCGTCGCCCTCTCCTTCTCTCCCTCTCCTCCCTCTCTCCTAGATTTGGGCTCGTATGAGCCGGATCCGGGATCTAGCCGGATCCAACTGGTTGGGTTTTTGGATTTTGAGGTTTTTTGAGTTTTTGGATGACAAGTTTGTTTTTCGGATTTAAGTGATGACAAGTTTCTTTGTGGGTTTTTGAGTTTTTGAGTTTTTTGGTTTTTTGGATGACAAGTTGATATTAGGGTTTTTGGTACGATTTTACGATTTAGGGTGATGACAAGTGGGTTTTTTTGAGTTTTGAGCAATTTAAGTTTGTTCTACGAATCTAACCGATGACAAGTTTTGTTTTAAGGTTCTGGGTGATGACAAGTTGTTTTTGGGGGGCTGGGTGATGATAAGTTTATTTACGAATCTGGGGGTGATGACAAGTTTGTTTAAAGGTATTTAGGATGATTTTATGGGTATGGGGTGATGACAAGTTCGTTTTGATGTATTTTGGTGATTATAAGTTTGTTTTACGAATCTAGGTGATGACAAATTTGTTTTAAGGGTTTTGGGATGATTTTATGGTTCTGGGTGATGACTGGGTGTTTTTTATGGGTCTGGGTGATGACAAGTTCGTTTTTATTGATTTTGGCGATGACAAGTCTGTTTTAATGTGTTTTGGTGATGACAAGTTGTTTTACGGTTCTGGGGGTGATGACAGGTTTGTTTTACGGTTTTTAGATGATTTTATAGGTTTGGGTATGTTTTTGGGTGATGACAAGTTTGTTTTATGAGTTGGGGTGATGACATGTTTTATTTTGCATTGTTAATTTTGTATATATATTACTTATAATTATGTCCTATTAGCTCAAATGGTAGAGCAATGTGCTTGATGCACAATAATGTGGGTTCAAATCCCACATAGGTCAATTTCTGAACTCGTCATCACCTGATGACATGTTTTTTACGTGAATGATGAGTTTTACCTCAACTTGTCATCAGATGACAAGTTGAGGTCGTGAATGGTGAGTTTTATCTAAACTGGTCATCACTGATGACAAGTTTTTTGTACGTGGATTGATGACAAGTAGCTTGTCATCTGATGACACGTCACTTGTCATCACCAATGCCACGCCGGTCAACGCCGGTCAACACTGGTCAACGTCGGTCAACGCTTGATGGTGATAAGGGGTGCTGACGTCATCAATGGCATATGATGACGTCATCTTGTAAATTTGAAAAAAAGGTAGGGGTAAAATTGGAAAAAAGCCTATGGGACCTCATTTTTTTTCCTTGTAGCCTATTTACTCCATTTTTGCTTGCCCAAAGCCCATATACCCATTTTCGTCTAATTTAAATGATCATGTTTAATTATTATATATACGGTTTCTTAGATAGAAAAAGTTTTATACATATAGATATAGTCTAGATCATTTACTTAAAACAACCAAACTATATTTCAAAAGTATATTATATGTGTTAAAAAATAATTTCAGGATTATATTTCACAAATTACTTTTCGATTATGTCATGATTTTTTGTTTAAATGAAAGATCATATTTTATTAAATTACATAGAAAATACTATACATATTGATATAGTCTACATTTTTTTTTAAATCCAAATTATATATCAAAGTTATTAAAAATCCGGATTATATAATTAAAATATATTATACTTGTTAAAAATTAATTTCACGGTTATATATAAGAAATTACTTTCCAATTTTATATTGATTTCTGGTTTGGATGAAAAGATCATGTTTTATTAAATAATAATATATATTAAACGATCATGGCTTATTATAGAAATGAATGTTCAATGGATTATTTTCTTATATACATGCCACATGACAAAAGTTTTTATGAAGATATTAACTCCGCTTTATACTATAGTAATATAGATTGTTAGTAACTTTGAATTTTAATTATCAAAATAGACACTATTAATTATTAGAAGTCCAAGAAATAATACATCCCAAAAGTTAAAGAACTAGATGTTCTTTGAAACGTACTACTATTTGAGTCTCCCAAAGTTGGTCATCTAAAACCATGAAAATCTTTTGGATTAAGAAAGGTTTGATAAAATGAGTAGAAAGTTGGATAATGTGGATGAAAAATGAAATTAAATTTCGGTAATTTTACAATTTCATAGAGGTGAAAAAAATGATTACATTGATGGAAAAATGAGATAATGGGGGGTAATAAATGATATTAGATAGGGATAATATTATAATTTTGTATAGAAAAATGTTAAAGTTGACAGAAAAGTTGGATAATGGGGTACTAATGTACTATATGAGATTGAATGAGGGTTTTATTGTAAGAAAAATATGATATAAATGAAAAGATGGAAAAATGAACAAACTTTTTAGGACACCCAAAAAAGTATACAAGTTAATTATCGAAAAGGGATGGAGTATTTATTTTTCCTTATTAAACCATTTTAAATCATTATTATGTGTATTTAATGTTTATAAAGACAAATTTCCTCATAAATGCATCTAAGGACAAATAATCTTTAGCATAATAAAGTGGGCTATAGTTTTTTTTACTAGAATGCTAAAACAGTCCGGGATAAAATTTGTATGTTATATATTTATATTAATCTGTTACATATTCCAGTTTATGGAATTATATAATGTGACTAAGCATATTAATTTAGATTTATTTGAATTCTGTTATGTTATACTCTAACTAATTGTTTAATTAAAAACATAATGTTAAAAAGTGTATCTATATAAATTATTTAATTGTTTAATCGGTGCATGCATACTAATTTTGTAGCTCAGTATATTGTATTCAATGTATTTTCTTAACCTTCTTATGATTTTTATAATTGTAGTACATTTAAATCATATGATTTTTTTTGCACATTTGAAAATTGTTGTGTACATTTAGACTATTTAGTCGATGATGACATTTCTAAAAAATTTACTATATTTTCACATATAGTCCATAATTTATATTTTAATTTATAGTTGAAATAAGAAAGTTGAGAATTCTTGAAAAGAGATACTGTATATAACTAATCGTCAATATTTATTGATTTATTTTTTAAAAAAAGTATTGTTTTTTAAATCGAAGAAAATCAAGTAAACTTATAAATTTTACAATCTTCTCTAATAAAAAGTAGGCAAAGCAAAATATTAAATTTCTATAAAATTTTCTCTAAGAAGTTTTTTTTTACATCTTTTCTCTTAAATATAGGCTTTTAATGTGAGAAGACAAGACATTATATATAGGAACAATAAAGGGGGAAAAGGAAAAAAAAAACTTAATAAGAGTTTAGAACAAAAATAAGTGTGGTATAGATTTTGCAACATACATTAAACAAAACTTGAATTAGTTTCTTCTCATATATAGAAGTTCATTTGGATTCAATATAGCTATGTTAAACTATGAGAATAAAAGCATATATATTACTATGACATATCATTTTTATGCCTTGCAAATTCCACTAAGTCACAGGTTGCAATGCCGACTTGACGTACAATGCATAATGGAAGTGGACAAGGAAGCAAGTTGGACACATGCATATATCCTACTCGTCCCTCTACTGCTCAATTCCATCACTTTCTTCTTTTATTTTTCAGACATTCTTCTAAACATCTCTTGCAAGTCAAGTGTTTATTTAACGAGCTCAAATTTTGGCTTGAATTGACTTCCTAACATACATTACAATGATGCGTTATCGGATGTACATTTTGTAGTGTGGGTAATTAACTTATGGGTTCATAATTGATGAATGTTCTAATATAGTTAAGATGGTATATTTATGGTGGATGGTAATTTAGATATAATTTATAAACGTTTTTCTTTTTAAGTATGCTCCAAAATTATAAGTTAATTATGTATTTTTTCTCTAGATCATAGCTAGTAGTAGCTATTTTTTTTTTTTTTTTTTGATAGGAAGCTAGTAGTAGCTATTAGAATTAGGATTCTTAACATATATTCTTCGTAAAACATATAGAAACCAGATGAGGTAAAAAGTAAAAACATAGTTGATTACTTTAGCCAAAAAAACATACTTGATTACTTCATGAAAGCTTTTCTCATATAACATTGGGTCAAGACTAAGATGGGGCTATGACTTAAATTAATAATATAAGAAACTTATGTGTAAAAGCAATTCACTTAACTCGAGCAATTTCCTCACCAAAAACAAAAAAAAACTCGAGCAATTTCCGTTGTCTCCTCTAAGCCTAAACCAGTCCCCCTACTGATCGAAACTAGACACTAATATTGTCTCCCCAAAGCCAAAACCAGTCCCTACCGATATTAAATACTAACATTGTAGTTCATTGCGGGGAAGTTGTAATTAGACGGATCGCATTGCGAAGTATCTAAAATGCATTACTAAATGACGATATTGTTATAAATGTATTATAAAATGTCAAAAATGCATTTCGATTACGATTGTATTTTTAACACTTTACGATGCACTTTTAATCTAGATCGTAGATGAAGTACATCCAAAGCACTTTACCATGCACTTATATACTGTATAACTTTTATGCCATGTACAGTACAGCTCACACTTTTAAGAATACCAACAAAAAAACATTTACTCTTTAAAAATTCCTAGGGACATCTAACTCAAAACCCCCTTTATTGAAAAGATCACAAATTAAGCATTGCTACTTGTTAGCTAGATAAAGACAGCCAAGTCAAACATCTAATCATGATACAAAAAGCTAAAGACAAAAGAAAGTTTAGGCAAATGAAGGAATCCAATATTTGTATATGATATCACAAAACCCATCTCAGGAGTCAAAATTAATAATATAGATCGATTTGCCTCATTTTAGTCATGAAAATGCACATGTCGGATCGTCCTTTTGTCTTCCTATAACATGCAAAAATCAAATTTCGGAACCCCGTCATTGGACAAATTCTTATAATACAACAGGCGAAAGAAGATCTAAATGAACAAAATTTCTCTTATTCGCCTTACCATCAATATGATTACAGCAATGCCTATTTGAATCATTCATTCCAGACAGTGTCAAGTGCAGCAGTGAAATAATGAATTATTTACCACCGAATTATTATTAACTAGTAGTATTAGTTTTGTGTTTTAAAGACACGAATTTGATTTAACTAAAAACTTAGTTTAAATTTTATATAAAGTTATTCAAAAAATAGTTTGATATAAAATCTTGTAACATTTTATTTAATTTGTTTCTTATGAGATTTACTTTTAATGATACAATTTTTCTGCTATAATATATTCTTTTAATCGAATAAAAATGTGTAGAATTATAGTTTTTGTGTGAGGATTGAATACTCCTAAGATTTATAGGATTTATTTTAATGTTTATGGATTATGATTTTAATTATATATTTAATTGGAATTGACATATGTTTTTCTATATTATTAATTTAATTTCCAATTGACTATATAGTAATACTAATTAGTTATATATTTAAGGAAAAGTTATAAATATAACTTCAATGATATATATTAATTCTTTCATATTTTACATATAGGTGGAATCTACATTCAAAATTAACCAATTAAATTATTTTAATAAAGATGAGTGATGCGGTCCAATGAAATGTTCACTTATGCCGTGCTAAATATTATTTCTAACTCCGCATTAGTATGTAGTTATAATTATTCATTTGAGAAAATGTTGGGTACACCCATTAATATCACTATGGACTTACCCAAAAAACAAACAAAGATGGCTCCATGTAAGTAGTATAAGAATTTTTCAACAAATATCAATATTAAAAAAAATTACAAATATTAACATTTAAAATTTTTAATATTTTTATGACGGGTTTTCTATTTCTTTTTAGGGTTTAATTTCCTTATTTCGACGTTTATTGTGTAGGAAATTGAGAAATTGTTAGTACAGTAATGAAAGGTAATCAATGAACAGTAATAGTGATTCAAATCTATGCCAAATTGCAATTGTCATCTAGTATGTGAAGGTGTCACTGTGTCAGCGTCAGTCTCGGGCACAAAACCAGCTTAATTGGCCGGGTCCCTCTAATCTTTCATTCTTGCACCCACCCCCACAATCCACTTGATTTTGAAAATTAACTTTCCTTTGCCTCCCTCTTACATTATCATTTCCATTCATCAGAGCATCTATCTACCAAATAACAATCTCCTCTGTTCTTCCTCTTAGTGAGCAGCAATGTCCAACTTTCATTTCTTTCTCGTGTTCCTTCTCCTCCAAGCTTCCTCTTCCGTTACGCCGGTTTCATCGAGCTCAGAGGAGGTGAGAGCTCTGATGGACATGAAAGCGGCCATGGACCCAGCAAACAAGTACCTGGACACGTGGACTGTCGACGGAGACCCCTGCTCCGTCGACAACTTCGTCGGCGTAGCCTGCAACGATCGGGGCAAAGTGGCCAACATTTCCCTGCAGGGAAAAGGGCTCGCCGGAGAACTCTCTTCGGCGATCTCCGGCCTCACGAGCTTGTCGGGTTTGTACTTGCACTTCAATTCCCTCACGGGGCAGATTCCGACTCAGATTTCCGATCTCAGGGGGCTCACCGATCTCTATCTCGATGTCAACAATCTCACGGGGTCGATTCCCCCTGAGATCGCCCGAATGCAGAGCCTTCAAGGTAAAATGATCATACTCCCTCCCGTTCATAATAAGTGTCATTTTAGTATTTTAGAATTGATCTATATTATATCTCGTTTTAGGTGAATTATGAAATTTTTGGTTACAACGTGTTTTTGATGACTACAATTAGCTAGCAATGATTGATAAGATTGAGAAAAAATTATGTTTTTAAAACTAATGATTACTAACAGTGCTTATTTTGAATCTAATGGAGTATTGAAGTTGGAATGTTTTGGCCTGTGGATTTTGCTCATATATCGAGGTTAATTTTGAAACATTTGAAAAAATGTGGTACTAATTTCAAGTTTGTAAATGTGCATAAAGTTGGATTTGCCTCAAATTTTGGAATCACGAATTCTTGATCTTAGTCAAAATGGGTCATAAGGTCAAGGGTGTCGTCTTTTTTAATTTGTAACATTTAATGTTTGAATTCCCTTCAATCTGGGTCACCTTCAATTTGAGGGCATTCCCACTTTACTGTTGTTAGTGATGATATTTTATCTAATTCCATTATTGTTTACAGTACCAATATCAAATAGTGAAATCTTGGTGTTTGGTGAGAACTTAATTAATCCCACCAGAATTATTAGTGCCACAGCTCAGATTTAAATTGGGTAGGCAGAAGGTAGGCATTTTTAACTGCTTGAAATTAACTGTGATTTTGTGGCATTTTTAACTGCAGTCCTGCAACTATCCTGTAACCAGTTAACAGGCTCCATTCCTGCACAAATAGGACACCTCAAGAAGCTAACTGTTCTTGCAATCTCATACAACCACTTGTCTGGCTCCATCCCTCCAACTCTGAGCAATTTGATGATGCTAAGAGCTCTTTATCTGAGCAACAACAACCTCTCTGGCTCAATCCCCATCAACATTGCCAACATTCCCCAGCTTCAGACCTTCGACATTCGCAACAATTCCCTTGCCGGGATCGTACCTCCTGGTGAGCCGTCCCTCGAATCCGTGTCCCTTTTTAGCCATCTATTATAACTTGTATGATCTCAATATCTCATCCTATCAATGGCAAGTTGTATTCCTTTGAATGGCAAGTTGTATTCTTAAATTAGTTCAGCTTATCACAAGCCAATCAAGGAATCAACTGAACTCAAGCAGTGTACTAACTACATTATTGTTTTTCCTAACTGAAGCACTAAAGAAGCTAAATGGAGGATTCCTCTACTCCAACAACTCAGGCCTATGCAGCCAAATGTTCCCTTCACTGAGACGCTGCACAGCTTTCGACGTCGGAGTGATGACCACATCAGCTCAGCAGCCATTAGTGGGGCCGATCGTCCTCAAAAACCACACAGCCCCAACTACCACCAAAGAGACAAGATCAAACTCCAGCTCAATCTGCACCGCACCTGCTTGCTCGAATACTGCTCGCTCGTCGCAAGCCATCATCTTCTCGGGGTTGATTGTGGCCACCGTAATGCTTGCAGCTGCCGGTTTCTTCACCTTCTTTCGATACCGAAGACGGAAGCAGAAGATCGGGAATTCAGCAGACGCGTCAGCTGACACCCGGTTAAGCACCGACTTCACAGCTGATCCGTATAGTAAGAGTGCCTCGCCGTTGGTCAGCCTTGTATACTCCAATGGGTGGGACCCACTAGCAGATGGCCTAAACAGCGATGAGTTTCCTCAGGAGGTGCTCCAAAACTTCAGGTGCATATATGATTCAGAACTTAATAGTATGTTTTTCCATCGTATGTCATCAGAACAACATTATGCTTCGTCGTACCACATCTATTTGATAGTATATGCACTATGACCAAAGTCATTGTTGTACCACATCTATTTGATAGTATATGCACTACTAGTACATGTTCTATGTTATCATACGGATCCTAGGCTAGGGTTTGGGATGAAAGTTAACTTTTTCCGGATGCATTTGTATCCCTAGAACCCAACACTATTTTCTTATACATGTTAGCGGTCATACTCATACTGCTTGTTGGTCAGGTTCAACATGGAGGATGTACAGTCGGCGACTCAGTACTTCTCGCAGGCAAGCGTGCTCGGAAAGGGGAGCTTCTCAACAGTTTACAGAGGCATCTTAAGGGATGGATCTGAGGTGGCAGTCAAAAGAATCAACGCGAGCAGCTGCAAGGCAGAGGAGGACGAGTTCGTGAAGGGGATGAAACTACTGCTCTCTCTTAGGCATGAAAATCTGGTTTTCCTTAAAGGCTTCTGCTGTTCAAGGGCCAGGGGTGAGTGCTTCCTCATCTATGAGTTTATTCCGAACGGAACCTTAGCGAGATATCTGGACGCGAGTGATCATGGCGGAAGTAGCCCGACCATGGTTCTTGATTGGCCCACCAGAGTTTCCCTTATACATGGCATTGCAAAAGGTTAGCTCCTCCCATACTATGTAATTGATGAGAGACCTAGCTAGATAGCTAACTGATTGATGTTTTTGACACTGTGTTTGAGTGCAGGTGTACATTATCTACACAATGAGAATGCTAACAAAGCAGCACTCATCCACAGAAACCTATCAGCAGAGAAGATCCTGATCGACCATCAATTCAAGCCCTTGATCTCAGACTCAGGCCTGCAGAAGATACTAGCAGATGACCTCATGTTCTCGGCCCTCAAGGTGAGCGCGGCGATGGGATACCTAGCGCCCGAATACATAAAAACAGGTAGCTTTACACACAAGAGCGATGTGTACTCGTTTGGTGTCATCGTCCTCCAGATCCTCTCCGGGAAGCAACAGCTCCCGAGTGGAACAATGGCAAGACCCGATCAACAGAATTTAGATAAAGTTATTGACCCGAACCTCAACAGGAAGTTCTCTACCTCAGAGGCGTCTAAGCTGGTAGTTTTGGCTATGGCTTGCACAAATGAAGATCCGACCCAACGACCGAACATGGAGGAGGCGGTTCGAGATCTTAATCTCATAAAGGATAGAGAGTTTGTACAAGTTTAATTGAGCTCTGCGTTTCATCTTCTTAGTTAGTTAGCTCGGTATGATTGTATGATATGTGTTTCCTATGTAAAATAGAGCACCATTTCCACAGGGTTTAGCTGCATATCTGTGATGACTTGAAGAGAAGAGAACAAGTAATCCTATAGGTAATATGATTTCCTTAATTAAGCACGATCAACAAAAGTTGCCTGCTTGGAGGTCAGAATATTAATCATAATATACCATAACAAATCAATTGCCGCCAAAATTTTAAAAAATACTCCGTAATACTTATTGTGAAAGGCGATTGGATATGTGTAGATTTCTTCAAATTTTGCTGATTTGTCTTAAACCTGTCTGAAAACGATGTACGGAATACCAATCTTATGCTTATCTTGTACAAATAAATAGATGGCATCCAGGCAAGTTCAACGTATATATTATATGTGGAGTATTTCCTTCATAAAAACAGTCAGTATATTCACGTTTTCTCCATAAATAGATTATTGAAAATGTGTAGCTATATGATATTTAATGAAGCTTATAGTCCAAATCAATGGATAACGTATTTTATGTGCGACTCATTCAATTATTTTATTGATCTAGAGATTTATGTATGGAAGTAATTAGATCAGCATAATTGTTTGTGCAAGGAATGAGTGGATTTGTAGAGTAGTTTGAGCATTACAAAAAGACCGTCAAGAAGAAAAGGTACTACAAACTCCCCTCTCAGTTTTTGCCAACAATCTCTCGTCCTTGAACATTCATCTTCCTTGCTGTTTGAAGCTCCGCATGGAGGAACTGAACCGAGAAACAACCAATAAGTTAAACGGATCTAAGACCAAAGAAATGAAGTTAGTTTGGTCTCCCGAAACGGCTTCAAAAGCCTACATCGAGACCGTTCGAGCAGTAAGTTTATCCTAATTCATTTCGCGCTCCTCGGAATAGTTTGATTATGAAATTCCCCAGTTTCTAGCTATTTGCCCAGTGATTTCATTGATCTCGATCCCTCCTAATTCCGGTTGTTGTGCAGTGTGAAATTTACAAGGTATCAGGAGTAGCAGAGCTGATCCCGGCTATGGCAGGTGGTTGGGATGCAAAGCTGATCGTTGACACGTGGCAAATTGGCCGATCAATCGCCACCAGCATCGGCCTCACCATCGCCAGCCGCCACACGAGTGGCCGCCATGTCTGCATTGTTCCCGACGAGGCCTCCCGCTCCCAATACCTCCGCTCAATCGGCGAGGCAGCGGGTGGAGCTCCGCCGGAAGTGATCGTGGGAGAGGCGGACGAGGCGATGGCGGAGCCGTCGCTGGAGGGAGTAGACTTCTTGGTGGTTGATTGCCGGGAACGGGACTTTTCTAGGATTTTGAAAAGGGCTAGGCTCAGTCAGAGAGGAGCGGTGTTACTACGCAGGAACGCTGCCACCAAGAAGGCTGTGTCGGAGTTCCGGTGGCAGAGTGTTCTCGATGGTGGCTGCTATAGGGTGGTGAGGACGGCGTTTTTGCCCGTGGAAGAAGGCCTAGATATGGCGCATGTTGGCGTTGGCGGATGTGACGGAGGGGCTAGCGCGTGGAGGAAGTTAGTTTCATCAGAACATGTAAAGACTCATTTGTGTAACTTATCCCAATGATCAAGTGTCTGGTACTTTGGAGAAAGTAAATTGAAACTGATGGTATTGACTCCTTGAAAGAAGAAAAGCTTATCTGAGGGAGGGATACTGTACATTTTTCCAAGTTCTTGGAATGAAGCTGACTAAATCAATTGGACCTACAGGCTACAGCATTTGCTTAACCATTTGTTTTGCTCTGTTTTTCGTTTTTAGTATATGCTCCAGACCAAGTATAACAGTAAAAAAGTGCATACTGGACTAATGTGATGTTACTAAAATGATTTGCACTTACAGCTTAGTTACAAGCTAGAGTACAAGATTGGGATATAAATACATGTTTTCACCAAAATACAGCCAAACATCAGCATTCAAACATGCTTGATTGCTTGTACACACACATAAATAAAAGAAAATTATTGAAACATGGATGAACCCAAATAAGCTTAACCAAACTACCAATGTAGCCAAAATACCATAAAATGAGTAAAACCCAGCCGGCTAAGTAAGACAATAATACCAGAATACATTAAGAACACACAGGCAGACATGGGAGAATGGACACTTAAGATGAACATCCTGGTCTCATTAATTATCTTCGCATGCCATTTCTCTTTCTCTTCTGCAGGACCCCAAATCACGAAATCTTTTTCATTTTTACCCTAAAAAAGGTTTCGGGATGGGTAGCCCCAAATCATGCTTACCTTGTTCATAGAGCAGTAAAACCCCAATTAATGGCGGGTAGCTCAGATCATGAGGTCGGTTTCTTTTCGGTTGGTTCTGACCACCAAATTCATTTAATGCCCATCTTCTTCTTTTTGTGTTGATAAGGAAAGCCTTAAATGGAGCCAACCCATTTGTCCCAAGGAGTTTAAATGCTTGAGAATGATTTCTCTACATGCTCTGATTGTGCAGCTTGCCCATAACAAAGCTTCCCACCCAAATTATAAATGCAGTCACTACAAGTTACAACTAGGAAATTACACAATCATCAAATAAAATGGATCCTGTGAATAAGACAAAACATTTGGATAAAAGATGGCTTATGAATGGATTTTTATGTAGGTCCGGTATGAATTGTAATTTGTAACACTATATGATGCAAATGTACAAACACACCATTGAAATGTAAGGATTACCTTACTAAAGGCAAAGCTGTAGAGCTTAATTCGTAGAAGAAGGCGCCACCACTTGTTGTCTTGGTGACTTGAATTTGTATGGAGAAATAGGTGGACCACCAAGTACCATGAACATCCATTTCAGTAGAGCAGAGGAAATATTAAATGAAAAACAACCACACCACACAGATGCAAACTCAAAAGCCATCAATCACACTTAGCTACCATAGCCATGGCTTCTTCTCGTTCATCCCCTTCCTGTTCTTCCAACTCCCCCTATTATCTATCTTCTTACCGCTCCCACGATTTCACCCCTGTAAGGATCAAATGTCTGTAACCTCATGTTCTTCATCTCTTTAGCTCCATTTGATCTTCCCAATCTTTCTTTAATTTTTGATATGCAGATTGAGGAAGGCGATGAAAGCAAAGAGGAGTTCTCCGGCCAACACTCCGGCAAGAGGCGCTCGTCGGAAAAGGTCGCCGTCACCTGCAATAACTGCCGGCCGCCTAGCTTGGACAAGACGACGCCATCGTCGGTGGTCCCCATGGCTGACGTGGCCAGCAAGCACCGCTCTTCCTCTTCTTCATCCTACTCACTCTCTCTGCCCAGCCCCAACGCCATCCTGAAGTCGATCCGCTCGAGCGTGGCCCGCCGGAGCCCGAAACCGTCGCCGGAGATATACTCCTCGTCCACGGAGCCGAACGAAGAGCGGTGGAAGATCGCCGTGGCCGAACTCTCCCACAAGCTCGTCCACGTAAGCCGGAAGCGCGACGAGGCGGTTCTGGAAGCTTCCGATCTCAAATCCTCCATTACCGAGCTTGAGAAGAAGCTCAACAAGCTCGAGGCCTACTGCCACGACCTCAAATCCGGCCTCGAATTCGTCAACAACCAGAGATCTGTCTTCTCACCGTTGAACCGCCTCCGAATCGACGGACATGATCAGATCATCAAAAGCTTCCTCATCTCCGTCTCCGAATCCCGTTCAGCAATCCGACTCCTCAGCCAAGCGCTGACGATCCAGATCCGCCAGATGGGAGCGAAGGCGTCCGATCGAATCGCCTCCCTCTTCAAACCGCTCGACATCAAAATCTCGCCCTCCAAGAGCCCCCGAACCCTAATCTCATACCTGGAAGCGCTCATGAATTGGTGCCTCTTTGAAGACTTCGAGTCGGCCGGGTTCAGGAGAAACTCCACGAACCGGGTTCTGAACCCGCTGGACCGGTGTGAGGCCCAATACGCCGCGTTTAGGGCCCTCGAGGGGCTGACGTGGGAGGAGGTGCTTAGTAAAGGGACCAAGCATTTCAGTGAGGATTTTAGCAAGTTCTGCGACAGGAAGATGAGTGAGGTTGTGAGCATGATGGGCTGGAGCCGGGCCTGGCCCGAACCGCTGTTGCAAGCCTTCTTTCGGGCGGCAAAGAGTGTTTGGCTGACCCACCTACTGGCCAACTCGGTTTACCCGAGCTTGCCCATCTTTAGGGTGGAAAAGGGGTCCGGTTTTGATTCTGTATACATGGAGGATATGGGACGTGATCGGACAGCTCGTATGTTGGTCCCGACCATGGTTCGTATCATGGTCGCGCCAGGGTTCTATGTTTATGATAATGTGGTCAAGTGCAAGGTTTTTTGCAGGTATCATAATAATAGTGTAAGTAGCATGGTGGTTGGTCATCGTGAAAGTTAAGTAAATGGCTTAATTTTACGATATGTGGTAATTGGTATATTATGTGTTTGTTATTGAGTAGAAATATGGTGACCATGTAGGGTTATTTTTTATGTCGGGAAACTTTTAGAAGTTGAAAACAAAAGAAAAATGGTAAAAAAAAAATAGTTTAAACTTTACTATTGGTTGCACCTCCTATAATATACAGTTCAATTCTTGCTTTTGAGCTTAATGAAGTGATATGTTCCAATTCGGATCGGTCCACGAGTGTGTCTGATCTTGGTTAGAAGGACTGAGATCTTCTCGAATGGACACTATAACCGGGATAAGTACACGCCAACATGATGGTTAGTGAGGGTCTTGTGGTCACGTGGACGAGGGAAGGATGAGGTTGTGCTCGGAGTGACGAGCTTCGAAATAAAGGAGGGCATTGGTAAAAATGTTTAGAAAGGGGTTGACATCGGGCCAAAGGAAGGAGGAAGACTCATTTCGACTTTAACATTTGGCTAATTCATAACGACGTACTGTACATTGAAATAAAGTGCATCGAATGCTAAAATAAAAAACGAAAGGAAAACTAGGTCTAACCTAATGGCTTTATGGACATTATGCTAGCTTATTGGACCGGCCTTATAAGCATAAGAAGGACTACGCCCAAAATAACAATTAAAACAAATAGCAACATACTATAAATAGACACATTCCAAATATGATTGACCTTGGCAAATGCCAAGGTTTTGGGCGACTTAGGCTTGTCATAATTGACATTGGCTCGAGACTGGGTCACATAAGGAAGGAAAGTATATTAAGGACATTCATGACTTAATAAAAGAAGTAACCACATATTGGTCCAGGGCAAATGAACTTTAGCCTCTTTATGATAAGAAAATCAATTTCCAAGTTAATAATTTCTTTCTCGAGAAAAATAGTGGTTAAGATAAGTGTTGTAACGAGAGATCGAACGAGAACAATAAAGCAAGAGCGACACACAGATTTACGTGGTTCGGTAACGGTGTGTTACCTACGTCCACGGGCAGAGAAACCGTATATTATTATGGAAGACAGAATTCGGAATACAGAGGTCTAGGTATTTCGAGAGCTTATATAGCGACTCAAGAAACCCTAGGTACAATTATGGGCCGCAGGCCCAAAACAGAATGCAACAGGCCCAGAAACAGAAAACATAGTGTACCGTGCTACCTGTCGCAGTGTGTGATTCAGATTCAAGGCATATTAACAAATCTCACCCTTGACTTGAATCCTCCCAAAATCAGATGCACCATAACAAATGCCTGAAGTTTCTCTGCCTCAAATTGCCCCTAAGGGCTCAGATTACTGACTTGTGATGTTGAGCAAGTCCAAGCAGTGTTGGAACTTGCTCTCAGGAACCGGCTTGGTGAACATATCAACAGGGTTATCAGCAGTCCCTACTTTCTTCACCTGAATTCTCTTCTCATTCCTCAGAAAATGGTACCTGACATCAATGTGCTTTGTCTTCTCATGATGGACTTGATCCTGGATTAAGCATATTGCACTCAATCTGTCACAATACACTGTCGCCTGATCCTGATGTAGGCCTAGATCATTAACTAGCCCCTTTAGCCATATTCCCTCCTTAGCAGTTTCTGTCAGAGCCATATACTCTTCCTCTGTAGTAGACAAAGTAACTGTAGGCTGTAGAGTTGCCTTCCAGCTCACCACAGAACCTCCCAAAGTGAAGACATAACCAGTCATAGATCTCCTACTGTCCACATCCCCAGCATAATCAGAGTCTGAAAATCCTGCAACTAAGCACGACGTGTCATTCCCATAACAAAGACCAACATCTGAGGTACCTCTTAGGTACCTAAAGATCCTCTTCACGGCCTGCCAATGCTCCTTTCCCGGACTGACCATGAACCGACTGACTACACTGACTGCGAATGCCAAGTCTGGTCGAGTGCAGACCATAGCATACATCAAGCTCCCAACTGCACTAGAATACGGAACTCGAGACATGTACTCCTTCTCCTAAGTCCTAATTAGTCTGAATTGTGTACATTCCCAGCTTGCAGTTAGAGGCCATTGGAGTATCTATAGGTTTGGCTGAAGACATGCCAAATCTGCTCAATATCTTCCTGATGCACCCTTCCTGTGATAGAAAGAGCTTTCTCTTCTTCCTGTCCCTATAGATTTCAACCCCCAGAATCTTACGAGCAGCACCCAGATCTTTCATCTCAAATTCTGCACTGAGAGCACCCTTCAACTTCTGAATGTCTGATTTATCCTGAGCAGCAATCAACATATCATCCACGTACAGAACCAGATAGATGCGTGAACCACCCTTAATGTCACTGTAGTACACACAACAATCGTATGGACTTCTGTTGTAGCCAAGCTGCCCCATATAGCTATCAAACCTCTTATACCACTGCCTTGGGGACTGTTTTAGCCCATATAAGGACTTCCTCAACCTGCAAACATGATTCTCTTTTCCCGGAACCTGGAATCCATCTGGCTGAGTCATGTATATTTCCTCCTCCAACTCTCCATGCAGGAAAGCTGTTTTCACATCTAGTTGCTCGAGTTCCAGATCCTGATGTGCAACTATCGCTAGTAGCACCCTGATTGAGGTGTGTCTGACTACTGGTGAGAAGATCTCGTTGTAGTCTACTCCCTCTCTTTGAGTGAAACCTCTTGCAACCACTCGTGCTTTGTATTTATACCCTCTGCAGCAGACATTCCTTCCTTCTTCCTGAACACCCATTTGCAAGTGACTACCTTTCTGTCAGCGGGCAATTTCACCAATTCCCAAGTCTGATTTTTCTGAAGGGACTCCATCTCTTCTCCCATTGCAGCAAGCCACTGTGCTGACTCACTCCCAGATATTGCAGCCTTGTAGGTGGACGGCTCATTATCCTCTACCTCCTCGGCCACCTGCAAGGCATATCCCACCAGATCATCGAACCTGTATTTTGCTGGAGGTCTGATTCCCAACCTTCTTGGTCGGTCTTGAGCAATGCTTCGATGCACAACTTCATCTGAACTTGTTTCTGGTGGCATATTCTCTACCTGATAGGATTCTGACTCCTCCATAACAGATTGAGGTGGTTGATCATCATCCAACCTAGGTGCCTGAAACTCCTCTGGAGTGAATTGCACCTCCACCTCCTCAGCAACAACCTCTTTTCCTGCTGTATCACTACTCATCTCTTTCGGATTCAGCATGGAACTCTCATCAAAGACTACACTTCTTCTTAGTATAATCTTGTTTTCAAACCAGATCCTATAACCCTTCACACCAGCACCATATCCCATGAAGACTCCCTTCTTAGCCCTAGGCTCCAACTTGCCATCATTCACATGATAATAAGCAATGCAACCAAAGATTCTCAGATTTGAATAATCAGCGGGTTTTCCAGACCATACCTCGTAGGGTGTCTTGCAATCAATGCCTGTGTGCGGACTCCGATTGATGAGATAGCAGGCTGTTGTAACAACTTCGGCCCAGAACCTTCTAGCCAAACCAGCATTAGAAAGCATACATCTTGCTTTCTCCAAGAGCGTTTGATTCATTCGTTCTGCTACACCATTTTGCTGCGGTGTATGTCTGACTGTGTGATGGCGAGCAACCCCTTGATCTTTGCAGAACTCATCAAACTCAGATGAACAGAATTCCAGACCGTTATCAGTTCGCAGCCTCTTGACCTTCTTCCCAATCTGATTCTCCACTAAAGTTTTCCATTCTCTGAATCTACTGAACGCCTCGCTTTTATGTTTCATCATGAATACGCACGTCATTCTAGAGTAATCATCAATGATAGACAGAAAGTACCTGTTACCGCCCAGAGATTCAACACGATAAGGACCCCAACAATCTTAGTGGATGTAATCCAGCGTGCCCTTTGTTCTATGAACTGCCTTTGGAAATTTGCTGCGGTGTAACTTCCCAAAAACACAGTGCTCACAAAACTCCAGACTTTTGATCTTGTGACCCTCAAGAAGATCTTCCTTAGACAGAATCTGCATTCCCCGTTCACTCATATGAGCCAGCCTCATATGCCATAGTCTGGACAAATCAGTAGCCTTAACCTGAACTGATGCAACAGTTGCAGAACCTGTGACTGTTGAACCCTGCAATACATACAAAGTTCCTTGCTTGGCGCCTTTTAGAATCACATCAGAGCCTTTGCAAACATGTATGCCTCCACCCTCGCCCCTGAAACTGAAACCCTTACTGTCTAGCAAGCTAAGAGATATCAGATTCTTCGTCATAAGTGGAACATGCCTGACTTCCTTCAATGTGCATAACCTTCCATCATATGCCCTAAACTTGATAGAGCCAATCCCAACTACTCTGCAGACTGAGCCGTTTGCCATAGACACACTGCCACCATCTACACTGTTGTACGTTGTGAACAACTCTCTCTTAGGACATATATGGTACGACGCCCCAGAGTCGAGAAACCACACATCTGCCTGATGTGCTTGCTCTCCTGCCATCAGAACAATATCATCCTCTGAATTGCTTCCTCCCTCTGCTACTGCAACGGACCCAGATTTCTGCTCTGACTGTTGCTTCTGCTTCTTCTTAGGGCAATCATTCTTCCAATGCCCCTTCTCCTTACAGTAGGCACAGACATCGTGAGGTAATTTAGGGTTCGATTTCTGCTCCTCCTGTTTCGCCTTTTTCTTACCCTTCTTTCCTTCTTTGCTTCCTTTGGCCATCAACCCAGAAGCCTGATTGTCTGTAGCCGTCCCAGATGCCTTGTGACGCAACTCCCTGGTGTGAAGTGCAGACCTAACCTCTTCCAGCGACACAGTCTCCTTCCCAACGATGAAGGGTTGAACAAAGTTCTCGTACGAAAGAGGCAACGACACAAGCAGTATTAGAGCAGCATTCTCATCGTCCACCTCCTCATCAATATTACGCACTTCTAACAAAATTGTATTCAATTGATCTAGGTGTTCACGAAGAGATGTACCTTCTGCCATGCGCAGGCTGAAAAGTCGTTGCTTCAGCATTAACTTGTTCGTCAAGGACTTAGTCATATAGAGGCTCTCCAACTTCAACCACAATTTAGCTGCGGTATCTTGATCTGCAACTTCCGTTATGACGTCGTCTGCCAGACACAGCATAATCGTGGAATGGGCCTTCTCTTCCAGACTTTTGTACTCGTCAGACGATGCATCCATTCCCTTCTTATCTTTCGCTAACGGCGCCCACAGACCTTGTTGCTTCAGCAAAGCCTGCATCTTTATCTTCCACAGACTGAAACTGTGTTCTCCCGGTGAATTTGTCGATCTTCAGCATGGATCCACACATTGTTCTCGGCGGAATTCGAAACCTCAGCTCTGATACTAGTTTGTTGTAACGAGAGATCGAACGAGAACAATAAAGCAAGAGCGACACACAGATTTACGTGGTTCGGTAACGGTGTGTTACCTACATCCACGGGCAGAGAAACCGTATATTATTATGGAAGACAGAATTTGGAATACAGAGGTCTAGGTATTTCGAGAGCTTATATATCGACTCAAGAAGTCTTGAGCATCATCCTAAATGTGAGTTTGATGAATTACGAAGATGTTATTATAACATTACAATAAAGAAATTTCTTTCAATAAAGTAGGGATAAATTGTTGCAGTACGTTGTTCACATGATAATTAATTTAATTGGATGGAGTAAGAAGAAGTGCTTTGCCTATGGATCCTCTACCTTTTCTTAACAATAGGGATGACCACAGATCCATGACATTACGATCAAGAAGATTGCTAACAATAAAGTAGGGATTAATTATTACACTTCTTGATTGGATAATCAAATTAGTTGAAGTGTTTTGGCTACAAATCTTCTACGTTCTATTAACAATAAGGGGTTTATACTCAAGGTGATGGTAGTGCACAATGATATAATTACTCTCTTGATGAGCAAAGTTAGCAACTTCCATGATATTACTTGCTCTTTCTACACAACGATAGTGAGATGTTTATTGGTTGGACATCTATAATGCATTCTGCTAGAAAACTTCAAAGTGTGGTGATGATTCCGATCGAGTTGCTGACCAGACTCAAATTGTCGACCAGATGTGCTTCAGAGTTGCCAACAAGAATTCCAAATACAAAATCGGCGAAATTTTAAATAAGATAACGCAGTGCGATTTGGTTATGGCTAGTTATGAGACGTTCTATGAAACTATTTATGGACAAAATATGTGCAAAAAGTGGAGATAATCATCCGAGATCATTGAAAGTATTCTAGATGATTTTATTACTCCCTTCGTTTATTTATATTTGATGTTTTAGCTGATTGTACTTGTTTGAGAATATTTGATGTTTTATCATTTTATGTATCTACTTTTCCAAAGTTACCTCATATAAATCTTTCCTTAAAAGATTATCTCTTTAAACCACTATGAAATTTCAATAATTTAATAGGGCTAATTAAGTACTTTTATAGGCTTTGTTAATTTTAGGTTGAAATGCTAAAACATCATATATATAAACAAACGGAGGGAGTATGTCCTAGGGTGTATTTTCAGGAAAGATTTGGTAACGATTGTGTATGATTGGTTTCTTTGTCAAATGGAACGAATCATACATCAATTCTCATGTCTTATTCACAGTTTTCGTGAGCTTAATATTAGGACTAAGGAGTGTGAGCATAACTTGGTTTGGTGTGTGTTAAGTGTTGAAGAACGTGAGAAGCTTTCTTGGTGGTTGAGTACGAGAGAGAAATATTAAGTGAGGACAATTGCATAGGCAAGAGTGTTGTCAAGAGAGTGTGATATTCATTTCTTGTAAGCATGAGCACCTTTGTAAACCCAAGAAATTAATAGAGCGAGTTAAAATCCTCTTCAAGACCTTTCAAGTGAGAAGCTTGAAATACTAGTGATTTGTCCCTAGACAAACTAATTGTTTTATAAAGGGTTTTCCACTATGAATCAAAGTGTTAAATTTGGTAATCGTAATCTTTCTTGTTTGTGTTTTCTGTTGCAAATTAGGTTTAATCTCTAGTCGCCGTCATCGTAGGTATCGACGACTACAAATACTAATGTTCCTACACATTTTTATATAGCTTATTATAAGAAGAGGTTCAAATGGAATGTGCATATCAGTGGGGTCATTGCAAAGGCTCAAGCAAGCATCTTAACAATGAAATAAGCAATTGCCTTTTTCTAATCAAGCTTGGTTGTGTTCAATCGAAACAAGATACATTACGTGTTTATTAAGGAATGATGAGATCATAATCGTGACTCTTGTTCATGTTCATGTTCATGATGTACTCTTGAGTAGAAATGACATTGTATTTATTCCTAATATAATCGTGACCTCTTGTTCTTGTTCATGTTCATGTTCATGTTCTACTCTTGAGTAGAAATGACATTGTATCTATTCCTAATATAAAAAGCCTGTTTGCATAGAACTTTTACTATTAAAGATATTGACTTTCTTTTATGTTTTTCTCTAGGGTTTGAGGTAGTAGGATTCCTAAAGGGATGCTGATTAAACAATGTAAGTATATTTTAGATATACTAATGATATAAAAATGTCGGACGGATTGCAAATAAGTTGTCTTTTCTATGATAGATGATTTTGTAGAATCGTTAGTTCTCGAATGTCGTTGACACATACGATGTCAACGATAAGAGATAAATCTTGCAATGGAATAAAAACACTCAAGAAAGATAATGAATTCTGATTTGAGCACGTCAATGTATAGGAGAAAGTGCTTTTAAACCAACTAGTTTACTTGCAAGACGTCTAGGGGTAGGCGCCGGTCCAAAACCGGACCGGACCGGGACCGGATTGTCCCAAACTTATGGACCGGGCCGGTCCGGTCTGGTTTTGGACCGGATTTTTAGTTAAATTTTTTTTAAAGAAAAATACTTTTTTTATATAAAAAAGTTATAATATAGTTGATAAATTATATATGATTAATGAAGAATTATTCAGTATATAATATAAATGTGAAACTTACCTATAAAAAATAAAACTATATAACATTAAAATTAATATTATTTTTATTTAAATATAAATTTTGATTAAATTTTATAAACATTTGATCTGAACCGAGATCGAAATCAAGAATTTCCATTTTCATGGACCGAGGACCTCTTGGTCCGGTCTAGACCGGATTTTGCCTAGCCCTAAGCACGTAAATCATTTATCCCCCTTCCTCTCTTTTTGCTACATTATTATCACTAAAGCATTTAAATTATCCACTTTTTATGTTATCTTTAATCTATATTGCAAACTTACAAATGAGATGGAGTGCCTTCGGGTGTCTAGTCAAACGGTTAAGCCTCTAAGGGTAGTACCTAGAGGTCACCGGTTCAACTCTCATAGGCAATGCCCTCGACCCCAGGAAAAAAAAAAAAAAACAAATTGGTTGGAGTAGTTCTCTAAGTGACCTCGGGGGCGACCGCTTGTTTTAAATTTCAAAAACTTTCTCAAATATTTTTAATTCCTTATCTTAACAAAAAACAAAGAGCAAAACCGTGAATATTTGTGTTTTTTGTTGGGGTGGGAAGACAAAATGTTTGAAGAAAAATATTGTTTAGTATACTTCTGGAAAGGGGGAAAAAAGCGTAGAGGTGGAAAGGCGACCGATACCCACGGCGGAATCAAATTTGCGCTTGATTTCGTGGCCTGTTTGCACAACCGCGTCTTCTAGACCAAGCAAGTCGATCGAAATAAAGCAATTCAACACAAGACGAACACGCCACTTCTTCGTTCCTCATTTTTCCCAATTTTTCCTCCCTCCTCCCAAATTCCAAAACGCCGAACGATCGTATCGGACCTCGAATCCCTTGATCGAATCCACCTTCGCACGCGCATTTGCAGAAATCATGTCTATGTCGGATTCAGATTCGTCTTCCATATTTGGCGAGTCCAAGACTTTCCGCCAAATCACCCGCGATCGTAAGCTTTCTCTCTTCTCCCTCCCTATTTGTCTATACCTGCTTATAGGGATCCGTTTTGATGGAATGTTTGGTTCTTCGGTTGATTTGTCGATTTTCGAATTCGTGGTGTTCCGTTTTGATGGAGTTATCTTGAAAGTTACTATGATTGGCTTACGGAAACTTAGTTAAGATACTAATAGATGGTCTGCGGTTTAGGTTCCATGAACGATCGAGTTTCTTGTGGATGCATTAATGGCTACTGTTAGAATTGGAAAGCAAGGGTAGGGTACACGTATGGAATTATGATCAGGCTAGTTTATTTATGGTTTTCACCTGATGCATCCAATTATGACTAGGTTAATTTATTTATTTTTTTTCGATCAAAAGGTTAATTTATTTATGATCTTCACCTGATGTATACTGTTATGATTTTAACTTCATTCTTCATACAGTTGTTTGGAGGGGAACATTATTCCTTTCTCTTTTGTATAACGCATAGTATGCTTTGATACCAAGAGTTAAGCATTTTATGTTTATGAATTTCTGTATGTACTAGGTCTTTCTATAGCTTTGGAACAATTAGTTGATGTTGTGGTTTTGATCATAATTTTTCTCCTTTGTAATCTTCTATTCTTCAGGGCTGTTGTATGAAATGCTTAGATCGACAAAATCGGGGGGCTCAAGATCAAGTTGGAAGGTAATTTAAGTTTTCTTCTTCTGTTTTTGTAATGAATTTTCATTTGCTTGAAAGAACTCCTACTGGGTTGCTATTTAAACTTCTGAATGGGTATGCTTGTTAACTATATCTAATTCGTTTTTTTATGTAGTCTATTAGGCTTCACAGCTCTATTCAATGCCTTTTAAGTGTACCATTTTTCACATAATGCACACGGAAAAATCCAAAATGCAGTAGACAAATTCCTTTTACTTCGCTAAAAATATTGGAACTTCTATCTCATATGTTTTGACTCGAGCTTTAGGTTCTCATCATGGACAAACTCACTGTCAAAATAATGTCGCATGCTTGCAAGATGGCAGACATCACAGAGGAAGGAGTTTCATGTAAGAGTTCAATTTTTTGTTTCAGTAAATGCTGAAGTTGTATTATCCATAAATGAGACGAGACTGTTGTGATCATATCTCATCCTGATAAAGCTTCCTTTTCCATTGTCAGTAGGCTTCCTTTCACTTGGTACTTTGTAGCTCTGTGCACGTAGTTTCTTGAATGGAAAAACTTAAATGTTCTGTCTCAACCTTATTCAAATATGTTTTATGTTCAGTATCTAAAGTCTACTTGCTCTATGTATCATGCTAGAAACAGAAACTGTAGTCCGCCATGGTCTCCACATCTGTCTATATTTTTAAAAAGAAAATTAATCCTGCTATATAATGTCAAGCACTTTGTTCTTTTGGTTTGCTTAAGTGGTTAAATGATTGTCTTATCATGGAGGAAAAACTAGCTCCTTTAATGTTTCTTTTGTAATGTTGCATAAAGTCCTGATGTCTGGATGCGTTTGTCTTATAATTGCTTACCACTTCAAATTTAAATTTTCACACATCTCTGTTGGGCAAATGCATATCCATGCATCTCTTTGATCAAATCTAGCATATAGTAAGATACTCCCTCCATCTACTTCTATTTGACCTTGTAGCCTTTTTTGTCCAATAAGTTCTAAATTTAGCCTTAACTAATTTGTTAATTGAAGTCTTGGAAATTGTAAAGCTCATAGAAGTAGAAGTAGACGGAGGGATTATGTTTTAGCCAACTTATCTGCTCTCATAGTAGATATTTGTATTGTTTAGTTACTTTATTTTTTGAGAAAATATTGCAAAAGCTTCTCCAGTTTTAGTTTTTTATACTTTATGTAGATCATGAATAGTGAAATCTGTGCTAGCTAGATATTTGGGTTTTCCTTAAGCTTATGGAGCAGTGCTGAGTCTTGAAGCTGAGGAACACAGATGCATACAGTTCACTGATCACTTTTCTTATTCTTTTTATATTTGTTATTTCATAGCACGAGTCATTTACTCACAGTATAGCTGACATCTGTAATTAGTTTAGACAGCAGACAAGAATTTTAATCTTTTTGAAAGGGAAAATGATGTACTTCAAGATATGCAGAATATTTGGGATTTAGGCTTATATCGGGAATATTTTTATAGCTTCCAAGTGATAAGAAGGTTTAACTTACAACGAAGTGTTTTCCTTGGTGTTTGCCTATTTGTTCTTTCTTTCTTATTTGCTGCAGGTTTTATACAATGAATGATTTTGTAGTCTATAGTGTCATGCCATAGATGCTAAAACATTAGTGATTATTGCTATGAGGTCTCCCTCATCTTGTTTCTCCCTCCCATACAATTCTCCACCATTAATGAATATATGCCTCAGTTTGGAAGAGATCAAAAAGTCCAGAATTATTAAGACCTGCTATTATGTGCTGATTAGAAAACAGAAGACGATAACTTAATGTGATTTTTCCAATCAATTCAGTGGTCGAGGACATATACAAGAGAAGGCAGCCTTTGCCCACAATGGATGCTATATATTTTATCCAGCCTTCCAAGGAGAAGTAATGCTCAGTTTCTTTTCCCTAAAATTTTTCCGTGTTTCACTGGCATTGTTTTGTTAACCGTTCCGATTATCTTATGATACATTTTTTGATTATAATGTGCAGTGTGTTCATACATAATCTATAAGTATGATTTCTTATTCCCATGTGTCTGTTTCTTTTGGGTGACTGTCACTGTTGCTATGGCAATTTCTCTATGAAGGCTGAAATTTGCATAACATCTTCCATCTGAACTGGATGAATGCTTCCATGTTGTATGATTAGTTAATAAGGAGTGTGTACAGAATGAAAACGAAAAATGAGAATCAGTGAATCGGATGAGCACAGAGGGATAAGGAGTCTATCCACCCTCAAATGAATGATGATTATGAATAAAACTCTAGCGTATTTTGTAGAGCTATTTAAACAAATCGTGGAATTAAAATTACACTGGATCTCTAAGTCTGTAACTTACATCAACAGTAAATATATTTGAATGATGCAAACTTATATCGGTAAAGACCTTCTGACGCAATGTATTCTTAAATTTGGAATTTATTGCAACATATAATTTGGAGATTCGAATGCTAGTAGAAAACTTGTCAACAATGACCAAATTGCAGGTGTCCATTATGATATTTTTAATATAGGTGTGGTATGGTTAAATTTATAGTGGATGTATGTGGTTTAGATTCCAAACTTTATAGAGTTCATGGGTGATATATAGATTGTTGATGATGAGTCTTGTATTAACATTTGAATTTTACATTAAGTATGTGTTAATCTTAGAATTAGACAATAGTTATGTCACTAGTTCACATTCTATAGAGTTTTGTTCACTCTTGATATAATTAGATTTATGCATATTGGAGATCATTATCCCAAACCCCTTCTATAGGTTATATAGGTCACTGTGCCATTGCTACTGTACTGGCCTTTCATGAATATGGCAGTGGTCTGCAACAAAAGTACGAAAAGAGTCCAGCTGTATTGCTTTTACTTTTAGATGAACACCTCTTAATAATTTCATTACTCTTGTTGTCCGATCTTTGTTGTGTCCAATTCTAGTAATAGTGTATTTTCTAAAACTTTAATAGATGTTTTTTCATGGTGAATTGTTTGAATCTGTTTTGTGGTTTTTTTTTTTTGTATTTTTGAAGCGATCCACATTTTTGTTCTCGCTCTTTGACTCACATCTTGTTTATTTTTGCAGTATCATGATGTTTATGTCAGACATGTCAGGAAAAAAGCCATTGTATAAGAAGTACGTTTTTTTTTTTGTTATTGTAGTTGTAGTAGTTGCTGCAGCTTAGGTTTTGAAATCAGTTTATATAATATATTAATCTCCTGTGATGGTTCCTCTTTCAGAGCATTTGTTTTCTTCAGCTCGCCAATTTCCAAAGAACTTGTTACCTACATCAAAAAGGATGCTACAGTTTTGCCTCGCATTGGTGGATTGAGTGAGGTTATAATCAAAAAAGTTTCATGTTGAATGAGGAATATCTGCAAAAATTGCGCATCCTTCTCTCTATTTGGACATTGACCTGCTTCTGATTTCTATGCAGATAAATTTGGAGTATTTTGCTTTTGATGGCCAGGTTTGTAACTTATTTGTAATTTTTTAACTTTCTTATCAAGGATGTGAACAAAGCTTCATTTTTGTTTGTGCCCTCTTTGTTGCCATCTGATCTGTTTGAAATGTGGGTGTGTGTGGTTTATTTGCTTTTATTCTCATATTTTGCGTGGTGATGGGGCTGGGTTGGCTATGTGAAGATGGGATTCACGTCTTTGATGTTTTAGACTTTTAGTAATAAGATGTGATAATGAGGAGTGTAAAAAAATTCTTTCTAGTTCTAGATGATGCATACACAATTTGCAAGGAATTATAAATTCAATCCTTGGATTTTAGTGCTAAAATTATTTAATGATATTGGTATCATGGACTAGTGGATGTGTGAAAAAAAATGGAAAACTTTACTGTTTCTTATTACACTTGATTGGAATGCTTGTGTTTAAAAATACCAAAGTTCTTTGGTGGAAGAAAGGAGCTGAAGGATCACAAGAATTTGTGATTTAGTACAATAGCTACTCAGATTTTTTTTCTACTTCGTCCAGATGTTACATTTTCGGCATTGTAGTAATGTCAAGCGTGTTGAATATGAATTTCTTGACAGGGTTTTGTCACTGATAATGAAAAGGCATTAGAGGACCTCTTTGGAGATGAGGAAAATTATCAGAGAGGTGATGCATGCTTGAATGTCATGGCCACCAGGATAGCTACAGTTTTTGCTTCATTACGGGTACTATATTGGTGTTTTCTCTGTCATGAATGGAAATATATTACAAGGATTTCTGAAGTTTTCCTGCACTTGTAGGAGCTCCCTTTTGTACGTTATCGCGCTGCCAAGTCTCTTGATGCAAATACCATGACAACGTATCATGATCTTATTCCTACTAAGCTAGCTGCTGGAGTGTGGAACTGTTTGACAAAATATAAAACTACCATCCCCAACTTTCCACAGACTGAAACATGTGAATTGCTCATTCTTGACCGTTCGGTGGATCAGGTTTGAGAAGCACCCATATTGGTTATTTGTGACAATGACTTCGTAATTTTACATTCTCTGAGTATTTGTATCTGTTTCTAGATTGCTCCTATCATTCATGAGTGGACCTATGATGCCATGTGTCATGATTTGTTAAATCTCGAGGGAAGTAAATATGTACATGAGGTATGTTTTCAGTTTTCCCCTTCTTTTCTTATATATAATCATACATCTGTTGCTTAGTTTATGCCCTTCAAATTTTTTAAGTTCCTGGAAAAATAAATTTACTGTTTCTGTTATCTCTTCTGTCAGGTTCCAAGCAAAACAGGGGGGCGTACTGAAAAAAAGGAGGTCCTTTTGGATGAACATGATCCTATTTGGCTTGAGCTACGGCATGCACATATAGCAGATGTCTGTTACTTGTTCAAGTTTGCCTTTTATTATATGATTTTTGTTGCTACTACGGTTATTTCTAGAAAAGGTTTTGATCATTATTTGTTTGATCAGGCCAGTGAGCGTTTGCATGAGAAAATGACCAACTTTGTAACAAAGAATAGAGCTGCTCAAATTCAACATGGCTCAAGGTCAGTGAATGCTCTTCTTAAAAATCCAACATTTGGTAATTTATATAGCTTTCTTAGTATTAAACATGTGCAAAAATCTCCTCATTTTTATGATGCCGGTTGTTTTCTATCAACTAACTGTTATAAGAGGTGTGAGACTTAGTTGTGGGATTTGTTTCTTTTAACTTGTGTTAATATTGTCTACTTGTGCAAAGTCAAAATGAGCTTACATCAGTGTCACGTGTTTCAAATATTATGGTCTAGTTTTATGAATTGCAGGCTGGTTTGGTGGGTATAATGGCAAGGTTAAACGGGGAACCTTAAAAACTAACTTCCCCAAGTACATAACTTTTTGACAAGCTTCCACCAGCATTTCAAAAAAGCAACTTCGGTGTGGAGGTTTTTGATTTGTTACGCTGTCGAGTTATTTCGTAATTGAGGATCAGGACATCCTTTTGAATCAATCCATTAATCATGAACATTAGATTAGACATGTCAGCATTGTGACACTAGTTGTAGTAATCTTGTCTAATGCTGTTTCTCATGATTTTCTTCAATGCAAAAGCTTATTGAGATGGTCATTTAAACAGCTTATGGCCCAAGTATGAGAAATGTGAGCTTTGGCACATGTTAGGCATTGGCATAAGCAATTCTAACCCTATCTTTATCGTAACTCTCATCAATTATTACTACACACCTCATTTCTAGCTAAAGAATAAAGAGAATTTGCATGGAAAGAGTCAATATGTGCACTTTCCAATAACAAACATTCTACCTCATGATTATGAACAATACCTAAAACTCTTAAATGACAAAACATTTCCTAACGAGATTTAAGGGCTAGAATGACAATCTTTTCTTAATTAAGGTAGTACTTTTGATCTAAAGATATTTTTAATACCTATCTGGGTTTTTCCTGGTATTTTATCACCTGTCCTACTCTCTGATACCTCCTCGTTGTAAAGGAGTTGAATGCATTAAGTCTTTCATTCTGCATAATTATTGTCCATGGGGACCTCATTAGATTATTGAAAAAGAAAGATGGGTTCTGCTCTTGTCCATTGGATTTATCTTGTGTTTTGGTAATTACTTTTTACTGGCAGTGCAAGCTGATTCTTTGAATTTGATTTTCTCGGATTGGCCATGCAATTGTTTTAAAAGTTGTATATGCCCAGGGACGGAGCCGAACTATCTACTCGAGACTTGCAAAAAATGGTCCAAGCGTTGCCACAATATAGTGAACAAATTGACAAGATTTCCTTGCATGTTGAGGTCAGTTATCTATTCATGGAAATCTAATGCTTTTATCAATTCTACATAACTTTCAAAAATAGAAAAAGAAAAGAAAATAAGAGAAGGCAAGTTTCATCAAAGACTCGAGTTTTATAAAGTCTGTTTGGTGCAAAGGCTTGCAGAAGTTGAACTTCAAGTTCATCTGGTATCCTATTTTGTTCTTTCATCTCTTCCTTGATTGACAATGTATCTTTGTAATTAAAGTGGGTTGTATTTCTATTCTGCTAATATTATTGACAAAACATTACAAACTGAGCAGTAGTCTGGTATTAATATTATAGACCGAAATCTCGCTGTGAAATTGTGGAGTATACGATCACTTGATATAAAAACGTATACAGGTCAAAATAGGATTTACCACATGAAGTTAGAAAAAAGTTGAGGTGTAATAGAATCAGTAATTGTAGAGGATCACTATGTCGGAATTTTCCTAAAGAACATCTGACAAGAAATCCCCCCTGTACACGAACTGCTTGGTTTTAGACTTATATAAAATACAATATGTCCCAGTATTGTCCCTCTAGGGCAGGGTCTGGTGGTCTAGATGTATGCACCCTTACCTCAGGCATGCTGCAAGGATGTTTCCAAAGTGGTTTCTAGGTCAGAAATTGTTTCTCAATTTGAGTTCTCTTGAATCTTCTCCACGTTTTGGTATGGCTTTGGCTTGGATATTACCCTGTTGTGACAGCCTATGAACCTCCTTTAAACTGATGGCATCTCAGATTGTAAAATGCTCAGTAGTCCAGTAATGCATGATGATTATATGCAGAATTGCCAATCTAAAATTCCAAGTGTGGGCATGTATAGTGTTTCAAACCAAGTAAACTTGAATAATAATAGATTTTTATAATATCTAACTAGGATATTTTTTTTCTGGTTTTCTCCAAATCTCGCACATGAAGATAATTCTCCTTATTAGCTATATGGAGAATAATTTGGTTACATGGGCTGCATTGATCTATTGCCCTTTCATCAGTATCTTTATCTATATGCATAGTATGCTGTGTAGAAGAGTATTAAACGACAACTTATTAATAATATACTACCATCAAAACTGCGAGGCTGATTGTATTGTCTGTATAAATTGCGTTTGTGATTCTCTTTAGAAAACTAAGCTTCAAAGCTGTAAAGTTGTAAAGTTGCTGCATTGTTGCTATAGGTTCACATATTGTACTGTTTGGGCGTTTGGCTGAACCTATACTATTGTAAACTTAAATAAAGTCACATCATTATTAGTCTTCACTCTATGAGAAGTCTTCAGCACACTTTTGCTATTTGTTTTTCTTTTATTCTAAATTAGTGTCAGAGTAATCTGGTTTTATGCTAACTAAATGCAGATTGCTGGAAAAATAAATAAAATTCTACGGGAGAGTGGGCTGAAAGATCTAGGTCAACTGGAGCAGGATATTGTTTTTGGTGATGCTGGAACAAAAGAGATTATAACCTTCTTGAGGACGAAAGAGGTGGGGCTTCATGTATGTTATTTAAGTCTCTCTATTGTGTTAAATAGCATTAAATATGTGATGCATACAACGTTTGTGATTGTGTAGGACATATCTCGAGAAAATAAGTTACGCTTGCTTATGATATATGCTGCTGCTTATCCTGAGAAATTTGAGGGCGAAAAAGGATCAAAACTGATGCAGGTAATGGTTTGCCACCCAGTTGTGATATACATTGCCTTCCCAGTTGTTTCAGCTCAATTGCTGTTAGCTCCTGGATACCCACATGTGCTGTGTAAAACTGTATTTAGTTCTTTACACTGTAGTCAATTGCTATTAGCCCCTGGATACCCACGTGCGCTAATTCTTGAAGAATATACATGGATGACTAAGACTAGTTGTTCTGCGCTCTTCTTATTTTGTATAAAGTCACTGTATTGATAAGAAGTCGTGCCAATTGGACCCTAAACTGGATTTAGTTCTGTTAACTATAGCCATTAGCAATATGCAGTTCTTGCAAAACAGGAGATTCACATCAATGTCTGGATTTAAATTTATAGTTTGCTCAGGTGTTCTGTGGTGCATTTCCTCCTCACCCGTTCTCTTAGAGAACACCTTGTGATAATTGATTAATTATTAGTGGTCTGGCTTTGTCTTGAATGGTGAGACAAAACCACACTTACAATTGAAAACACCCACATCAATATAGTTGGATTTTTGTTTTGTCTGAATTCCTTGTTTCATCTTTTCTTCATGTTGTATAACAGTAAAATGGTTCTTTGATCATCATATATGGTCACCTTTGAGTTCTTGTCTAATTGCATTGTTTTCTTTCATCTGAAATCCGCTGGCTTATTCTTTGTCCACTTCCATACAGTTGGCCAAGTTATCAGCGGATGATATGGTTGCTATAAAAAACATTAAATTGCTTGAAGGAGTGCCGGAAACAAAAAAGAGCTCCTCTGGGTTTTCATTAAAGTTTGAGCGCCACAAGGTAACGTGACTCATCGAACTGGTCTTTTCTGCAGCCTTATCTTCATTTTCTTAGTGCTTCTTTCTCCAACATTAATGTTCTTTTCAAGATTAGAAGAAGAATGCAGCTAGAAAGGAGCGCACTGGGGAAGAGTCGCAATGGCAATTGTCACGCTTCTACCCAGTCGTTGAGGTTTGTCACATGTCCATCGGTTTCAGAAAGAAGTAATAATGAACAAGTTTGTAAAGCCTTTTATTTTCACCCTCCAGGATCTCCTTGAAAAGCTCGGGAAGGGAGAGCTACCAAAGAATGAGTATCCATGCATGAACGATCCAAGTCCAACTTTCCATGGGACAAGTGCTTCATCCTTCCAAAATTTTGAAGCTGCTGCTGGGCATTCAGTGAGAACAAGGCGGCCAACATGGGCTCGACCTAGGAACTCTGATGATGGCTATGGAAGGTATCTGTTGCTTCTGATATTGATCAGCCTACAGCCTGGCTGTCAACATTATACTCACTCTTGCCTCTTTAAATATACTGTATGAGCAGATTCATGCGTTGATTCAGGCTCCAGTAATAACATTTTGAGGTGTTTTGCTTACAGTGACTCTCTGCTGAGGCGTGCAACCAGTGACGTCAGGAGGGTGGGCCAGCGTATGTTTGTATTTATAGTTGGTGGCGCCACTAGATCGGAAGTGAGGACTTCAACTTCCTGTATTATGTGTGTGCATAGGATTATCCCCTTCTTATTTTGCGTAACACCTTTTTTGTTGTTGTTGTTTTATGACTGTTCTCAGCTTAGAGCTTGTCACAAGCTGACAGCAAAACTAAACAGGGAAATTATCTTGGGAGCTTCGAGTATCGACGATCCTCCCCATTTCATTACGGTAATAACGAAGTCATGTTTTTATCACTCTTCTTCTTCTCTCATATCCAAGCTGATAAATTCCTAATATTGCCTTGAGTTAGTGCCTGCAACTTAATGTCAAATGATTCATGTACTATTGCAGAAACTGAAGTTGCTATCAATGGTGGATGATGAGGATATATCGCTGGATGATATAAAAATATAGACAGATGATGCCTCTATTCCGAGGCCCTGGCCCATAATTATGTTACAATTGCAGTCTCAGATTTGTTAACCCTTGGAATGTGTGACGATTCCACAATAGTTGGTTGTGTCTCATGATTGTCAGCATACTACACAGCCGAACCACAAAATCTTGACGCAGTTGTACTCACCCTTGTGTATAAAATGGTTATCGCTCGCTGTCCTAATTATTAATGGTTGTAAATTTTACCGAACTTGGTTTACACCTTTGTTATTTAAAACAGATTGCTCTGCTATTGCTCCCTGTTTTTTTTTGGTGATTTATTTCTATGAGGTTTTCTGTCCATCCAATCATGTTTTGCTATGGATAGAATTCTTCCCAATGACTGCTAGATTATGGTCATTAACATTGCAATTGATAATGTATGCTCACACATAGATGGACAATGGGCAGGTCCTATCCACGGCCTTGGGATGGAAGACGATATTTCGACCCATAAGTTTTTCTTTATAACCTGATGATACAAACATCTGCCATTGTATTCTGCAAGCACAGGGCTTGGAAGTTGAGATGTAATGTAGCACCTGATACTGAAGTAGTTGTGAGGGTATTTTTAATAGATCTCAAGGGAACTCTGTTATGACTTGGTACAAAATTTGGAAAGAAGAAAACTAAACGCTAATGGTTCCGTCACACATAACAGCAAGATAGGTGGGTGTGTAATAATAAGGCCGTTCACCTATGTAGTTGCCCGGAGGGTTGTAGTTGCAAATAACATACCAACCTCCGGTGTTGCACGACGTCCGTGCGCACCCCAAACCGGTGGAGCTCCTCCATATCACTTGGACATAGTGACGACATACTCGGCCTGGTGTGCAAGTGTTGTCTACGCTGTCATAAAACTGCTTCTCATTCACCCACAAGTTGACGGCGTCCACCCCCGAGAAGTCGCTGCTGCTCCCCGTTGCAAGATTCTCGCCGTAGGGCCCGCCCGAGTGCACCAGGTTGCAGTCGCCGTTCCTTGATTTGGCAAAGCTCTCAGCATACGAGGCCACGGTTTGGTCCCATGTCATCGGGCCCACACCCACTTCAGCTCAAGCTGCGTTGTGGGCATCCAAGAAGTCCTTGGGGGAGTTTTGGGCGCTGGAACAGAGGAACGTGCCTAGGAAAATGCATACAAGGCTCTGAAATCTCGTCGTGAAACTCATTGATATACCTTAATTTGGCTACAAGACTTGTTTAATCCGTGCAATGTACTAATGACTGTGTGTGCTTATGTGCAGATGAAGGAATATATGGTTACTTAGAAGTCTAAATAACGTTTCTGAATGGTCAATGAAATTGACTATTAATCCACTCCATTGTTTTGCCATGAATGACGTATCTGAAGGAGTCGATCAGAAGACTTTGTCAACACCTGTACTACTAGCCTCACATCTATCTATCTATCTATCTATCTATCTATCTATCTATTACTATATACTAAAGCAGAAGCAAATTCTACCACCATATTGCGCCACATCACCCCCTTTTTTAAAGAATCTATCTTAATAAATATTGATTTTATCATAAATTTATACATACTTAATTAAGATATTAGTTCTATCTTAGAATTTGATTTGTTTAACTAATAATTCTATCCAAATATATAAATATCTAACTTATCATTATACACATTTAGTTAATACATAGATCTATCATAAACCTTTTATTTTATAAATATTTGTTATGTCATAATATCGTATTTGTTATAGTAAATTCATACACAAAACAATAATTAAATAAAGGGCAATTTGCGAAAATGCCCTACCCAGAAAAACGGTTTACAAAAACGCCCCTTAAAACAAAAAAATAGCGAAGCATGCTGTTTTGGGCGTTTTTGCAAAAAAATTTACATTATTTTGTATTTTCTTTTAAATAGAAGTTTATTAAAAAATCATTATAATTACAATAAAAATATTTAGCCATAAATTCTGGAAATTAATTTTAAATACAAAATTGAAAAATAAAAAAAGAAAAAGAAAATATAAAATATAAAATATAAAATAAGAAAATAGTTTTGAAATATTAAGATTTTTTGGAAACAATGAGATATTGTAGAATATATGGTGGAAGATATTGTTGAAGATATTTTTTGAAAATAAAAAACGTAAATAAACGTGGAAGATTTTTTTGTTGAAGATTATGTTCGGTCTTCATGATTATCCGTTATTATCTTTGTTTCATCACAAAGTAGGGTAAAATTCATCCTGTCACCCTGAGTACACATCTTGTCATACACAACTAACTATCCTGTCACTACTTTGAAACATTAAGAATTTTTTGGAAACAATGACATATTGTAGAAGATACGGTGGAAGATATTTTTTGAAAATATAAAACATAAATAAATGTGGATCATTATTATCTTTGTTTCAACGTTGAGCGTTATTATCTTTGTTATTGTATTCGTTTCATCACAAAGTAGGGTGAGACTCATCCTGTCACCCTCAATGAACATCTTGTCATACACAACCATTTATCCTGTCACCGTTTGAACAATACTATCATTTTAGTCGTGTTAAAAACATGTGTTTCATCTAAAAAACATTGTTTTTTCTCATCTTTAACTAAAACTTATTTCTAAATACAGAATTGAAAAATACAAAAGAAAAAGAAAATATAAAACAAGAAAATTGTTTTGACACAAATTTTTTGGAAAGAATGAGATATTGTTAAAGATATGGTGGAAGATATTGTTTGAAAGTATAACCTACTTGGAACTTTCATATATGTAAGTGTTTATCCTGTCAACATACCTAGAAATTTCATATATGTATATGTTAGTATTTTGTCAACCTACTTAGAGCTTTCATATATGTATGTGTTAGTATCCTGTCAACCTACCTATAGAACTTTCATACATGTATGTTTTTTTATCCTGTCAACTTACCTGGAACTTTCATATATGTATGTTTCGGATTCTTATCAACCTACTTGGAACTTTCATATATGTGTGTTGGTATCTTGTCAACCTACCTAGAACTTGCATATATGTATGTGTTTTTATCCTGTCAATCTACTTGGAACTTTCATATATGTATGTATTGGTATCCTGTCAACCTACCTAGAACTTTCATATATGTACGTGTTGGTATCCTGTCAACCAGGTTTTCGCTTTTATATACGCATGGATTCATATCCTGTACCTAAAGTTGCAAATTTAGTGTGGATAGATAGCTTCTCTCTTTTCTCATTAAAAATGGATATTAGTCATCACTCAATTACGAACTTTGCATTTTCTTTGAAATAACCACATGATGAACTTTAAAAGAAATCCTGCTACTAATTCTAAGCAATGAAACCCAAATTGTTTAATATCATCAAGTTTACACACCCACCAACTACTACACATCAAGTTAACAACCAAAACGGATTAATGTCATCAAGTTTACATACCCACCAACTACTACATCAAGTTAACAACCAAAACGGATTATTATCATCAAGTTTACATACCCACCAACTACTACATCAAGTTAACAACCTAAAATTGCTCTCTAATTTTTGTTGTTTGGCCTCAATTTGGAGTGGTTCAACTTCATCTCCTTCCACTTTTCTCTTCCCTTGGGCCTTTTCGACCTTCGAAGGAGTTGAATCCTTCGTACCTCTAGTTTTCACCATGGACAATGAAACCTTCAAAGTCTTCTTCACAAACCTGTCACAACCCGGCAACAAGGAATGACATTACATTATACAAGAATCATGTTTCATTCAACATTTAGAAAAGGGTAGCACACTGTACAGGAATCATGTTTCACTCAAAAATCAGAAAAGGGTTGCACATTGCACAATCAGAAAAGGGTAGCACACTGTACAGGAATCATGTAATCACAAGTGCATCATAATTTATTGTCTCCCTTTTTTCATTTAGATTGGCAGATTTCTAGTTGCCGAATCACCTACTTATTAGCCATAGAATGTATAGAAGAATCACTATTATTCAATGAAGAGGAGAGTGAACTTGCATTTTAGACTGCCACTAAAACAAGTAACTCCTAGAAACAGATACCTAATTCGAGCAACATTTATCCAACAAGCTCAAAGAAAAACACAATCTACAGGCATGGGATATAGAACAACCAAATAAGTTTGCCACACATTCTAAATTAAACACATTCGCAACCATTTGAGCATACATACATAGACTTAGAAGATTTGGAACATAGGATAAGAAAAAAAGCCTCTAGACTACATTCGCAACCATTCGCTTGATAGGATGGGAGCAAAAATGCAACTTGATAATTACTATTCAATGAGGGAACTTAATCATGATTCCAATGGTATAAGCTGGCCTTTACCTAGAGGAGAAAATAACTTGTCAAATGGTCAATATCACTATAATGTTTTGCATGATACATTCTCTGGAGTTGATAAGGAACTCATGAAGCAGAAAATGCTAGAACATGAAGTTGTATTCAGGAATCAGGTACTATTTGAGATTTAAAATTATTGTTGAGCTAAAAAAATGTCATTGAGCTTTCCAGGCTTATCATGATTTGATTAACTTAATAAGCCTTTTTTCCCCTAGTTGTATGAACTTCATCAACTCTATAGAGTACAAAAAGAGTGAATGGATGAATTACAGAAGAATGACCAAAACAGTCACATGACACCTTTTGAGACATCATCATCATTCAGTACATTGCCGTCTCAAATGACACGAGAAGACGTTCAGAGGCGTAACTCATCGAGCTTTCTCTTTACTAACAGTGCTTGTCAGGATCCTCTAGACTACAATCACACCCAACACCACTCTTGAATAAGCAGAAGGCTACTCATCCCTAATTGAAAACCACATGCAAGTTGCATTCCCCCACCCCCGAATCGAACCACAATCGGACCCCCGAATCAAACCCTAAAATCAAATCACAAAGCAATAAAACAGATCACAATCGGACCGACATACCTTAGGGTGGCGGAGAAGGTCGGCCGGCGGGCGAGCGAGAGGGTGCGGGATCAGCGAGCGAGCGAGCAAGAGGGTACGGGAGCGGCGAGCGACCGAGAGGATGCGGGAGTGGCGAGCGAGGAGAGTCTGAGGGGGGCGGAGAGCCAGGAGAACGAGAGGGGGGCGGAGAGCCAGGAGAGCGAGAGGGTGCGGGGGCGGCCGGCGAGCGAGGGGCGAAGGTCGGCCGCCGGCGAGAGGAGTATTCTGGCGAGCGAGCGAGCGAGAGGAGTATTTCGCCCAGCGTATTTTGGCGAGCGAGAGATTTTGTTGATTTTGTTTTTTAGGTAAGATTTTTTTCTTTAGGTAAGATTTTTTGTTCGGTAAGATTTTCGGTAACATTATCAATTTTATTTTTATTTTTAAAAAAGGATAGATAAAAAACGAAATCTTTTTTAACATTAAAATATTTATAAAATCTTTTTATTTATAAATTTTTTCAAATTTGGATAAAAAATTAAGTTTGTTAAAATATTTTATTTCTCAAATTAAAATAATAATTTTCGATTTTTTTTATAATATTTCTTTTTTTATTTTATTTGATAAAAAATAGTCATTTTGGGCATGAATGTAATATTTTTAGGCATAATTGCAATATTTTTAGGCATTTTTGCAAATCGAAAAAAAAAGGTCATATTTACAAACGGATTATCAAATAGGGGCATTTGATACTAATTCCCCTTAAATAAATAACACCCCGTACAAGGTACGAGTCATCTGCTAGTATTAAGGATATTCGAACCTAATCGAATACAATCTATGTTCCGTACGTACCATGGCGGATGGAATACTAAAGGGAACGGAATATGGTTCTATGAATAAGCCAAACTAATTGAATATATCGAGCTAGTAGCCTAGTACATACAAATTAAATTAACCCGGAACAAATCAATCTTAGTTTATAGGGAAAATTAATTTTAATAACCCGTGGTGGCTCAAAAACGGTCTACTCTTATAATATATATATTCATATTTTATTCGATGATTTTATACTTTGTGTTTCTTTTCATTAATTTTGTGTTTATATTCACGTCTGGGCTGGGAAGAACAAAGGCGACAGCGTGTTGCCCGCCACCGTCGTCATCGTATCTTAGCGGGCTGCAACTAATCTTGACGTAGTCACCTTGCACCACGAAGGGACCTTGAATGGTGGAGGTGGCGGCGGAGGCGGGATTGGGGTCAATGGCGACTCGCTCCCGCTGCCTCCGATCTGGTCTATATAGAAATCTTTACACTTTGTTGGTGGCGGCGGTCGTTGACATCGTGGTGGAGGCGGCGGCGGAGGTGATAGAGGTTTTCTTCCGGATTTGCCTTTCCACATTCAGTTGATTTTAGAATCTCGGCCTTTGATCTTAGAATCACAACTAGTGTAGTACCCGTGCCTTGCACGGGATTTTTATAAAATTTATATATATGCTTAAACTCTTATTATTTAAGTTACTTGTTCCCAAAATTCAATCACCACCTATTTTGATAAAGTATTGTAGTTAGATTTAATTAATGGGATCAAAATAATAAGAATCTCAAAAGTAAGGAATTGTCTGATTATAATGAATATGAAATGGAAAATGAACCTAAAAGACATATAGATTAAGTAGTGGAATAAAATCATTGCACTATGGACAAAGTTAGGATATTCTAAATACCATAAAATTGTCGGAATTAGCTTTTGATCTTAAATATCATTGATTTATAAAATCTAAATTCTCATCCTATAATAAATTAAAATACACTCATAATAAACTCTTGTTATTCTTATGAACAAAAGAAAAAAAAATTATTTTATTTTAGTTCAACCAATTTCTATGAGGTTGGCAATAAAAAAATATAAGTTAATCCCTAAAACTTAACATAATTCAAATGATATATTTTCAATCCTATGAAGGTAGAAATATAATGCAATTCCTTAAAAAATTATGAAATATTATTCTAATAATCATTTCTTATGAAAGTAAAAACTATTTTATTGGAATATCAAAATAGAGATTTGATTCAAATCAACCCTAAAATATCGGAACTGCTTATAGAAAAATTTGGGATGCATATCAACCGTATGTAATTACTTGCCATAGTATAATCAAAGTCTATCCACTTAGGAGAATAAAATTATTATTTTAAATCATTTATCATAATTAACAACCTTATTTTTTAAATTAAATTTAGAAAAACAACCATATCATCATAAACATTATCTATAAACTAAAACATTTTTTTGGTAAAAACATCTATGTATAAATTTGGAAACAAAAGATTTAGAATCTCATATTACGGATACACATAACATATTTTCAATTGATGCATATTGAGATACTTATCTATATAGTCAACCAAAAAAAGGATAGTTATTTATGTAACTAATAGTATGCAATATCATACTCTTTTTCTGGAAAATTTATTTGTGAAATTAGAAGGTTTGAAATCTTCGAAAAAAAAAGAAGGTTTGAAATCTTGTTTAGTTGAGATATAAATTAAGGGAATTAAGGATATTTACTATATAAATATCTTTAAATTATTTTTAAAAAATTAAGAAATTAAGCCTACAATTATGTTTTCCATAAATAAATTAAGATTTTGATTTAATCTGAGGCAATTAGAATTTGTAATCTAGTTGTTACTTCCGTATGTTTAGGTTCTAATGCTTTAAAAAGATTAAAAGTAATAACGATTGTGCTTAGTTTATGCTCCTACAATCAAGCTTTATATTGTTAAAATTAGTAGTCTATCCTTTAACCAAAAACAATTGATAACAGTTATTACCAAAATTTTCGGAAATTATATTTATATAACCTCTAATTTAACATATAAGTATATAATGAAAATGAGAAGTGAAAGTGAAGGATGTAAAACTGAACAAATCAAGGAAACAAATATTTTGTTTCAAATTAATTAGTATCTAGGTAGTTATACATTGAGTAATTAAGCTAGTAAAATTGTTCATATTCGAAGCCATTTTAATACGTAAGTGCTTGCCTTTTTAAATTTGATGTAAGATAGTAATTTGATCTATGTGTAAAAAGAAAAAAAGAAGAAAAAAAAGCTTATAAAATCGGATTTAAGATCTGATAACAACGTTTTTTGGTTGATAGGTACTAAATTATGAAAAAATAATGATCATAAATTACAATGAGAAACTATAATTGGAATTTACAATCATAATTTGGCTTGATTTGTATCTAACTTTTCAAGAAAAAAAAACAGTAATCTTAATTGAAAATGTAAAAATATATCAAAATCATAATTGGAAATTAAAATTTTGGTTAACAATGGTTTTAATCCTAACTAACTTTCATAACGAAAAACTTTAATGTGGATCAACAAATAAAAGGCTTGATTTGTTACATAAATTATCCAAAAAATCATTATGAAAAATCTTAATCCAAAAAGTCGTAATTTGAACAGTCATAAATTGAGGTAAGTAAAATGTCAAAAAATCATAACATAGTTAGAAATTAAATAATTTCTCACAAAAATCCAAGGTGTTTTAATGTGGAAGCGACATGTGTCATAATATTATGTGGTGCAATGAGAAGACCTTAATCATTAGTGGTTTTAAATATATATATATATAATAATAATAATAATAATAATAATAATAGATTGAACGTAGTTACAAATATTCATCAATGAATATTCAATGGAAACAAAAATTATGACTACATGTGTTTAAATTTTGATTACTCTTTAAGGAAACAATTTGAGCAAATAACATATAATTTTAAAGTGAGATTATATTTCGTAATAGAATTAGATAAAATTGTAAATTTTAAAATGTAATTTTATGAATTTGAAACAATCAAATATCTTAATTATGGATATTTTGTACACGAACCAATCAAATAAACTAACCTAGTAAATTACCAAAACAATCATGTTGACTTGTAAGTAACTTGCCAAAAGTATTTTGTGAACCGATCAATAGATCAACTTCAAATATATATTGGAGTATATATAAATATCTTAATTTGTACCTAAATTTCCCCCCAAAAAAAGAAATTAATTCATGATAGTTTTATTCATGATTGTATCGTAAGTAATTTATTTTGTGTAAGGTTTGGTAAAAATGTGATTTCAATGGATTAGATATTTAGATTAGGATGCGTATTTCGCATAAAATCTCTTTTTTTTTTTGAGAAATTATAAAATCTCTTAGTTAGGTATAATCTTTCCTTATTTAGATTAGGATGGATTATTGATAACAGTATAATTCCGCAAGATTTGCTGATACTTTTTCTCTGGTAACAATATAATTCAGTTACAATTGTTAGAAGAGATCAGACAAAAAAAAAGGAATTGTTAGAAAAGATTACGTACTTATTATCCTTTTTCCTACTTTACAAAGATTGCTTAAAATTTTGATCCAGTATATAGACTAAGATTCAATTGAGGATCAAACCTATAAATTTGTAAAATTTTAAGGTTTTGTTAGAATTCATAAGACAATACATATTGATATATTAGGTGATCTGTTATTTTAAAATTATCTTAAGGGGTTTCAATTTTCAAAATGATTTTTGAAAGATAAGATTTTTGTAAACAACTTTCTAATTTGTTGAGATTTTCTAAGCATCAAATTTGGTAGGATATGGTGATACGTTAACACACACTAACCTTCGTCATTTATCCTCATTGCCGACCAAAAAAAAGCATTTATCTTCACTCCTACCATTTATTAACAAAATCTACTTTTATATAATTAATTTAAAAATTATAGATTTGCTTGTTGCGTGTAAAATGACGTCCCAAAGTTATTTATAATTTCGATAACCTATTAATTAACAAAATAAAAATGCGTAAAACATGAGAAAAAAAACCCTAGAAACTAATGAAGACATTATTTATAACTGATAATATTTCTGATCTGAATATAGGAAATAAAATTAGGATTAATTATCATCAACTCTCGTAATTCATCAAATGGAGGATCGAATAACACCAAAGAAATTGAAGAGCAATATTTAGGTGGAAGACAACAGGAAAGGAGGAGGGCATGCATATAAGGTAGATCAGGACTTGTTAGTCTATTTCTCGACATGGATGATTAATTTTGATCTTGAAGAAGATGAAGAATACAAATCAATCATTGAAGTACAACTATAAATCGGTAGCCATTTCGATCAATGAAGAATTGGTAAATCAATTTGAAGAGTAACAAAATAGAAAGATGAAGATGAAGAATAAAATCAGGATCGAACATTAATCATATATGGAGAAGATGTTTTTTAATATATTTAGAGTTAAAATATTCATAATTTTGTAATTGTAGGTAAATTATGACATGTAAATAATGAAGCAAAAAATAATATTATGTGGCATATGACATGTGAAAAATGATATGACATGGCTTAATGAAAATGTGACATGTGGCAAAATCCGAGGTGGCGTAATGCATGAACGCCATGTGGAAAAGGCTGAGGTGGTGCAATGAGAAGGCTTTAATCCTTAGTGGTTTTAAATATATATAATAGATTATTATTTTCGGATACATGTAGGTCTACCTATAACTGTATAACATTTTTTTATAATTAATTAATTGATCATAAAGATAACATTGGAATACCTAACTTTTGTAGATATCCCACGATCCCACCTAACTTTTGTAAATCCTAAAATGGCCTTCTAAAACCTAATTTGAAGGAAGGCTCGCTCTACTATATAACCCCTCCCTCGGACTGGAACACCATTCCTCGTCCTAAAATTTTTTTGACCAAAAAAAATATAACCCAACCAAAGCTTTGGTTGAGAACGGTAACAATGCTATCGCCAACGGAAAATCTGCACCGGCTCCGCGGTCACCGGCCGTTTTGCATCGGTCTACAGTGAGCTTCAGAGGAGTTGTCTCAACTCTCGACGACTATTCCATTGCTCTTCCCACCGTCCTCAGATCCAATTTCAAGGTCGTCGACGGCCCTAAGAGCTCCGCTGCCGGAAATCCAGGTTTGGTGTTTTTCACACTAGATTTGACTGTCTACGGATCGAAAATTGTGTTTTTTATTTATTCCAGATCTTCTCTTTAATTTGCTTTTGTTAATTAGATGAGATCGCAAAGCTTTTTCCTTGCATCTTCGGTCAGCCATCGTCAATGCTGGTGAGTAGTTAGCTAGATCGGACTGTTAATTAATTGATGGGATGATTTTTTTTTTTTGGTCATAATTGATGGGATGATGATTGTAACGGTTTGATTTGGTTATGGTTGATCAGATTACTTCCAAAGTCGTGCAAAAGGGAGTACGTTTTATGGATTTAAGGGTGGTCATGCTGGGATCATGAGATGCAAATATATGGAACTAACCAGAGACTACGTTTTACCCTCTCACAAACCAGGTCAGATTTCATTCTTTGTGCTCCTTGCACATATAGCATTCCACTCGTTTTTTCAATCTTTATTTTTTTTCCTTACTCACGTAGTATCTATATTTTTAAGCCATAAAATTTATATTTAAAATTTACTTAGTTATCTAATATTTAATATAACTTCAAAAATATTTTTCATTAACAATTTTTCAATCTACAAAATAAATATTATTAGCTTGCACGATCATGTACGTAAAAGCATCCATAAAGTTTAAATTATTACATATTTTGTATAAATTTTCATTTGTACATCATTTTGAATGCGATTATTTTACATCAATTTTTGATAAATTTAAATATGTAGTTTAACCAACTTTTTTACATTGTATAAAATCAAAACTTAATACATGTTTATTGATAAATTCATTCTATGTCTACCCCTTATTTATAAGATTAATTCCTATATTATTATTTCACTTTTTCATATTTATAATAATCAGTTACTAATAGTAACTTATTATTTTTCATAATTTTGTTATGATATTTTTTAAAATTTATCAATGGTAGCAAATTCTAACACTATATATAAGTCAAATAGTCATTCTATTAAAATAATATATATATTTTTACCATCATATCATATTAAAATCTCAATAAAAAGATTAGACGTTATATTTACCATAAATATATCTCTAATATACCTAACAATAATTTTGATACTTGAGACATAGTCGTACATGGTTGTTGTAAATTCTCCACCTTGATAATTTTTTTAACAATGCCATGTTTACCACGGTTGTAAACCGAGGTTAAATCCTTACAAAATAACCTAGGTCAAAAGTCATTTTTCTACTAGTGATAGATAATCCAATGCCTAGAGGCATATTATATCGTAAGAAAGCGTGGTTCACATGAAACACGTGTCATTATTTATAATTCGGATACATGGATCAACAACAACATATATGAATGCAAGGTGTGCACACATGAGGCTAGGTAATCATCGCCCACAAAACATGCCTTCCTCGAGGAAATGACATACTATGACTTTGGGCTTCAGTCCGGTGATGAGCAAGGTCTGGGTATTGGGATCCCACCACTTGGTGTCGTGGTGGCATACCATGAACGTTTTAACCCACACATCCTTCGTAGCAAGCGTGACATGGTAGTTTAATTTGTAGTATGGGCAATCTGGTGACAGAGGTACAAAGCGGTGGGGAATGGTTAAGCGTGGGATGTCATGGTGCCGAGCCTTCCGAGTGGCTTGACGGTAATAACCTTGAATTCTATAACACTAGTGGACTCGACTCGCCTTACCACCTTCGTCATTAGGGTTTTGATCCGATTCATCTTCAGCTTCGTAATGGCTAGATCCACCATCGCTTCAAATTTATGCACACACGTGGCCTTGATTCGGGTGGAGGTGGTTTGACACTCTTTGAGAGACTCATGCATCACATGGACGGGTGCATCTAATTTGCTGTCGATCTCGAACGCCTTAAGGAGCATGGGGAGGTCGTCGACGGATGTGAGAAGATTGTTCCCTAGGCGGCGACGATTTACTTGACAAAGGAGAGAAAAAAAAAGAGTTGTAGAGATCATATTCTTTGCCCTTGATTTACACCAAAAGAACATAAGAGGTATCAAGAGCATTTGGACCTTATAGTTAGGTACATGTTATATATCATATCCTTTGTATGCCTATGATTTCCACCAAAAAACACAAGAGGTATTAAGAGCATTGTATCTTCTCAAATAATGTCAAGCGTCTCCACATTTGTGCTTTTCATCATGGGGATGAGGGTTGCATGTGCAACATCACTTGCGGTAGAGAGTCACCAAGAGGAATTGTACTGGAAAACAAAACTTTCCATCATCTATATACTCGAGGATTAATTTGAGGGCTCTGGAAGCTCGCCAAAATGGTAATTAAGTATATCAATTGAAGCATATTTGGAGCGTTTGGTACATGAATATGCTCCAAATATACTTCAATTGATATACTTAATTATCATTTGGGCGAGCTTCCAGAGCCCTCAAATCCTCGGGTATATAGGTGATGGGAAGTTTTGTTTTCCAGTACAATTCCTCTTGGTGACTCTCTACCGCAAGTGAGGTTGCACATGCAACCCTCAACCCCATGATGAAAAGCACAAATGTGGAGTGTTTTTTGGTGGAAATCACGGGCATACAAAGGATATGATATATATATATGTATATAAATAACATGTACCTAACAATGAGGTCTAGACGCTCTTGATACCTCTTGTGTTCTTTTGGTGTAAATCAAGGGCAAAGAATATGATCTCTACAACTCTATTTTTTTCTCTCCCTTGTCAAATAAATCATCGCCGCCTAGGGAACAATCTTCCCACATCCGTCGACGACCTCCCCATGCTCCTTAAGGCGTTCGAGATCGACAACAAATTAGATGCACCCGTCCATGTGATGCTGGAGTCTCTCGAGGAGTGTCAAACCATGCCACCTCCACCCGGACCAAGGCCACATGTGTGTATAAATTTGAAGCGATGGAGGATCTAGCCATTGCGAAGCTGAAGATGAATCAGATCAAAACCCTGATGACGAAGGTGGTAAAGCGAGTCGAGTCCACTAGTGTTACAGAATTCAAGGTTATTACCGTCAAGCCACTTGGAAGGCTCGGCACCATGAAATGCCACACCTAACCATTCCCCACTGCTTTGTACCTTTGTCACCATGAAATGCCACTTGGAAGGCTCGGCACCATGAAATGCCACACCTAACCATTCCCCACTGCTTTGTACCTTTGTCACCAGATTTCCCATACTACAAATTAAACTACCATGTCACGCTTGCTACGAAAGATGTGAGGGTTAAAACGTTCATGGTGTGTCACCATGACACCAACTGGTGGGATCGCAATACCCATACCTTGCTCATCACTGGACTGAAGCCCAAAGTCACAGCATGTCATTTCCTCGTGGAAGGGCATGTTTTGTGGGCGATGATGACCTATTCTCATGTGTGCACACCTTGCATTCATATATGTTGTTGTTGATCCATGTATCCGAATTATAAATAATGACACGTGTTCCATGTGAACCACGCTTTCTTATGATATTATCAGATCATTATACAAAAAAAACCATTCATACAAATCTTTGCTAGGTAAAAAACGGTGTTATGAAACAAAATTTAACGCTAGAATAAAATCAATTAAATAGAACCGTAAACAAACATCCAAATATCATAATAACTAACTGAAAAATATAATAGAAGATTTTACATCTATCTCCTACCTTCAATACAATTACACACGGTCTATCACTAGTCTTTCTATATATCACTTCTGAAGCAATATGTTCAAAAAATATTGAGCCATGTGACACATCCTCAAATCAACACATGTTTTTTATTTTTAAAATTAAAAAATTAATTACCCACTACCTCTTCTTTAACAAAACTACCCACCCCTCCTTCCAATATCAACTATTAACCAAAAATAATCTCAAGTTTGAAAATCAACACAAACATTATGAAGTATCACGAAATGTATCAAAATCGACCCGGAAGCTTTTTCGATGAGTTTTCCAATAAATCAATGGTGTAGATAGGGTTGTGTAAACGTGGACTAGATCGGGATATTATGATCAGGTCCACGATCCATGATTTTTCAAAATATTAGGTTAGGTCCAAAACCGGACCAGACATGAGTTTTACGGTTCGAACCGGATTAGACCGAAATACTTAATTTTGAAATATACATATATATATTTCAAAATTCTGTATACAAAACTTTTTAATACTTATATATGATATATAAAATCAAAATTTATCACTTACTTTTGGTATATTTATGAATCAAAAGGGAACAAGATTGTAATTTAAGTATTTTTTAACATTAAGATAGTAAAGATCTACAATAAAACATTTTAGCCAATCTTTATGATCAATAAACGGATCAAATCATAAACATATTTTAACATTTAACTATTAAAAATGTACAATAAAACATCTAAGTAAGTCTTTACGGTCCAAAATCGGACCGTACCATGATATCAGATGACCGAATTAATTCGGTCTGTTCCAGACCGGTTGAATAACCCTAGAGAGATAAAAAAAATTGATGTAATACTTTGTGCCTGTTCGAGAGACGTGTTTGACAATTTAAAATTTTAGATACTTATTTGTCCAAATAAGTATTCTGTTACTTATAAGTACCTTACAAAAATAAAAAGCTATCCTCCTTCATATTTGAAAGTAAACATGCTTATTTCCTAAAATTACAACTAATGAGCAAATCTTTCTACCGAACACTCATTTTTCAGCATCTGTATCATTTAAGTTATCAAGTTATCAGTACCTCAAATAAGTATCAGTATCAGTAACTAAAATCAGTATTAGTATCAGTATCATTTAGCATACAGTATCTTAACTTATTTACCGAACGCACCCTTAATAAGTTAATATTTTACACTTGGTTGAAATATTTTCGATTGCCATATTATTAATTTCACAATAAAACTTGCTGAAAAATTTCTAATGATTGTTTTTGTTAATATTGTGATAGTTTGTACCGTGGGAAATAATTTTCAAATCTAAAATTATTTTTGATTAAAAATTGATATTTAAATTTATTTGGAATCATTTTTCTTTCTTTTGTTTTTATTTATTAAAATGACAAGAAAACAGAATCCCTCTACTTTATAAATGGCGCTACAACTTTGGATTTCCCTCTTCCAACCGCACGTCAACTCAAAAACCCACCACTCTCCTCCCCCTCTTCAAATCTTGTAATGTCGTCTTCGGGAAGTTCCCTCCGCCTCAGATCACCAACTCCGACCACCGTTCGGGGATCCAACCGGCGTCTTCCACCGCTCCGGCGGAGAAGCCCTGCCTCCACGTCGGATCCCGTCGACATTCTTCCCAAGTCCTCCTCCGAGCCTCTCCTCCCCGGCCTTCCCGCCCCCTCCCCGACCTTGGTCTCCGATGTCTGGCTCTACCGCCACATGACTTGCACAGATCTGCTCTCTCCTTCTCCGACTCTCCTCTTGCAAGAGCCTCTGCAGAGCCCCAACGAGGTCAGCTTTTATACGCACTCCAATTCTAGGGCTTTCACTTCTTCTTATTCACCGCCGAGATCCGTTTGTGGCTTTCCTATGCTGAAAACTTCCAATTGGAGGTTCGATTAGGTTTTCATAGAGTTCAATCGATTAATAGTTAAACGTCAATTGCGGTTGACGGAGCCTCGGTTTTCCAATTTGACCGATTTGTGTGCTGATCATAGAAAGTGAAAACTGAACAACTCTGATTAGATCGTGAATTTGCGTTCTGTTGGATCTGGATTTGAATTAGGTGTACCAGAAGGATACGAAGGTGGTGGTTACGGTGACGGTGGAAGGAAGCCCCGGGCCGATTCGGACGATGGTGAAACTGGGGACGAGTGTCGACGAAACGATCAAGCTGCTCATCCTGAAGTATGACAAGGAAGGTCGGTTCCCCCGGCTGGATCAAAATGCGGCTTCCGTCTATGAATTGCATCTGTCATACTTCAGCCTTGAATGTAAGTTTCCCATTTTCCATCTTGCTTAAGGATTCATTCGTTTCGGCAATTTTGACTTGGATCTATGGATGGATTGTGTGATCCGACCGCAATGGATTGGAAAATTAGCTGGAAGGCAGCATGTTAGGTTGAGTGTTGTGCTCGGCAAATTCTTGGTGGTTGACTGGTAGTTGTTGAATTTTGGGACTTGGGACTCTACCGCTTTGAGGAAATGTTTTTTAACGCAATTATTCAGAACCTAATTACGATTATTGTAGTCATTTATATATCAATTATCAAATCTATATCTCGACCAAGAGATAAGTATCTATACTATATATTAAAGCCGGAGAATTTCGAGCCTCCACATTAATTCTGACCCCGCTTGATTTTAATTTTTTTTTTCAACTCAAATAGATACTAACAACCCTATATATCTTTTTATTTTCCTTAATTATCTAAGTTTCAACTTTATCTTTAAAGTCATACTATCTATCTTTAATTTTATATTCCTTAAATAATTTTATCTTCAATTTCTTCTATAAAAGATACCCAATATGCATTCACATATACCATTGATTGATTTTCTTTACTCATAGTATCATGTGCAAATGTACAATAGGACTCAAAAAAAAAGTATCACGTACAATACAATAGGTAATCAATAATATTTAATTTCTATGACTTCATGGTCCAACATTAGATAAGAATTAATTGTGGTAAAATATATTTTATATTTTAATGTAAACAATATATTTTTATCTTGAAAGGCGGTTTTTAAGATTAGATAGAAATATTATCTATTTATCTTGATCGTCCAACGTGGTTTTTAAGTTTTTTAATATAAAATATATTTTATATTGTAATAAGAATTAACTTTTCAAATTTTAATTTAGATATTTCTATAATTGATCGAATATCTTGATTGTTGAAAGTATATTATATATTAATAAGATATTTTTTTGGTTTATTCACGCATATAGAGGCTAAAAATTATTCATTAAATATTATGAATAAAACAACTACATGTTTAATTTGATTATACAAAGTTGGTGATTAGCATACTAAAATATAAGTAAATATAATTTGCAAAGAAATGTATATTATTGACTATAAAATATAAGTGCATGATTTGCATAACAATATATTCTTTATATAAAAATTAAAAACTTCTAATATTCGATGAATTTAAATTATGTCAAATTTTTTATTATACGTTATCACACTACGATTCTATTTATGATATATTCAAAAAATTACAAACACACGAGTCGTGCATGGCACGACGGGTACAACTAGTTACTCTGATATACAGTACCTGCAAAACGTCAGTCTTTTTGTTGAATGAGGATGTGTCATTATGTGGGGATGATTATATTATAGAGTATAAATATTCTGCTGACATTTTCAACTAATCATTCTTCCACTAAATCCACTTCATAAATTCATCCGTCTTTATTTGCAAAGATTGTAGATTGCTGGTGGATAATTTTGCACTTCCTCTATTCATGAATTTCATGTTCTCTTAGAATATTCATTGGCCAAACATATTAACAAAGTTTGTAGTTGTATCAAAATATCCTCAATTATTTGGGATTTTCTGAAATTTGTCAACTTTGATTATGATCTGAACTGGGTTGGCATAGAATTAATCTATTATTGACTTTGGAGCTGAATCAATATGAAATCTTCGTTCTCTCCCTGGGAAAAGTTCAAGATAATTAAGCATGATATATTTGTAGGTTTGGATAGGGAAGAATCGATTGGTGACGTAGGAAGCAGGAGTTTCTATCTTCGAAAGGGGAAAACGACTAGCCAGGTTGAAACTACAATGCTCAAGGCATCCTCCGATGAAGACGTGGTGGGCGTAGATGCAGCTCATCTGCTGGCAAGAACATGGCCATGGCCGTCGATGCTGTTCTTGCCAACCTACGTAACTCGAAAGACCTCCAAAGTCGTGAGGCGAATGCGTAAGCTCTGGAAGGTGTTGGGATGCCTACATTGTTCTTCATGAACCGGTACTCCTACTCCATCCATTAATATCTGTAATTACATCGTGTACAGTGGCCGGGTGTGTATTATATACGTTCATTCATAAATCATAGGATTAGTGGTAATTACGGGAGCCAAGAGGAACAAGTTCTAATTTCCCTCCCTCGTTGTAAATGTAATAGCTTAACCTGTCTTCAAATGTTGTAATGAATTAAAAATGTGAATAGATGCTCATCTACTTTTTATATATCAAGCATGTCATTCGTGAAGACACTTAATGTAACCAGTTCCGGCCGGTTTTTTCTTCCTTGCGAATTGAACTAAATAGCTTATGCATGTTATGTAACTTTCGAGGTTAAAATGCGTGCTCTTAGTTCACATGTATGTAAAAATAGCATAATAATTTGTAAGATATCATTCTGTTCAACTAGGTTTTAAAGGCTAATTAAGCCCATGTCGATAATGATGATTAAAATGAATTTCATACCATATCTCTATCACAACCTTATGGTATTATTACTTTCAAACATATGTACACATATTGTAGTATTGTACCCCTTCTTGACCTAGTCTACTATATTATATATCATATATGTATGTATATATACTATTTCTTGTACAACACATACGAATAAAAAGAAAGATATATACTGAATCCTTCACGTACGTTATTGGAAAGTGGAAACTACCATAACCATTAAAAACCGGTTTGAGTTTCTCTAGAACTAGCACCATATATGAGGGATACTAGCCACTTACGGAGGATATATAACCATCTGCTCCAAACGTGATCGATTTGTTTCCAACCCTCTGAATTTGATCATCAAACAACTCCTGTCTCCAACCTTGGACAACTTTTGCGATAAAACCCTCGATCCTCCGGCGCAATTCAAGATCATAAACCTCGTCTTCTTCCTCTTCGTCTTCTTGTACAAACTCGTGCGCACTTCCATTCTCGTCGTCATCATCATCATCTTCTTCATCGTACCCACCAAATCCATAATAGTAGTAATTAACATGATCATCACCATCTTCGCCAATGCAACCGTGACCATTAGCTGATAGCGATATAATCGCAAATATGATGGCATTAAGCATGGCCAAGGACAAAAGCGGCCTAGAAGAGAGCTCCAGAAGATTGAGATCTCCGAAGAGCAACAAGTTAAGGAGCACGAGAGCAATGGACAAACACAGTAGGATCACGAGTTCAGGGCTATGGACTAACAACAACATGCTGATCATTGATTGTGGTAGTTAATGTGTGTGGGCAGAAGCTCTAGGCCATATATATTTTGATTGCATTGCACATGTATATATATCTCTGTATGCATTATTATATATAAAGAAGCTAGGATAAGGTAAGGTGTAGCGAGCAAGAAAATGAACAAGGGATTACTAGTTTTATTATTCCTGTGAGGTTTCAGGGAAACTTCAAAGAGGGTGCAAAAATATTAAATAAGTTAACCATCAAGCTTCTGACTTTGTCGATCAATATTTTATACTATTTGAGAATTTTGAGACTGTTACATGGCCGGATATATAATTAATTTATGTATACATCCAAATCCAAATTAATCCCAGAAAAACAATTGAATTTCCATCCAAACAAATGGCTAACTGAAAGAGAGCTATGCTTTCAAAAAAAACAGATAAAGACGATAAAAATGAAGGTTCAAAAAATATAAACCAAACCAATAAAAGACGGAATGTCAGATGGACTAAACCTCCCGATAATTTCTTTAAGGCATCGGTTCAAATGAAAACAAAAATAATCCTAAAAACTGCGAATGATCATGGACCGTCCGATTAGACAGATCTACGGTCCTGATTAGAAGATGCTTCTCTTTTAAATTTTAAAGACACGGGGGCTCTTTGGTAATTTTCCTCTTTTGACAGGAAACATCCTCTTCCTCGTTCCTCTCTCGACGCCATTGCAAGTCTTGTTCAACCTTTCGCCTCCGACGCCATCGCAGAGCACTCCATCGTCTCCTTCGACGCAACCCGACGGCCGCCGTCTCCTCTCGTCCGCCGGCCACCTGCCACCTTCGACCTACGTCGGCCGCTATCACCATTCAACTTCGAGATTTGGGTGGGTTTTCTAGGGTTTTCGTTCTTCGATCGAGATGCCCATAGATCGATCGATTTGGGTGGATCTGATGGTTCTGTACTTCATGTGATTGTCCGATATGCTTTTCCGATCATCCAGATTTCGCGGTCTTAGATCACCTTCAGCCTAAAGGTAATCAAACCCCTTTCCCTTCTTCCCCTCTTTCCGAATGCGCATCTGTTAGCGCTCTCTTGATATGAAAAATTTCAGCAAATTGCTTAATTGAACCATAACAATGATTCAGTTAGCCTATTAAGTTGAAGATTTTTCATTAATGAAGCAGCTTTTCTCATGATTTGTATCGATTATGTGTATAGAGTATAAACCCTACACCTTTTGTAAACGATTGATTAGGCTGGTGTGGTTTGATTCCTGGATTTTGAGTTTCTACTGAACTGATTGACAAAGGGTTTGCGAATTGATTCAGCTAATAATGCGAGATTGAGGCTTCTGAGATTTTCAGAGGCAGCTGAGAGGCTTCGACAACAGGTTGTGAAATCTCTACAGGTGGGAAAAGATGATGAAGCTAGGGAGCTGCTTTTTCAGAAGAAGAGTCGTGCGCATTAGCTCGATGAGCTTACAACAAAGCTAACTGAGGTTAACTGTCAAACAGATCTGATTTTCTTCAATTTCTATGTCATCTGTGCTTACTGTTATTGCTATGTAGTTAATAGTGTTTGGCTCATTGAATTTGCAATAAGAGAATTACAATGGCAAAACTATGTTAGGTTTTTGCAGGTTGATGCCATTTTCGATTCTAATTTTCTGTTTGTGTTACCGATTAGTGTAATAATTTGCAGGTTGATGCTATTTTCAATCTAATTTTCTGTTCGTGAAGCGAGTTGTTCACCCCATCCATGATCAAGCCTTCTATTTGACTGAATCTCACAAGAGGAAGCTCAAGGAGGAATTCGGGATTGAGCCATGGACATTCATTCAAAAGCTCGGGGAAGCCGTATTCATTCCTGCTGGTTGTCCCAACCAAGTCAGAAACCTGAAGTCTTGCATTAAGATTGCGGTGGACTTTGTCTCACCGGAAAACGTCCCCGAGTGCATTCGTTTGACTGAAGAGTTTAGACTTCTTCCACCAAATCATAAGGCAAAGGAGGTCTTCTATGTGGCTATGAAATTTCCATGGATGTAATGTAATCCTGAAAAAATTTGGGATTTTATTTTGTTTTATTTTCAGTGTTGGTATTTTCGTTTGTTTAGTGTTTGTAATGGTGTGAGTAGGTGTCTGTGGGGAGATCGCATTTCTCATTTCTGGACTGTGGAGAGTTTGTTGGGGTTGTTTTGCTTTGTAAATGAGTGGGTCCCCATTTGCTACTTGGGCTGATAATAATGTATATTGATCTCCTGCTCTCCTCTCCTATTAATGACATTGTATTGTTATTGTAGTATTTATTCATAATGATTATGATTATAATGATTTTGCTTTACTAGTGGCATTTGTTAATTAATGTATGTAATTGGATACCCATGTTTGAATTCAATACTTTTTTTGATTGAGGGTCTGCTTTGGTTAAGGAGAAAAACCCATTACAAATTTTTTATACTAGGACATTATTGACTTTATATGTGAACATAAACATAAAATATGTGAACCTAGCCGTAAAATATGTGAATGTATTGATATATGAAATATATGAAAAAACATGGAATATGTGAACGGGATTAATCTACAATCTTTAATAAAATGTGAACCACGGCATAAAATATGTGAACAATCTCATCAAATATGTGAACAACCAAATAAAATACGTGAACATCAAACCGGATATAATAATATGTGAGCCACGACATAATATATGTGAACAATCTCATCAAATATGGGAACACCCAAAGAAAATACGTGAACATGAAACCGGATATAATCAATTGTTTCTTCGTTCATGTACCATCTTTACTAATATGTGAACACACTCATCAAATATGTGAACATCCAAAGAAAATACGTGAACATGAAAACAGACATATATAATAAATTGTTTCACCCATTGAAACTTATTTATACTCATTTATGCATCATATAATGCATGAACTTGAATTAGAAATTTAGCCATCAACGTTTTTCTCTATCTCTACTTGCTATCTCCATCGAATTATCTTACAAATGCAGCTTGCTACATTTGTTTGCACTATAGCCCAACTTGTCATTTTATAATTTTATATATAGAGAGAGAGATCATGCTTTATAATTGTGCAAATTCGAAAGCTTTACATATATGTGTGCGAGAATTTGACAGCATTAATCTGAACATACATCTAAAATACGTGAACACAAGTACTTCATATGTGAACGTACGTCTAAAATACGTGAACATGTTAATCAAATACGTGAACATAACGTCTTCATATGTGAACGTACATCTAAAATACGTGAACATGATACTCAAATGTGTGAACATTATGCTCAAATATGTGAACGCAGATCTAAAATACGTGAACATGATACACAAATACGTGAACATTATACTCAAATATGTGAACGCACATCTAAAATACGTGAACACATATGTGAACATAAAAAATCGTTTGTGCACTCATATACCATCTTTTATTAATTAAGATGTGGACGCCGACATGAAATATGTGAACCACTCGATCAAATATGTGAACATTCAAAGAAAAAACTTGAACAAGATAACGAACATAAAAAAACCTTTTCTGCATTCATATACTATCTTTACTGACAAATTGTTTCTTCGTTCATGTACCATCTTTACTAATATGTGAACCACTACATAGTATATGTGAACACACTCATCAAATATGTGAACACCCAAAGAAAATATGTGAACATGAAAACAAACATAATAAATTGTTTCACCCGGCCCATTGAAACTTATTTATACTTATTTATGCGTCATATAATGCATGAACTTGGATGTATTAGAAGTTTAGCCATCAACCTTTTTCTCTATCTCTACTTGTTATCTCCATCTAAAATACGTGAACATGATACTCAAATACGTGAACATTATACTCAAATATGTGAACGCACATCTAAAATACGTAAACATGATACTCAAATACGTGAACATTATACTCAAATATGTGAACGCACATCTAAAATACGTAAACATGATACTCTAATACGTGAACGCACATATAAAATCATAGGTATCAAAGTGCAGCAAGCCCTATAATCACGAATAATCAAATTGAGGGCATAACAAATTGTGGACAATTTTCATGGGCTATATAGCTAGCTAGCTACGCATGGCCCAGCTGGTTTACAAATGAAATTCAAATAGCATATATAGTACTAATGCCCTGTATTATATATTTAATGTACGTACGTACATTATATTCCTATGTACATATAGAGTTCAATTTACAAGGGCTGCCATTTGTGTGCAGGTAGCAGCATGATAAGATTCTAATTAACATATATATATATATCTCCATCCAACTTCTCCTGTTTGGCAATGCTCATCAAGTAGCTTGTCATCTGATCGCTGAAATATTGCCTTGAACTGGCCAATTTCTTTTCAATTGGCATCTTCCAAGAAGCCAGGTGAGAGTTGTCATCCCCTATCTGCTGGTTTTGAATACTTCCGATTGACCCTTCCCCGCTTTTTACTCAGCAGCATGTTGGCTCTCAACCTACATATGCAAAAAGAATGAATTTGAGACATTAAACCAGAAGCATTGGGTTCATCAGGCAAACAGGAAATGACCAAATTAGTTGAAAAGAAAACAAGCGTCCTGTCAAGCATAAAATGGATAGAAGTACATTTATACTGACCTATCCATAACTAATCAACATGATCTACCCAAAATACGTAAAGTAAAAGCTATGGATCATCATAATTCATAAATGTGAGAGTGAGTGTGAGTGAGTTGACAAGAGGATACAGAGAGGCAATTAATTATCTCACTTTTCTAAACTACAGCTGAGAAAGGACAAAAAGATCATTAGCAACACTAAATACAACACAATGGTACACAATGGTCAATCTATCAGTCGTTTAACTTTTGTTAATCTCCAAATTCATTCCACACATGACACATGGGTTGAAAGTCAGCCACAAACCCAGATCTATATGGTACACAAAGGCTATTACATTAGAAGCTAAGGATGACATTAAAAATAGCAGAAGAAACCATTCAGTGAACATTTAGGGTCAAAATTTTATAGGCCTCACAAGTTCAGCAGAAGCCAATTTGGTCAGTTTAAAATCCTAACAACACTCATCTCTACAATCAACACTTTCACATGAACAACAAAAATAAGACCAAATAAGTTTGAGGAATTGAAGAGCAAAATAAGACCAAAATAACTCTAATGCATCAGACAGTTCAAACGAGCAGCTCATGTACACAACCAATTTGGCACCCATCAGGCTCATGTACAAAAACAAGTGCAAGAATGAGTAAAGGCTCAACACCATAAAACCTACTTCAAGAATTAGACACAAACCAGAAACAATCATACTGATCAAGTAGCTCATTTGGTACTGATTAAGCCGATGAAGTTGCGCAAGTGCGAATGTTGTTGACCTAGCTTGATAGTGGATGGACGAGAGTACTTGACAGCGTGATTGTACGCCGAGCTACTTTCGACGTCCGATTGATCCTCGAAGACGATCTCCGATCGATTTCTAGGGCACACGGCCGAGGAATCGGGATTCACAGAAGAGACAGAGATGGCGAATTGAGTAGCTATCAGACGTCGCAAGATCAAATTCAAAAAGCTTGATCGATCGAAGGAAGAGAAGGAGGTGACCTTAAGAAGTGCTTACCATCGTCGTTTCGGAGGAGAGCGAGTTCGCGTGCGAGAGGAAGCAGGAATCTGCGATCTGAGTGCAGGCGGGGCAAAAGACGATTATGCCACAACTTTTGCTATAATTACAAAAATACCACCGTCCCAATATAAGCCTTAATTTTCACATCTACCTCCCACTTCAATCTCAACCGTTAGATTCGAGAATCTAACGGTTGTTATGTATTTACAGTTTATATCTTAAGGCATATTTTCATGTGAATCAACCTCTTTTTTTAAACTTAACTTTGATGGTGCCGTTAATTCTTTTGGTCTTGCCTCTTATGGTTTTGTTATCAGGAATTCTTCAGGCGGGCATTGTCTCCTTTGATGGTGGTTTTCTTGGACAGCGTTTCGTGGTGTTTTCCGAAACTTTTGCGCTTCGGCAGGGGATTCTTGAAGTCATCCGGTGTGGCGTTCCCCGTTTGGTGATTGAAGGCGACAACCTGCAGGTGGTTAATGCAGTGTTGGGTGATTGGAGCAGTCCGTGAGAAGTGGAGCTCATTCGGGCAGACGTCCAGTTGTTGCTTGGCAAGTTCAGAGTTGGGGTATCCGGCATGTCTTCAGGGAAGCCAACTCGGTTGCAGACCACATCGCTGCTACGTTCTGTCATGTGACGACTTGCACGCTCAGTTCCGATCCGGTCCTTAGGGACCTCATCATGTTGGATGCTATAAGATAGTTTCTTCTTGTATAGGAACTAGCCTAATGTCTTTCCTTTATAAAAAAAAAATATATGCATATATAGTAAGTTAGTAACAATCTCTTGAGTTACTTATTTTCATTTTTCATTTTTTATTTTATAATATTTTGTCAATGTGACCGTGTTCTAGAAATCCAAATTATATATAATTAACTTGCAGGAATTTTACGAGGGAATTTCCCAAGTAAGCAGACTACAAAGTATCTCCCTCTCAAGTCCCCAGTACGTAACCCAGAGGTCGAAAGATTAATGATGTATATTAATTAATTAATACGTGTATTAGTGTATACATTCCTGTTTTGCATATTAATTGATACGTACATATTTTGACATCAAAAAATGTAATTCCTCGTTAAAAATGGGACTCTAGAGTCGATCCGGAAACTTTTAGGTACTACCTTTAAAGGTTTATCTGCTTGACTAGATACCCGAAGCAAGGACGACATATTAAATAACTTGATTTAAGGAACTTCATTCCGTGACATCTTACAGGGTGACATAAAATCATTTGCCAAGACAAATGAAGGATATACATGTCCAAACCCCGCTTGGCAAAATGGGCTTTGAAAATGTCATGCCCAACCCAGCTTCTCCTAGAGTATGTATTTTGGCTTAAAACATATACAGACACCTAAATTTGTCCATTTTGATTACTTAGATACCTGACATTTGAAACGGACCAATTGAGCGTCCTAACTTGTTAAAGTCTACCTATTAAACACGTCGTCTCTGATTACGGAGTGTTGTATTCGCACTCGCTATTACATAAATTTACATGAACATGATTAAGCAAAAAAAGGTCACGTAATGTCAGATAAAGTCTCTTCGTTTAATTAATTATCACCTAATTAAATTCGTCAATACACTACAATAACGGACAAAGTTCTTTATACACGTAAACTTGAAAATATCTGACTTATAATGAAAACACTCTCAAATCAAGTGTACATCACACGCGCTGCCTCGTTCATGATTTCAACTTAAACTTTGCTGAAGAACAAGAGTGAGAAGAGAGGGAGGAGAGACATGAATTGTTCCATCAACATAACACCCTATTTATAGAAGGAGGGAGAGAGCTCTCCAAGCCAAAACCCCAGCCCTATAGAGGTGAGGTTCAATGGGACGGCCTAAGGGGCGTGGGAGGAAGAGTGCGGTAGGAGGAGCAAGAGGAACCAAGAAAAATCACTACGTTGACCATTGGAGTTGCCATTGTTGCATGCCAAAGTCCCATTGAAGCAAGTGACTTGGTGCATACCCGCGAACACGGGTGCCAAGCAAGTGCAAATTCCAAACGCTATCACAGATACATGGTTTCTCCCAAATTTAATCCGCTTTTTAAACTATTTTAAATTATAATTTATCAAGGTCATTTTCTATAACCTTTAATGACATTTTATACATATCTTAAGATGAGTTTAACGACCTTGAAAATGCACACCTCCTTAAGCCGTTATTAACTATAGAATAAAATGATTCAATTCTCTAATCTTCTTATAAATATTGCAGATATTAGAGTCCTTTTGAGATAGACTTGATGAAATCACCTATTGGACTATGGAGGGTTACCCTCCTATGAAAGAATTTGATAGATGGACAGCCATCATCCTAACATATATAACACCTCACTAGCATGCCACTTATCGGGGCGGGGGAGCTAGATTACAGGTCTCCAACCTCTTATCGAGAAAATTACTTTCACATCGTTACTCCATCATCCTAACATATATACCACCTCACTAGCATAACCAGGAGACACATGGATGACGCGTGTCAAAAACGGGTGACGCTTGTCTTCAAAACCTTTTAAAGCCCTTGGCCTATATATAAAAGTGAAGGATGATGAGTAAGGGTCTTCGACTCTCATCGGGAATGGGGTATTGGTCAAAGTGTGTGCGGTTTCGGGTGAGAATCTCGAGAGGTTTTTCAAGATTGTTAACACAAATGTCTGAGGATCGATTCTTTTTAGGTGATCAAATCTGCCCCTTAATTTGATTAATCTTCTCGAGAAAATCCAAAATCTTCAAGATGTGTGTTGTTAAGAGTTATTCTCGAATGTAGGAGTTTAGGACTATTTTCACTTCTTGATAAAAGGAATTACCTTTCTTCATTATGTATTGGTTCAAATGATAAGATATCAATGCGTAAGCATCGATTCTACAAAATTGCTCAAAATTTACTTCTCAGCCGTTTCGAAACCAATACCTTGTATTTGTGGGCTATTGTTCAATAAATGCAGAGTACTAGTTTCATATGGGGGGCAATTCGAAATGCTTTTTTTGGATTTTGTGGCTATCCCACATTTGTTTCTCAGCAATTTTGAAACCAATACATTGTATTTGTGGCGATTGTTTCACTTGTTAGTAGAAAGATCTTTTAAGGAGAAAAATTATTTTGTGCTTATTGAAAAACGTGAAAAATATAGAGGAGCGCACGATTTTTGAGAGAAATGAAAAAATCTTTTGGATAAAAAGATCTTTTTACTCATAAAAAGACTTTGGGATAAAAACTTGTACTTTATACATGTCATTTGCTAATCCTTGGTGGATGAGTAGGGGAGGAGACTCTGTCACGCGTGATCCGTCTTCGCCGGCTCGGATTTTGTGGTACATGTGCGGTGTGGTGGGGACGAATTTTAAGAATTGCGTTAAATTTTGGACATTCATAGTAATAGATAGTAATTGAATTGTTTAATTTATCCACAACTTCCGATATGTTTTTTATTTTTAAATGAATTTGAAAAGATTAAAATCTATTTTCCTTATCCCTAAATTCAACAATATTTTCACCACATTCTAGTGATCAATAATTTTGGACGAACAAAAGTTTGTCCATCTTCCAAATTATTTTCACCACGTTCTTTTTATACTTAAATAGAGAAATTTGTCAGAAACCGCTCATATGATAGGTCATATTACCATAAATCACCCGTATATTCGAATATTATTTTAACCACATGTATGATGAGTTCCGCTAACAAAACACCACTCGTAGTCTGACTCCGTTAAAAATCCGTCAGATGCGCGTGGTCACGTGGAAAATGTTAATTTTTCTTTTTTTTTTTATAAATTTGTTTATTAAGTGTAAAAAAATCAAGGGAAATTCCTTTTGGTATCCCTCACTTCTTGACAATTCCTTTTGATGTCCTAAAAAAACGTTTTTCCCTTTGGCCTCCCTGTGGTTTATACATTTTCCTTTCCGTAACCAAAACTATATCTAAACCCATTTTTCATCCAAATTTTTTTTTTCTTCTTAAGATTTAAATAAAAACTAATCTAAAAAATAAAATTATGGATTTTTAATTTCACTTGATTTTTATTGAATTCTAAATGGAAATTGTATTGATCAAATTTAGTCATCTATCTTATTCCACTCGAATTTTTTTAATGGTTGGTCAAACTTTTTTTATTGAACAAATTTTTTTGCCTAAGTTCTTTTTTTTTTTTTAATTTTCGAAGCTGGTTTTTATTTCAATTTTAAACGGAAATTGTATTTTTTAAGGATGGAAAATAGGTTTATATAGAGTTTTGGTTATAAAAAGAAATCTGTATAAATCACAAGGGTAACAAAAGGAAATACTTTTTTCTTAGGACATCAAAAGGAATTGTCAAAAATAGAGGGGTACCTAAATGAATTTCCCTTGATTTTTGGGTGGAAATCAGGTATTTGCATTTTTGTATCTTTTAAGTGGTTAAATTTGGTATAATGAAGGGGAAATAATAAATTGCCATGTGGCCACGCGCTTTTGACGATTTTTAAACGGAATATGGCTTGGGGTGGTGTTTGTTAACGGAACCCATCATACAGGTGGTTTAAAATAATATTTGAATATACGGGTGATTTAGGGTAATATGACCTATCATACGGGCGGTTTATGACAAATTTCTCTATTAAATATATTCTTTAGACCGATGTCATCCAAAATTCCAAACGTTAGCCTTTCATTTATTTAAGTCTTATAGACATGTGTTGCTCACTCCAGCCTTTCCTTTCATCATGATCTCTCACTCACTTCCCCTCCCCTTCTCCCTCTCTAGTCTCTTCCCAATCTCCCTTTTGTCTTGCCGGTAAGCCGCACCGGTCGCCGCTTCTGATCTCTCTCTCTCTCTCTCTCTCTCTCTCTCTCTCTCTCTCTCTCTCTCTCTCTCTCCATCTGTTAGAATTTTTGCGGGCTGGGTTGTCCATAGGCCAGCCCGGCCTGCAATGTCGGGCGGGTTTGGGCACCATGTTCAACCCAAATATCCGGGCCGAGTCTGGCCCGACCCGCACATATGGGCAAAAAAAACATTTTTAGCCCGGTCCAAGCTCGTCTTTGGACAAGTCTACTATTAATACGTCAAACTAGGGTGTTCATAAACGGATATCCCAATTCAATGGATAGTTCAATCGGATATTCGTTTATACATAAGACACATCAAATTAAAGCTGTGCATGATCAAACTTATTCATTTGTTGGCTTTAGTTGATTGGTAAGACTTTATCTTTAATGAATTATGTAATATATAATTACCAATTAAAATTTACTTAAGAAATGTCATATTATAGTTTATTGTCATCAATTAGTTGAGAGCCTTTTTGGGTTCGGGTAATTTTGGCTTCGGGCCATTTATAAAAGGTAGACAAATTTTGTATTGTGGATGACACATTTTGTAGTTAGGGTGACAAGATGAATCTTAATTACACATAACTCAAACAATCCTCGAAGCCCTAACTTTGTAATGAACCTTAGCTTTGAAAATCACTACTAATATATATGGAAACGACGATAATAACGATACACATGCATATATGTTTAACAATATTATTGGATAAAAATCTTAACCATATCTTCCACAATATCTTATTTTTTTCTAAAAATCTTTTCTTATTTTATAATTTCTTTTTATTTTTGTATTTTTTTAATTCTGTATGTAAGAGTAATTTTCAAAAGTTATGCCTAAATATTTTCAACATAATTATAATAAATTTTTATTTAAAAATAAAACACAAAATAATATAAATTATATTACAAAAACGCCAAAAGAGCACACTTTTCTATTTTGTAGTTTTAAGGGCGTTTTTACGAACGTTTTTCATCTAGAGGGACACGGTTGCAAGTTCACAAAAAAAAAAAGAAAGAATTAAAATCTTAAATGAATAACAAATAGCGAAACTGGGAGACAGCCCACAGGCCCCACACAGCAAGGCAGAGGATCCACGCCTTATTGGCGCTCTTCGTTTCCATTTGCCCGAGCACGGGAAAAAGCGACGCTCAGAGAGAGAGTGAAAAACAGAAAAAGCGCTCTGCGGACAAAGAGAAGAAGCTGCTTGGTTCCTTTGAGCTGACGGCAAACGCCGTCGTTTCGAGAAACACGGACAAGTGTTGAATCGGAGGGTTTAGACTTTAGACTTTAGATATTTAGGTAAAGGCTGTTGTGGTGGTTGATCTGCCTCTCGCTCCGTCTTATTCAAGAAATCTGGACAGATTCGGCTGACCACTACTCAAACCACCATGGATTGGACTCCTTGTTCCAACGAGTTCGAGAAAATTATCTCCAGGATGACCATTCCAAGGTTCTTCTTTGTCTCCCTCTCGCCCTCTCTTTTCTGGCTAAGAATTTGTGATCCTGTCTTGTTGATTTTTTTTTCTGCTTTTATGTTGACTTGTCCTTGTTCCATAGTAGTGATCGAGAATGGATCTTGCTCCGACTCCACTGTAGTTAAGGTAAGACTGCCTCTTCTCCGCAATTCAACTTTCTACATATCCAATTTCATGTCTGTCAGAAAAAATAACCATGAGCTTTCATACTGATTTCTGATTAGGTTGATAGTGCTAGAAAGGATGGGATTCTTCTAGAAGCTGTTCAAGCGCTCACCGATTTAGACCTTAGTATCAAGAAAGCTTACATATCCTCCGATGGAAGGTGGTTCATGGACGGTCAGTTCAATATCTACCTGTAAACTCAGGAAGCCTTGGAATTTCCAAACCTAACGTTACCATTTCTACTTGTCTGTATACAGTTTTCCATGTAACTGATTTAAACGGAAACAAAGTGGCTGATAAGAGTGTTTTAAGTTGCATTGAGGAGGTAATTGATTTGCTGGAATTTTGTAATCATTACTGTAGTTGCCTGTTTAAGCGGAATGTATTTCTAAAATTGTTCCTCTGTAGTCTCTGGCAACCATCCATGACACAAGAGCGGTTGGGGTTGAAGGTCTAACTGCCTTTGAGGTGACGGGGACTGATCGGGTTGGTTTAATGTCAGAGGTATTTGCAGTTCTGTCTGAGTTCATGTGTACAGTAGTAGATGCTAGAGTATGGACTCATAATGGACGGATTGCATCCATTATATACCTGAAAGATTCCGAGACTGGGTGCCAAATCAAAGAGTCCCAGAGGATTTCCACCATTATAGCTAGGTTAAGGCCTGTGCTCCAGGGGGGTGATGATGTGTGTAGTGTGAAGATCAACGTGTGGAAAGGGGCAACTCACACGGAGAGAAGGTTGCACCAAATTATGTTTGCTGACCGCGATTACGACAGGGCTCCCATGGATGAGGTGAAATCAGAGCCGTTCGAGGTCAGCATTAACAACTTGAAAACATGGGGCTATTCGGTTGTGAATATTCAATGCAAGGATCGGACTAAGCTATTGTTCGATGCTGTGTGCACATTGACGGATATGGAGTACGTCGTCTTTCATGCAACTGCTAGCTCAGAAGGAAATCGAGCTTACATGGTATTGTTTCATGAAAATTTTGGATTCTCTAGCATAAAGCTTTCATGTTTTTGACTCATTGGGTTTATTAATACGAGTGACGTGTATAACAGGAGCTCTACATCAGGCATACTGACGGAACCCCTATTAGCTCCGAAGCAGAGAAGCAGCGCGTTGCCAAGTGCTTGAGAGCTGCTATTGAGAGAAGAACTTCGCAGGTTCCTTACTATTTTTGGAATTTGATGCTTTCCCTCATATTGTATTCTACATAGAAATTGATTCTCAATAACTTGGTGTCATCAACAGGGCGTAAGGCTTGAGCTCTGCACACACGACCGTCCGTGGCTATTGGCAGATGTGACCAGGACGTTTCGTGAGAACGGGCTGAATGTAACAAGGGCAGAAATATCAACAAGAGTGGATATAGCCTCCAACACTTTCTACGTAACGGGCTCGAACGGTCTTCTCCCAGACTTGATTGCCATTGACAATGTGAGGGAGAAGATTGGTTTGGGGAAGTTGAAGGTTCAAGAGTCGCCTTTAAGTTGCGAGCAGGAGGCGGTTGATGGCGGTGGGGCCATGCTGGTTTCTCTGGGAAGCATAGTGAAGAAGAATCTCTATAATCTGGGTTTGATCAGGTCACATTCTTGATTTTTAAGAGTCCTTGGACATGGGGCCAACTGGTGGGTTCTTTGCTTCTTTTCTTTAGCCTCTAGGCATATGCTTTGCTTTTGGGTTGGGGCTTCTTCAACTTACAACGCACACACACGGACTTGTTTGTAGATAATGAATGCGACAGGAAGGGAAAAGGAGAGATGAAGACACGTGGACACGTCAAAATCAAAGTTTCGTTTCTCTTTGGAGATATTTCTTCTTCGGTCCCCCAATTCCGACGAGGGAAAGGTAACATTGTGGTATGTAGTATGTAGTATGTAGTATGCAGTATGTACATGTAATTAGTACTGTAATTACAACTTCGGCAGAATTATGATAGGGAAAAGAAAAGGAGAGAAGTGAAAATAGTGAAGTTGGTTCTGAATGTTCATACAGCATCATGATGGTCTTCTGTAAATACTGTGGAATTAAATGCAATATTACAGTAGTTTAATGCAATATTACACTAGTTAAATTGGATTACTTTGACTAGTGTTGAAAATTTGACCGGGTGTCTTCCTTTTTTGTCCAAGTCTCCCCAGGAATGCGGGTGTCGCCTTCTGGGCGGCGTCTACTTGATAAATGGTTTACACCGCGACTTCAAAAATACTCCCTCCGTCTCATAATGTTTGTTCAAAATGATGGTTTTTGTGGTTTTTAATGAGAGGTGTAAAGTGGTATTGGAAGGTGAAAAAGTAGAATAAAGTGGGTAACAAATATGATTAAATAGGGGTATTTTTGAAAATTTATAGGGGATAAAAGTTGAAAAAAGATAAAGGAGGTGGAAAAATTGGATAATGGGGGTAAATATAGAGATTGAATAAGGGTAAGATTGGAAAAATTTGTTGATATAAAAGGAAAGTGGACAAACATTTTGGGACAACGGAAAAGGAAAGTGGACAAACATTATGGGACAAAGGGAGTATCTGATCCGATCGATCCGGTAAAAGTTAGCGGATAACGGACTGGAGGTGAAGTGAATATATTTTTTAATGGATATCTTATAAGGTATTATTTGGAAATAATTACATTATTTCAAATTAAGTTAATTAATTTTACTATGTTTTCTTTTCAATAATATCTAAATGTTGAGATTTCGACTTTAATGTGGTACCATATCATGTATTCTTCATTGTGTATTTATATTTATAATTATAGCAATAAAACAATTATAAACTATCAAAATCTCTATCCACATTGACTAAATCCGCAAAATAAATTAAACTCACTAACTACAACGATGCAATTTGATCCACTAAGCCATTAAAAACTTGAACATACTTCTAATTAGTCTAATTCAAACTCCAACATAACGTATTAATATGTCTAACACGCGAGACTCATTAAAACCCGAAGACAACTTAATTTACACTAACTAAAACTCGAACACAACCCAACCCGCTCTATTTGCACTCAAATATATATAACTCAACCCGTGCTAATCCAAACCTGAACACAACCGAAATAAACCCGAAATCGACACAAAACCAATTGGTCCGAACCAAACTTACCCGAACTGAAATTGAATTGCATAGAAACATGACCCAAACCGAAATGACCTGAACCCTATTGGAAATTTGAAGGATCATTCAAGCAGTAGATACAAAGAACTACGAAAGACAAATAGAATAATTTTTTTTGACCTAGTTCGTCTCAAACACTACGATTGGGGGCACTACCAAGTTACGGATTCTTCACTAGATTTGAGGACTAAAAAAATAAATACATTGATCTTTAGATCTATCTTGATCAAGATCTTCCTAACTTAATCTCTCAATCTCTCTCGATAGGATTTTCTCTCAATGGTAAAACATACTAATTACAATAATCAAGTAGAGTATAAATATAAAAAAACTAGAACTAAAAGATATATTTTTCCTAAGAGACAATCTATCCAAATTAAGGATAGAATCTTTGGAATTTTATCTTCTCGGGCACGAGCCAAAACCGGGCACATCACTTAAGACACGCCCGCACTCTCGGATATCAACTTTCGTCTTCACTCCAAAAACACCCATACTTGAACCGTGGGCGGTTACCACCTGGGTGCGGGCGTGAAGCCCAAACCGTGGGTGCGGACCACCTGGTGGTAGGCGCGGTTCTGGCGCACGCCGTGAGCCTCTTCGCAATCACCTGCTGCGTTTTTTTTCGCCCAGATATTCACTCGTTCTGTATTCTTCTCACCAAAACAAAATCAAGCCCATACTCAACAGTCTCCCATCTAGAGACTGATTTCAACTGTAATTGACATCTTTTTCATACTCAACAAACTCCCACATGAAGAATGCTTCAGAGTGCCAATATCATCCTCCCGATGATCCTCATGTCTGGTAGCGGTAGTGTCAGGACCTCAACTTCACGTCAAAAGCCTTGCTCGGCTTCATTTCCTCTAAGGTCATCTCCTTAGAAGGCTTCTCGACAAGGTTTTCTCCCATCACACATGACACTTGTCATATGGCTGTCTTCTCTTTGCAAGACACTTCCTTTTTGCTCCCAGCAGATCTCAAGACACTTGGATGATCATCAATTCTACACATCACATACTTTGAGACCATAGATGGACACAGGGGGGCATGCGTGGGCCCGTGCCCACCCTCTCGTCGAGTTTATTATCGGTATTATAGTGAATTTTAGGTTAAATACGAATATATTTTAAATTAATTTGCTTTAATATGACATGAAATTCAACTAGTCTAGATGGTTTATGGTTCAATTTTGTTTTCATCCCACCAAGGTTCAATTCCTCATAGCATCATTTTGTTTTTAATTCACATTTAATGTATTTCTCTCCAAGTTTTTTTCTATAAACTAGCATTTTTTTAGCATAAATTAGATGTGATACATAATATAATTTTATTTGATTAAAAATTAACTATGTTGTACTATTTAAAAGTATTGCATAACTAAATTTATCAGCTATTCTTGATTCATCGAATCTCCTAGAGAAGTTGTGCCCTCCCCTGTAATTTTGTTCTACGTCCGCCACTGTTTGCGACTACATTTCCTGACTCATCCTTTGTCTCCGCTCTGATTGTATGGTGCACAACTTCTGGATAACGATGCACTCATCGCTTTCATGTCCAACGTCCTCCGTTTGTTGTCCTCCATGTCTTTTGCTCTCCAAAAATCTGAAAGCCGCACCTTTGAATTTTTCCAACTTTCAACATCCATCGTCTACTGCAAGAACCAGCTCTGATACCAGTTGTTGGGAAAGTTCGACAGATCTGGCTCGCTAAAGTCGTCGTGCCAAGATCAAAAGTATTAACCGAAATTCACAAACTAGTATATCATGTAAGTAAGGGGTCGAACCCAAAGGAATTAAGTAATCTCATGCAAATCAGTTCAATCAAAGTAAACACAAACAAGGGGTTTTTAGAGATTTGTTATAAATATTATGAAAGCAGAGTTCATCCAATCAATTCCACCTTTTAAATCAATCGATCGTCAATTCATCCACTTCTTTATATTTCCTAGGTCAATGTCAATTCTTTACTCAAATATTTGCTTGTTCATGGTCCAAGCAAAATTATGATATGAATAAGGATGCTTAATCCAAATCATGCAATGAGCACAAGGAGAAAAGGAAATTGAATCATGCAATCAGACAACGAATCTCATGCATAAAATAACCATTGAATACTCACTCAAATTCAGTCCACGGTCCCAAATAAGAGTTGTTTCGAGAAAGATATGATTGCACAGAAAACAATCAAACATATTCAAACAATAGATCTAAGTCAATCAAACAAGGTGATCAGGCTCATAAAATCAAACATAAATCATGGGATGAAGCACAAAGAGTTTCAATATCAACCTAGGAATAAAGAAGTTACCAGAATCTCACGATGTCATCAAAAAACTTCCTTGATTGAATAAACTCTAAAGATAATTAGTTCTCCATAATACAAAATAAACTCAACAATTAGTTGGATGAATAATGGATGATCTAAAACCTAGAGAACACATCTAAATATATAGTAGTCGGAAGACATGTCAACCGAACTACGTACAAAAGATAAGGGAAAGATTAGAAAAAGAGAAGAAGATAGGAAAACGTTGAATAGGATCTATAGCCAAACCGCAGGAGTGTCGCGCTCACGGTCAACATCGGATCAAAGGCTTCTCAATCGGGTTCTACCACGCACGTGCCGGTCTATCTGTGCTCGCGGCCTTCTAAATATAGAATTTCTCGGTTTCTGGCACAAACGCGCCCACAAGGAAGGCACCGTGTCCGCGGTTTATCGACAATGGCGATCTTCACTTCAACTATTATCCTGAAAACTCTCGTATCATAAATCCTTGTGTCTTCGGTCTTGATATTACAATTAATCACAAAATACTAACCTAGAACACTCAATAAAACCCTAAAATACAAGAGTTAACTAATACTAAAGAGAGCATATTAGGATCATTCTAGCAGTAGATGGAAAGAAAGTACGAAAGACATAGACAACAAGAATTTGTTCACCTAGTTCGTCCCAATTAAGGACTACGTCAGGGGGTATTACCAAACCAGGGATTCTCCACTAGATTTGAGGACTCAAGGATTACATAGAAACTGATCTTCAGATCTACCCTGATCAAGATCTTCCTAACCTAACCTCTCAATCTCTCTTTGTAGGATTTTCTCTCAATGGTAAAACATACTAATTACAACAATCAAGTCGAGTATAAATAGAAAAAACTAGAGCTAAAGAGATATATTTTTCCCTAAGAAACAGTCTATCCTAATTAAGGATAGAATCTTCGGAGTTTTATCTTCTCGGACACAGGCCAAAAAGCGGGCGCTCTTTTGGGCATCATCCCGCGTCTTTGCTCCAAAACACCCATACTTGAATTGTTGGCGTGAAATGGCATGTCACAGACACGGAAGACGTGGGCGCGGGTGCGGTTTTGGCAAACTCCGCAAGCCTCTTCACAATTGCCTCATGTATCCTTTTTTCCCCGGATCTTCACTCGATCTGCCTTCTCCCCACCCAAATCGAATCAGGCTTCATACTAAACAAACTCGATATGGACCCAACCGAAACCAACCCGAACGGTTCGAATGCCACCTTGAAGTGACCACACCCATGCCACCTGCGGAGGAGGAGGAGGATGCCATACACATATGCGCCCCAGGGCCGGTCACTCGTGCCCGGGCCAAGGCCATTGCTCATGCGACATCTTCACTTTTGCTTAGGATGGCCTTAGTCTTCGATGGCCTATATGATGCCCATGGACCATACTCCTTAGCGACCCTCATTGAGGCCACTACGCCGGACAATGCACCCGTGGCCCGGGCGCAGGATAGCACGCTAGTGCATTTGGCCACCTTGGCTCGGCTCAGGCCATTTGTGCTTATCCTTGGGCATTTTATATGTATTTATTTTTATGAAATTTTAGGCAATTCTTTGGATTCTTAACATTGTGTTTTATGTTTTTGGAGCGCGGCCCACATGTGCCTACATGCTCGGCTCCCTTGGTGCCTATCATATTTAAGTGCCGACCATGCTTCTTTGTCTTGGTATGTTAAGCTTGCCACAAGATTGAGACTTTCTCTTTGGACTTGGTGTTATTGCTGCTATCTTTATGCAACTGATTTGCTTTTGTTAATTCATTTCTTGCATTTCAATTCCATTCGTTATTCTTTGTGAGTGTTCCTTACATTAATGGAGTGGAAGGAAAAGAGAGCCAGCCTTCTCCTTGATGTTTCTTGGCTGGGTTTTTTTTTTCTTCTATCCCACTTGTATTGATCTAAATTATGGTGTGATTTTGATGTTTGATTGAGTGTTGTCTGATATACTCTATTTAGGATGTGTTAACTCTTGTATTTTAGGACTTCATTTTGAGTGTGTTTAGGCTATACTTTGTGCTTAATTGTAATACCATGACAGAAGACACAAGGATTCAAGTTACAAGAGGTTTCAAGACAAGCTCAAAAGAGAAGAGTCATTTATATAGAAGAACCGCGAGCGCGGTGGCCAGGTCCTGGGCGCGGTGGTGTCCAGAAGTGAAGACTTAACAATGTAGAACTCGAACGGCGCGGGCGGTGCAAGACGACTTGAGATGCTTCAGGAGTCTATTTAAGGTTAGAATAAGTGCAAAAATGGAGAAAATCAACAAGCTGTATTGAAGACCTTCTAGTTGATTTTATTGTGTCTTAGGACTTATTTTAGGAAATACTTTGTACCGATTGTGTGCGATTTGTTCCTTGCGCAAATGGAACGAATTGTTCATCGATCTTCTTAATTAGTTCTCTATAAATTGTTTCGTGAGATTATTGTATGAACTAAGAGAGCAGAGCAATAGAAAGAAAAACAAGAGGGTTGGGTGCCTCGAACGTGAGATTCATTCATGGTGGTTATGTGAAGAATGTGAGATTCGTTCTTGGTGGTTGAGTGATTAACGGACGATATTGAGTGAGAGTTAGGATACGAAGGCAAGAGTGTAGTTCAAGAGTGTAAGATTCATTCTTGTTTATAGGAGCACCTTTGTAGAACACAAGAAATTAATAAAGCAAGTCAAGAACTCTTCAAGTCCTACTAAGTTAGAATCTTGTGAGAGTGGTTTTTCTCCTTATGAACACGTTGGTTTACAAGGAGTTTCCACTCTAAATCAATGATATTAAGTTCTTTCCTTTGTATTTTTCCGCTGCAACTAAAGTTTAAATCTCTGGTCGCCTGCATCGTAGGTGTCGACGACTCCAAGTGCTAACGTTCCTACACATTGATAGTATGATCTTATGAATCCACATTGATAGTCCCTAATTGTGGTTAGAGACTTGCTAATTACTAGAAAGGTTTTTACCAAAACATTAAGGGCTTTTTCACATTATCAATGAAAAGAGCTTTTCACCCCAAAACTTTTGTGTTCTTAGTTCTACTTTCCACACTTTTCAACAAACACAAAACAACTTTCAACTCAATAAGTTCTTTCTAGCAAGAAATGAAAAAGACCGAACTAAGGCCGTAAAAGATAGTAATACTATCTCCGTATCAGTTTGTTTGTCCAGTATTCATTTTCGGGCGTCCCCTTTTGTTTGTACAACTTTCTTACGTTCCTTTTAAATCTACACTCTTCCAAATATTTTACCCTCATCAACATCATATTTTACATACTTTATCATCTACTTTATCACTTTTTTATTTTTTACCCTTATCAAATTATAAAACTACCCCATCTTATTTAACTTTTTACCAACCATCAAATGCACTCTATCTTTTTCCAACTTTTTACCTCACTAACTTACAAAACAATTCATACTCAATCTTATATATTACCTATATAATTCAACTTTCACACTTACAATCACAACTTTACATATTTTCTTAATAATCGTAAAAATTGCCCTTTGAACAAACAAAAGAGACAGAGAGAGTAAGTAATAACAAATTACTCTCCCGTTCCATTTTGTTTGTGCTAAAGTACACATTTTGCGGTTATTAAGGAAGGAATAAAGTAGTATTGGGAGATGAAAATGGGTAAAAGTTAATAATATTAGATAAGTGTTCTTGAGAAACTTTATAAGAGGGAGAGGTTGAAAGGCGATAACTGATAAAGTAGAAGAAAAGATGATATCTAAAAATGTAATATTGTAAGAAATTATTGATATAAAAGGAAAAAGGACAAATATTTTGGGACAATGGAAACGAAAATGGGACAAACAAAATGGGACGGGGGAAGTACACTTTCTCCCCAAAAATACTTTTAAAACTCTTGAAATGTGTACAATTTTTTTACTTTTTACGTTTTTCGTGACAAAAAAACATTACTTTTCTCCGAAAAACTATTTTTTCTCCGCAAGTATATCTAGGGCAAGGCCATACGAGTAAGTAACAATTGCATGACGCATTAATTAATTTGCAAAGGAGGTCAGAGAGCGCATGAGTTTAACTTTGTTGGGGGTGCTAGTCAACATCCGGACAAAAGGAAAGAAGAAACAAAATTAATTAATTACCAACTCAATAATGATAAGACTAACTAATGCAAAAGCTGAGAGCTAAGGCTTAGAGTTGAATCAAAACGACTCCACATGGGCATGCTATTGTACATCTTCCTGCAAGCTTAAACTCATCCTCTTGGTATGAGTTATTGGTCAGAGATTAACCAAAAAGAAAGGTTAATCAATTAAAGTGTAAGCATAATTAATGGATTAAGGCTCTATTGAAGTTGTGGGGTTAGTTTGGCGTGGAGCTTCGAACCCGGAAAGAAAGGTGGCAGAGTACGTTGGGAAAAGTGGATGCAAAAACAAATGCCAGCAAAAACGCAGCGTTTCACTGGAAATAATTAGAAACGAGGCGCTGGCTGGCTGATGCTTGTCACATGGTGGCTCAGGGAGTCAGCGGGCACCGCTAACACAGCGGATTATGCGCCCGACAATCTAACACAAATTGGTTCATCCTATTGTAATAAATCAATATAGATTTAGTTTATAATGATACACTACTTATATTTTTAAAGTTTTAAAGTGATAAGATTTAGAAAATCTCATAATTATAGAAAACTGAAAGTTATGTGTGTATGCATAATTATATGTCATATGTATCATATTTTATTAAATATGTATGGATATATACAATCAAAAAAACATCATGCATATAACGTATTAAAATCATGCATATATCGTGTTATATTATGCATATAGGTAACGTAATTTCACCTCCCACAATTTCGGGATTTGTATATTCATATAGGGTGAGGTTCAAATGAGAAGGGCTCTCTAATAGAGAAATAAGAACAAATCTCAACCACACGTTACAAGTGTGGTATCCGCGTTCCGTGCAAAAAAAAAAATTTCTATCGTTGTAGTGTAAGTTTCGAAACATGACTGTGTAGTACCATACAACATAACCGTGTAGTCCTATACAATATGCCCGTGTAGTCCTATACGAGATTTTCTAAATCTTATCTCTTTAAAATTTTATCCAACGCGGAGCTGGATAAAATCACCCGTGGGTTCTTGTGGGGGGAAACGGAATGTAAGAGGAGGCTTCACCTCGTGGCCTGGGAAGAGGTGTGTAGGGACAAACGAGAAGGGGGTTTGGGATTGAGGATGGCCAGAGAGATGAACATGGCTATAGTGGGGAAATTGGGCTGGAGGCTTTTGAACAACCAAGCGGGGATTTGGGGGGAGGTTATGAAGGCAAAGTATGGGCTAACGATCCAAGGAGGCAAGGTTAGACGACAGAGGAAAGGTCCGCCTTCCCCGACTTGGAGGAGTATTGAGTGGAGTCTAAATGGGGTGGTCTCGAAAGGGGTGAGATGGATAATTGGGAATGGGCAAGAGGCGAAGTTCTGGAGAGATACGTGGTTATCGGAGCGCCCGTTGATTGATCTGGCCGGTGGGAGCATCAAGGGGGAGGTGTTGGACAGAGTGGTCAGCGACTACTCGCAGCCAGGAGTAGGGTGGAGTTGGAGGGAGATTAACGGGGTCCTTCCGAGCTCCTGGATGCTTAGGTTGGCGGCCGCGACGGTGGTGGAAAGCCCGGGAACGCGGGATGCCCTCAGTTGGGCGGGTTGGGAGACAGGGGATTATACGGTGGCGTCGGCATATAGGATGGCTAGAGGTATGAGCGGGGTTGATGGGGACCAAGGAAGGTTATGGGGGTTGATATGGAGGCTTGAGGTTCCAGAGAGGGTCAAATTCTTTCTCTGACAAGTGGGGAAAGGGAGGATCTTGACTAATAAGGAGAGGGTCCGGTGGAACTTGGGCAGTGACCCGATGTGTGTAAGCTGCAATGGGGCGGAGGAGACGATTATTCATATTTTGAGGGATTGCCCAAGAGCGGTGGAAGTGTGGCAAGCCTTGGTCGAGCCAAGCAGGTGGGGGGAGTTCCGGAGCGGGGATCCCATGCACTGGGCAGAGGATAATTTGAGAGGGAAGGGGGCTCTGAGGTACCAAGGCAAGAAAGAGACGCTCTTCGCCGCTACGGTGTGGTGGCTCTGGAAGTGGAGGAACCAAAGAGTGTTTGGCGGGGCGGCGCCGCCGGAAAACCGTCCAAGCTTTCTCATCGGGATGGCCAAACAATTTGAAGAGGCTTGGAAACGGCGTGGGAGGGGTGTTCTAAAGGGACCGAGAGAGGAGAGGATGATCAGTTGGGAAAAGCCGGGTGAGGGGTGGTGGAAGATAAATACAAATGGCTCGGTGGGGAGAGATTCCGGTGGTGCGGCTACTGGCGGGGTCGTGCGCGACGAGGATGGACGGTGGATTGGACGCTTTACCTGTAATCTGGGCGTTTGCACGGTGCCTGCGTCGGAATTATGGGGAGCGATTCATGGGCTGCAGATGGCTTGGGACCACGGGGGAAGAAGGGTCGTCCTTGAGCTTGACTCGCAGCTGGTTGTGAACTGGATCAGAGCAGGGGTTCGCCAATCGCACCCCTTAGCCAGCCTTGTCAACAAGAACCGTGGCTTCTTATGTAGGGAGTGGATCGTCCGCACCCGCCATGTTCTTCGCGAGGCCAACAGATCAGCGGATCGACTAGCTGCTCACGGGCATAATGTTCCCATTGGTGTCCATAGGTTTGAGGAAATTCCAGCTTGTATTTCTGAAATTATCCGGGAGGATGCAAGGGGAGTGGCATCTGTCCGAATGTGTCCTGTAATCTCCCCAGAACCTCTGAGTATTATGAATAACAATTGAGAGATCGGCTCTCGTCTATGACCAAAAAAAAAGAAGATAATTATAAACCACTACAACAACAACAACAACAACAACAACAACAACAACAACAACAACAACAACATTAACCAAGGAGAGTCCCGCTATCGCAGGATCTGGGGGGTCAGGATGGGGGCATTCCAGACCTAGATGGAATGCGCCAAATACAATCCAAGCAAAAAGAAACTAAACCACTCGAGAAACTAAACAGAAAATCCCCAACCACGACAAGGCAAAGTACAACTGAAACTAGAAGTATACGGAAAACAAAAGCAGGAAAAGACAAGAGAGCTAGATCTAAAAGAGACTAGCTGACTAAGCGACTAAGTGAGAAAACCGGCGGCGAACACACGAAAACTGGCTCCACCAACGGCTGGTCAGCTATCTAGGACCCTGGTCTTCTCTCTCCAACTCTCTCTGCACTGCGCCAAATCCACAAAAATCCCTAACAAGCCGATATCCTGCTTTATACTGTTCATCCATCGCTTTTTTGGCCGACCTCTGTCCCTCCTGAAGACCCCTAAATCCAAACGTTCACAACTCCTGACTGTAGTGTCCGGACTCCGTCTCTGGACATGACCAAACCACTACATGTAAACATAATACATAGTCTAGATTTATATTTTTAAAGTTTTAAAGAGATAAGATTTAGAAAATCTCGTAATTATAGAAAACTGAAAGTTATGTGTGTATGCATAATTATATGTCATATGTATCATATTTTATTAAGTGTGTATGGATATATACAACCAATAAAACATCATGCATATAACGTATTAAAATCATGCATATATCGTGTTATATTATGCATATAGGTAACGTAATTTCACCTCCCATAATTTCGGGATTTGTATATTCATATAGGGTGAGGTTCAAATGAGAAGGTCTTTCTAATAGAGAAATAAGAACAAATCTCAACCACACGTTACAAGTGTGCTATCCGCGTTCCGTGCAAAAAAAAAATTCTATCGTTGTAGTGTAAGTTTCGAAACATGACTGTGTAGTACCATACAACATAACCGTGTAGTCTTATACAATATGACTGTGTATACATTTTCATTAAACGTACATCATATTACATGTGAAAAAAGTCATACACAATTAGGTATAAGCATGCACTGATGGACAATCGTGTTAAGTATAAATACACAATCATGTTATGTGAAAATACACAGTCATCTTATATGAAAAAGACATAATCATTTATCAATCACACACTTATATAGATTAAAAATCACACACAAATAAGATATAGAGCATGCATAGTCACGTAATTTCAAACGACAAAGTCATGTTAAGGGAAAATACACAGTCATCTTATACGAAAACGGTACAATCATTTGTCAATTACACACTTAACATAGCCATGCATGTTTTGCTAACAAAAGTTCAGAAAATGTGCATGTTTTGGCTATGGAGGATTAGTTTTGCAAAATAGGAAGAAATTGAAAAGTTTTTTAGGGTATCAAATGTCATTACTTCAAGGATAACAAAAGGAAAATCCCAACAAACAAATAGCTAAATGAAAACTAAAAAGCAAAGATGAAATATCGTCTATTATAATGATACCACCTAAACAACAAATTTAAAGAGCACAGTTTTGCACCTCTAGGTTGCTACTAATGCCCATTTAAGACAAATACAGGTACATTCGATATGATTGCGTTCCCCTAACCATGGGTCCAACCGACAAAAACAATCGGTTTTGGGAACCGAATTGGAACCGTGACTAAAACTGGTGGTTCCGATCAACCCTCGCTCAGTTCCAATTTTAGTTCACAGGTTTTTTAAACTGATGAACCGGCGGTTTGGTTCGGTTCCGAACCAACGATTCCGTTTAGATCTCGGCTCTGGTTCCGGATTTTGAGGAACCAGATGTGCTGGTTCCAAAATTGAAACCGGACCCATGACTACATTCCCCAAAACAAATGTTTTTGAATAACAAGCGAATAATTCGACAAAAAATAGCCTTGTTACCAATCGGAATAATAAGCGAGTAATTTAGCTCGTTAATGAAAGTCTAATCTAGAACGAACTTGTTTTGGACCGATGTAATATGGCCACCTCTCACCTAAGCAGTAAGCAGCCATATGATGTGCTCTTGCCCGCCCTCTAGCCTCGCCACGATGGGACCAAGCCAAACGCATCCATGGCGCCCCCCTTGGAGTAATTCGTGCTCCGTCCAAGCTCGCGGCCCGGCCCGGCCTGGCCATGTTCTACGAAACAACTCTCAGGACTGACCCTCCCAGGGTCGTGCAAGACCCACTTTGGGTCGTGCTTGGCACCGACCTTCCCCCACTCTCAAGACCGACCCTCCCAAGGTCGTGCACGACCCCCCTTAGGGTCATTCCTGAGTTCTCTCTCAACGTCCTGCGTGCATTGCGGCCCAAGGCGTGACCCGAGTTGTCTATCCTTATTTAGTTAGATAGAATACTTTCTTATTTTATTTTGGATTTTGGAGATATAGAATTTAGACTTATTGTCAGTAAATCGCATATCTTATTTGTTTCCTTTTATGTTATTGTTTTATTTTAGGAGAAAACTCTATCTTCTGCACAAGATAGAATTCTCTTTTCTAGATTAGATTTAGCCTAATTTCTTTTCTATTTAAGCCCTACAACTGTACTCATAATTCTTAACGCATAATTGAAGAATTGTTTGGCTTAGTCGAGTGAATCTCCTAACTTCCAAACGGTGCGTTCACCCCTTGTTCCGAGCCCTAGCTCACACCCTAGAACACCTAACGTGTGTGTTTTCTCATCTCGTTCGAGCCATTATGTTGGCCGAACCTCAGCACCACAATCTTCATCATGTTGGAGGTTGCATATCACTTACTAATTTCGCGAACTCCGAAGAGACCACCAAGACGATCTTAGCGATCATGTCGTACTCTGAGGCCTTCCACGAGGACGAGAGCGCACCACCCTATCACATGATTTGTTTCCAAGCTAATTGAAAACAGCTCTTGAAATATGATTTGGTTTACACAAATTTATGTGGGCAAGTTGTATGATCAAAAATCAAGCTTCTATATCAAGATTTCTTTTCCAGAGAAATAAATGCAAGACTCCTAAAAAATACCATATTCAAAGGAGAGGTCCTTGCAACATGAAACCAAAGATCTTACAATACCTAGCACTTATCATTATTGCGCTTTGTCTTATCTAGTTGAATTTGAGCCATTTCAGATGGGTTGATGATAATGATAGTGGAAAATAGTGGAGTATTAGGTGTTTTTTAAATCAGGTACAATATAACGAAATGTGATTAGAGGAGGGCGATAAACCGACAAAGAGCATCTTTAATTGGGAGATGGGGGTTTGCAGGTTTCAAAGCCAAAACCAGATAGGCATGCACGTAGTTGTACATTACTGAATACACTTGGCGGGTTCGGTTCTCCTATACCGATGGGGATTCTATACTTCGAGCGAAGTACAAACTCTACGTACTTTCGTATCTATAGCTGTTGGGACGGTGATTGTTCCCAATAACGATCCCAAGTAGTTTTGATGATGATGGAACACTTGTGAAGTATTTAATATGTTTGCTAAGTGTTTCAGGATCAATTAGGATTAATTGAGCAGGAAACAAAAGCAGGAACAACCAACAAGAACAACTAAGGAAACAAGAGAATAGCTGAAGAGCTCGCTGATTCCTGATAGGATCATCATGGGATCAACGCAAAGGCCTGAAGCTATTTATGGAAGGTTGGATCAACGCGGAAGCTGTGCACTATATATGGAAACACGCGTGAATGGATTGGTTGAATCAATTAACGTGTCTTATGAAGATTTGTAGGATATGTTAGTTGGAGAAAGATTTTATCTTATTTTCCAAGATAAGATAAAATCTGATTTGGTTTATATTTATATTTTTAGATAGAATTTTTCTAGCTATTAGTATAAATAGGAACCATGTACTAGGTTAATTCTTAACGAGCATAGAAAGGTTGAGAGAGCTGTGTGCTTGAGCAAGAACACATGAAGTACTCTAGGTCGAGTTGTGTACGAGGGTTAGAGGTGTGGGTCAAGTCCATTGAGTCGAATTACGAGTGTGTCCGACGCTGAGGGATCTAGATCTGGGTACAAGGTTTTGTGTAGACCTTAAGATCAAGGATTCGCGTTTGTAAGTTCAGACTTGGTAATAACAAAAGGCTGGCTTGATTTGAATCTCTTTGTATGAACAATTACTTGTTTGAATCGTTTTTTATTCCGCTGCCCAGTTCGTTGATCCCTCCGAAGGATCAACGTCTGTATTCTCACACGCGTAGATCCTACAATAGGTGATTTAATTTGCACACAAATTCCAGTATTAATCCTTCGCCAACTGATCGTGATGCTAATCTATAACCAAACTCGTAAATAGAAATGGCTTAAAACATCTGCGTCCTACTCAATTTGCACACAAAAGTCATTTTAGCACATCTACTCTTCGGGTATTCACTTTGACACTTATACTCAACGTGACCGATCAGACACCTGATCACTAACGTGGCAAAAACAATTACCGCGAAAATGCCACCTAAGAGTCCAATTTAACCCCATAATACACGCTTAGGCTCGTAATACTTTCAAAAACCCTAGGGGTACCATCCTGAATAACTTTTTTTTCAGGGCACCACTCGGAAAAGCCAAACACTCAAGGGTATCAAACGGAATTTCCAAAAAATATAACTTCTTGATCAATCCATTGTGAAAGATGATTTGTTTTTGAAAAGAGAAGAAACATGGTTTGTAGATTGTTTAAACTCGAACATAGTATTTAATGATGGTAAAAAAAGTACAATAAATATCGTTTGGAGGACATATATAGTGCATTAAATATGATAAATTAAAAATATGATCAACCGTTAAACCAAATGGACCATCTACCTTGTCTTTAAGGCAGATGGACCGTCTTACGGCCAGTGGACCACCAGCCGTTACGACTAGTGGACCGTCCGCCTTTATGGCATAAGTGGGCGTCGATTTCAACCAAGTGTAAAATATTAAGTTGTTATGCCATCCCTACATCATCGATTCCACCAGAAAACTCGTCGAAAAATGAATCTAGATCGTTTTTGGTTAATATTGTGATAGTTCGAATCGTTGGTGATGATTTTCAAACCTGGGATTATTTTTGGTTGAAAGTTGATACTTGGGATTATTTCTGGTTGAAAGTTGATACTTGAGATTAACTGAAAAGATCTAGCCCCCTCAATACTTTTATTCTGGTTCTGCCTCTGATTTAGGGATTAGGATGAGTTCCATTATTTGTTCAATAATTTCTTTTGGATCTTTAGGATATATTCATTGACTTTTCTAATTTGTTCAAAGATGTTCCAAAACGTAGATTTATTCCATACTTTAGCCTAAGTTTTCAGCAATTGTGCCTTTTTGTTAATTTGTACTGTATTTTGTTAGAAGGAAGATGGTTGATTGTAAGACTGGCGCACGAGATTAATTCGTTACGAGTGGTGCATCTTGTGCGTGAGATTCGCATAAGTGGCCGGTGTGTTGAGAGAGAGTTTTAGGGCGAGCTTGAGAGTGAGAGTTAGATGTACACAGGTTATAAAGCATAATACAAGGTTGTGCTTTTCAATTCTAGCACACGAAAAAGCTTTGTAATAACTAAAAAATCAATAGAGCACGTCCGAATACTCTTAAAAGTCCAACCGAGTGAGAAGCTCATGATGGAGTTGTTTTTCTCAGAATAAACTAGTTTGTTTACGAAGAGTTCTCACTATACATTACTGTGTTCAATCTTGATTAAGTTTCTTGTTTATATTTTCGTTGTACAGTTTGTCTCTTTTTTTGTCACAAAACATATCGTATGTGAAAAGTACTAACAATTCTACCCTTACATATTTACCTCATCATCCATATGTTTTTAATTAAAGCATGCATTTTAGCTCTCACCGTGGAAGGAGGAGAATTTCTAGTGCTTCTCAACTTGGTTGAATTATAAAAATAACTACATTATCTTGCATAGTTGCATTGGAATCTCAGCTAGTATATTGTATATATAGTTTTACACTCTCTGTTGCATCATTGTGTTTCTGCTTCTGAAGGCATTTTGTGAGTACTTGAAGGAGTTGTTTCTCCAAGCTTCATTAGGATTATGTCAACTAGGCTTGTTCTGTAGCTCGTAGGAGTTGGGTTTTCATTAGTTTGCCAAAAGAGGTCCTTGATGCTTTCTCTAAACAACATCACTAAATTAATTAATATTGTGTACATAGATATATGCTCATCCAAAAGAGACCCCTAAAGTTTTGTACTTGTTATATATAATAAACGCAGCAAACTAAAGAATCCTATACCTTGTTGTGCCTTGTCTATCTCTCATACAACAATACTTAATTGGATTAACAACTTAAATTTAATCTAAGCACTAATACAGCTCCCTATTGGTCAGATATGATTGTGAGGAGACAGACAGATAGAGAGAAAGACAAAGGTGTTGGTGGGCCCCGCCAGGAACTGCCCATGATCGCGCAAGCCAAGCCAAGCCAAGCCAGGCCACCCTTTTAATGGAATTTGGTACCCCTTCAAAATTAAAACCCTCACTTGCCCATCAAACCCTAATCCATATCCTTTGTAACCCCATCCCATCTCAACAACTCACTTCACAAACACTTACAAAAACACCTCGATCCAAAACGAAGCTCTGTTGAACCAGTGGGCAACCAAAGAAAAAACCCCGATCCAAAGACTCGATTGAAGAGATCGCAAATTCGCCAAATCTTCTCAATTGTGGTCACCTAGATCTTGGTAGTTGCTTTTGCTCATGCAACTAGTTGTATAGATCGAGAATTATACATCCAGCTAGCTATAGTTTGAGCATAATCAACTCAAATCTGAGCTTGAAGCTAATGGATCCGGTGGCGGCGTCCGGCCACCCTTTCCACCTCCAACAGCAATTCCACCTAGACGACAACCACGATGCCGCCGACGGAGGGGACTCCGGGGGCGCGGGCTCGGGAGAAGGCGGAGCCATGACGCGTCGGCCCCGGGGCCGGCCCGCGGGCTCGAAGAACAAGGCGAAGCCGCCCATCATCATAACCCGGGACAGCGCGAACGCCCTCCGCACCCACATCATGGAGGTGGCGGACGGCCACGACGTCATGGACAGCGTGGCCGCCTTCGCCCGGCGCCGCCAGCGGGGCGTCTGCATCATGAGCGGCGCCGGGGCCGTCGCCAACGTCACCCTCCGCCAGCCCGGTGGGCCCGGCTCGGCCGTCGTCTCCCTCCAGGGCCGGTTCGAGATCCTCTCCCTCTCGGGCTCGTTCCTCCCGCCCCCGGCCCCGCCCGCCGCCACCGGCCTCACCATCTACTTGGCCGGCGGGCAGGGCCAGGTCGTCGGGGGCAGCGTGGCCGGCCCCCTCATGGCCTCCGGTCCCGTGGTGGTCATGGCCGCGTCGTTTAGTAACGCGGCCTACGAGAGGCTTCCCCTTGAGGAAGACGACAACCACGGAAACGTAAACGGAAATGGAAACGTGCTGCCTCCGCCGCCCATGAACCCGATGCAAGGGTTGGTGAGCGGCGTTGACCCGAGCTCGACCGCGTCGGCCATGTATCAAGGGATCCACCAACTGCCCGGAGAAGGCTACTGGGGCGGTGCATCCACGGGATCACGAGCACCGTTTTAAAACGACGTCGTCAAGGGAAAAGGATAGGAGATTGGGTTAATTGTGGTATGTGATGCTGAAGGCTAGCTAACGTTAATTGATGACATATACAACTCGCCTTAATTTGTGTGCGTTTTTTTCAAACTTTTGTGGTGTTGTCGAGGGATCGATCTATATGGGTCGATCAATTCAGACAGGTTATATTAATTAAGAGTTAGCTTTTAGCTGATCGAGTTGTAGAGCCTAAGATCCACACTAGTTATACTCTCCTTATATATATATCGAATGTGATATATAGCCTGAGAATTTAATTTAGTTTTAGGGTTTTGCAGCTTAATTGCTTCTTCTATTTTAATTCCCATTGCAGTGACTGATTAACTGTGGATGGAAGCTCAAAATTATGCTTTTTCCCAATGAATGTGAGTTGTTGGTTCTGGAATTTTGCGTTGTTTCATCTTACATCACTGATTAGCTAGCTGGAGTAATTAAGATGTAGTTAAGACACATATACATACCTACATGTACATTAAAAATTGGATATCTCTTTAACCTTTCTCTTATGTGAATAGAGTAATGGTCTTTGGATACAAAAATGCTGTCTTCTAGGGAGCCTGTTTTTTCTTAACAGATTTTCTAATATATGCCCTTTGTACACAGGGTGAGTAGCTTAACTTGAAAAGATTTGTTTTTCTCATTAATATAGTGAATTAAATCTTTTTCCCGATGGCTTTATACCTTTAGGGCATAGGTAAGGAAGATCATTTTCATAATAATGTCAATACCAATTTAACTAGGCAAGTCCCTTGAATTTTTTTCCCCAACATATATAAGTATCGTAACTAATTGTGATATATTGGATTACACTTCATTATTTTTGCATTTGTCTAAAATTTAGTAGTAAATCAATCAAGAAATAAGTTATACAATGATTTATCAACAATATTACATGGTTTTTATTTGAATATCAGATATAACTGTTAGGGAAAATTCGAAGGATGGTTCTAACCGTAGATGGAAAAAAGTAATCAAGACAAAGACGTACAACGTATTTGTTCAGGCTGCATAACCCAACAATAACCTCTAATGCAAAGTTCAAGTCAATGTGGAAATTCCACCAGTATTTAGACATGATCGAAAGTACTATGTTAAAGTTCATGATTATACGTAGTTGACAGATTGCACGTTGAGAGACTACTTATATATGGGAAGAAAGTCAAAGTTGAATTAAATGTGAAGAACTGGAATGCGGGTCTTCCTCCCATTTCGGCGAGTTAATTGGGACGTACGTTTTTGTATACATAAGATCGAGATGGGATGTAGGAACCACGTAAGCAAGTCACAACGTGTTCACCCGGCCAACATGTGCAAAGTTTGAGGAGGTGTGAAATGACCACGTTCTGTGAACTTGATTGGGTAGAGCTACATCAAACTTAAGTCCCATATGGGTGTGCGTGGTGTGACTTTGGTTTCAGTGTATCTTATCTCCATCACCAACATCATCATTCATTTCGGGGTTGGAGAAATAAAGCAAGTGTGTCTATGCAATGCATAAAGTCACAATCATTTCCAATCTAGTTGCTTATTAGGCTAATTAAATACTTCGTTAATTTTTGCTGAACCCGGCCCAACAGTATTAACCCAAATCATGTACAATTATGGTTTTATGGCTATATCAAATTTGTATAGATACATTACTTTTCGCCATGGAAAGAGATGTATCTTATACACCAAACCCTAGTTTCTATATGGTATCTTCTACATTGTAATCTAGAGTTTGTAAGAATACAAACTCTTTCTCTTCAATTGCTTATCTTCTACATTTACGTTCAATTCCGTCTAGCTCGTGTCAACCCTTGATAGTGACCCCAATCTTGGACAAGAATTCGTGAGTGTTGGTTAACTTCTGAACAAAACAATTTGGCGCCCATGCCTATTCAAGGGATTCACTCGGATTGTATATCGTTCAAACTTTTGATCCAATTGTGAATCATGAAGAGCCCGCTCCACACGCCGTGGATATCGAGAGCTCGCTGCCACCCGAAAAGTTTGTTAACAAGACCCATGGCTACGAGATGACCGAATTCTACCAAAAGCTCCAAAAGCTTAAGAAATAACTGAGAGACTAATGAAGTTTCTATGACCCAATGCTTCACCTCAAAAAACAACCAGCTTCAAAGCCCAAAACTAGTTGCTTACTATCGGCCACCAAACAGCCTAGACAGCTAGAGAAACTAACAAGCTCGCTATATGGCTAGACTCAAACGAAAACGAAGAGACGTTGAGGGGGCGTAGCGGCCTCGGCACCATAGACAGACACAGGGGGGCATGCGTGGGCCCGTGCCCCCCCCCCCCCTCCCGTCGGGTTTATTACCGGTATTTATATTGAATTTTAGGTAAAATATGAATATATTTTAAATTAGTTTGCATTAATATGACATGAAATTCAACTAGTCTAGATGGTCTATGGTTCAATTTTGTTTTCATCCCATCAAGGTTCAATTCCCCATAGCATCATTTTGTTTTTTATTCACATTTAATGTTTTTCCTTAATTTTTTTCCTATAAACTATCCCTTTTTTAACATAAATTAGATGTCATACATAATATAATTTTATTTGATTACAAAGTAACTATTTTTTACTATTTAAAAGTGTTGCATAACTAAAATTTATTGACTAATTTTGATTCATTGAATTTCCTAGAGAAAGTTCTGCGTCCGTCACTGCTCGGCACCAAACCTAACTATGTCACCCCTCCATCCACCTTGCTCGGGGTCTCGTTGCCCTCCCCTGCCTAGGGAGCGGACATACCCATTGACCCACCCGTCATCATTCGGCCAACCGACAACTTATGGACAACAGGGGAGAGGATGACCTAGGCGAGATTGTCATTCGAAAGGTCAGAGAACAAATTAATGTGTACACTAACCAGATGGTTTGAATCCGTAGGGCACCTTGATGGCAAGGCCTAGGATTATAACTAGTTTATATACAAAAATGGTTGCTTTATTAAAAAATTAGAGAGGATTGCATTGAACTTGAATAAAAAACCAATATAGTTCTATTAAGGATTAAACCTTAAACCTTGATGGGATGATTGCAGAATTGAATAATAAACCATGTAGACCGGGTGATTTTAATTTAGTACAATAAAAATTAATTCAAAAGTTATCTATATTTAATCTATATTTTAAAATATATACAAATAACAAACACAACGGGGCAAGAGGCACGAGCCCAATGCCCCGCCTGTGCTCACCTATGGGTACTCTTCCATTAAAATGCGTAATAAATTCTAAGAGATTGGCCTAGTAAAGTAGGTGGAGTCCATAACCTTAGGATTGGATAAGATATCAGTGCTCCATTCATAGACATGTTAAGTTGCATCGTACCGAAACGAAAATGACATGCATACAAGTATGAAAAGAAGCCAGCTACCTACGTACAAAAGTGTATAGATATCATTAAAAACAAGATAGGAGGGGTTCTTTTTTTAAGACTAGAAATCCATCTTCGATGACAAACCCCAATCGACAAAAGCCATGAACCAGGTTAATTAGCTTGTGCCAATTGACTTGATATTTGGACCAATGGTAAGAGAAATTATGAGACTTTGTTTTTTTATCCAAGTAAAGTGGCCGATGCAAGGAATGAACTTGAAACCTCTCAACGTCCCTATTATACCTCTTACTAGGTTATCCGAAGCAAAGTAAAAAAACCAAAAAAAAAAAAAAATAAGAATACGAGATGGGAGGGGTTCAAAACAACAAATCGATAAATGAAGCATATATAAAGGAGAACGAGGAAGACCATCTACTAGGCAAAGGGATGGGTTAAAAAAACTTAAACATCTCTAGCGGACATTTATAGTACTCACACTTTTCAATTCTATTTTGGATAGGGCTGTAATCGAACCGAGCCGAGCCGGACATTTCAATGTTCAGGCTCGGCTCGATCGAACATAAGCATGTTTGGGCTCAGGTTCGGGCTCGGTTCGAGCTGTTCGGGTTCGGTTCGTGTAGAGGTTCGCCGAGTTCGAGCTCGGCTCGCGAGCTGTTTGGGTTCGGTTCGTTTAGTACGTTTGTGAACACACTAAACGAACTCTTGCCTGTTTGATCCCTAACCTGTTTAAGTTTTCATCCAAAACACAACCTGAACTTCCATTCTTTTTCATTCAAAACACACCTAGCATACCATTTTAATATAAGTTAAACATAACATAACCCAACTTATAAAAGTTACAAAGTCCCTACAAGTCAAACATCATCCAAAATGTCTCCACTTAACACAAACAAAATGTCTTTCTCATAAGAATTAGATGATATTATATTATTATTGATATAAAAATATAATAAAATATCATCAAAAAAGTAATATTTTATATATTATATATTTATTCATAACCGAGCTTGTTCGCAAACATATTACCGAGCTTTTTCGCGAACAAATTAACGAGCTTGTTCGCAAACAAAAGAACCGAGTTTCTAAATGTTCAGATTCGGCTCATTTATCTTATCGAGCTGTTCGGGCTAGGTTCGTTTATAGTTCGAGCCAAACTCGTACGAGCTTTTACCGAATCAAATGTCAAATATCTCGCGAACGGCTCGGTTCATTTACAGCCCTAATTTTGGATGAAATAAGAAAATTCCAATTTATATAATTTGAGTCAAGAACTTCTATAACCTCTCATATTCCCTACTATATTGTACTTTATAATTTACACTACAAATCCTTGTTAAAATGTATAAAACAATTATATTCAAACTCTAAATTACAAGTCTTGTACATTTACACATTTTTATTATACAAATTATACTATTTTTATTTTTATTATTTTTATTTTTATTTTTACTTTTATTTTTATTTTTTATTTGATTTATTATTATTATTATTATTATTAGTATTATTATTATTATTATTAAAATTATACTAATAATAATTATTAATAAGAATCCGAAAGGTTTTACATGAAATTAGTGGGAAGCCGAGATACTATCTAGGTCCCCACTCCTTTAGCAATAACAAAACCTATTCCAGTGAAAATACAAGCAGCAGTGCATGCCCCAATATCTTAGGTTTTCAAGAACTTCTGGATGCGCTTCAGTAAGGAAATAACATATGTCTCTAATTCTCCCAATGAGGAGAAAGAGAAAGGGAGAAAACTATACCCAAGCGCCCCACACTTATCTTGATACTTGAGACGCCTACGACGCACCGCCCTTGTGACCACTTGCCTGGGCACAAAATCAGACATCCCAGATTGGGTCAACGGAGAGGACCTGGTCAAGTCCACACACATATCAAGCCCCCATTCCCAAGAGTAGAGCAACTCGTCAGCAGGACGAGGAGGCTTATCTTGCCCGTCACGCAACCTAATATCAACCTCCTTACTACTAGAAATCTCGGACCGGTAGCAGATATCAGCAAGGGTGTCGCGAACAACATTATGTCGATGTTTAATACCAACAATACCATCACATGACACGACGTGATCCCCATAGATATCAAAACAACAAATCGAGAAATGAAGGGTAAAGGAGAACGAGGAAGACCATCTACTAGGCAAGGTGAGGGGTTAAAAAGCTTAAACTTCTCTAGCGAACATTTATAGTACTAACACTTTTCAATTCTACTTTTGACCGAAATAACAAATTTTCATTTTATATAATTTGAGTCAAGAACTTCTATAACCTCTCATGAATGGGGAGAGTATCCAAACGGCATTGTCAATCTTCAAAACTCGATCGTGACGGAGCGACAACCTTCTTCAAAGAGAGGCACAAAGCATTGTCAAACTGTACTTGTGCATCCTTGAAAGACACAAGAGAGCAAGTTCTTAAGACATAGGACAACTTTGCAACCCCAACACGGTTACAAAGTAGAAGGAGCTCACGTTAAGGGTCATTAAGCCGGTTAACCGCCTCCATTAAAGCAATAGTTTTAGAAACCCTCTTCAAGCTCAAGTCCCAACTGAAACCCACATCGAAGCTGACCCACTAAGATGTTTGACATCGCTACGTGTGTGAGACATGTTCGACGGGAAAACACCCTCCACCAAACTTCTAGGATCCTCCACACGCTAGAAGGGTTCAATTAATTTTATCAAAATTTGGGAACAAACCACGAGAAGACCCATCAGACCTCATAAGATCAACTGCATTGGCCATGTATCTCCAACAATGGTGCCATTAGGGGTGGGCACGGGTGGTTAACCAATAACCATATTTTTTAAAAAGTTTATAAATTGAAGTATTTAATGGATCATTAACACCGTGTACAATACATATTACACATCTTTAATCAAAACCAAAATACAAAATTTAAATACCTAGTCTTAATATTACATGGCAATACATAAACAACAAAAACAAACATTGTTTTTCATAGCTTAGAGATGTCCAAATGTATCTTCAACCTTCAATTAAAATGGGCTTGTCGATTTCCAATAAAGACTACTTCTATATCAAAATTTTCATTTCATTCCTATAAACTTTAACAAAGGTCAGAGACACAATAAAACGTTATACTCAAATTAAAAAATTAAAAAAAATACTAAATTAACCTTCTTCCATAGCTTCTAATTCAAGTATGTTTTCTTCGGTTGTAAAATATGTATGTGAATTGCGCATCCAATCATGACCACAAACTAAAGCTTTTACCATTCAATGCAATATGAAAAGAATCAAGTACAAGACCTTCATAAATCATGAATAATTTTAGAAATGAAAAAAATCACCTAACTATCTATGAAAACAACAATTAAAGCTAATAATAAGATTAAATAAACAAGACAATCTGTTTAATAAATTAACCATGAAAAGACATGTAGGATTAGTTTGGGCTTATAATGGAGTGTGTAAAAAATAAATAATATAACTTGAACTTACCACTATATCTATTATCAAAATATGTCTAATATCATTAAATTAGCTTAGTTATGATGTTCCTTTTTTAAAAATATGTATATTATATATTCGGTTATTCGGTTAACCAAATATTAAAAAACTAGTAACCGTAACCGAACCGTCTAACCGTAAAATATTTCGGTCGGTTAACCGTAACCGTTTATCAGTTTTTTCCGTTACGGTTAACCGAAAAATTCGATCGGTTATTCGATTACGGTTTTCTTTGCCCAGCCCTAGGGGCCATCATCAAGATTACAAGGATGGAGGGTGAGACTACACGTACGATTAATTGACTACACCAAATGATGCAGAGCAAGAGCAAACAACAAAAGGCCCCAAGAGATCACCTTGTTCTGCCCCCTAACATGACCACATGACAGAGTCTCCGTAGTAGAGCCTAGTAGGTTAGGAGTAACAAAACTCAACCCAAGGAGCAATAAATGGACACCTCAACGTAGTTTCCTAGAGTAGGACACTTCTATCAACAATGTTGAAAGCGTTCTTGAAGTCACTAAAAGCATAGAAAGCCTAACCCCCATGCCCTTAGACTCAACAAGCCGATTCATAGAGTGCAAAACAGCCTTACAACCCCTAGGAACACCCACTCCAAATTCAAAATCCTGCAAATAATGGTTCATGAAAGGGCCAACCACAGACAAAACAACCTTGGAAACAAGCCTCCTCCATACAATGTCAATGGCAATAGGACGCACACCACCACTCGACTTGACCCAGGTAGTCAAGGGAGCACTAACAATGAACTCACCTAACTAGCTAGGGCGCTAACCATGTAGGAACAAGTTAACAACTCTGGTGATGGACCCCAAAAGATCATCAGCCACCGCAAAAACACCCCCTCCCAGAATAGTAACAAAATGTTGATCCCTAAGCCCATCACGACCACAAGAAGTCCCTTTAGGGAAGTTGCGAATCCTAGCTAGCATCACATCTTTATTAACAGAGGACGTAGGGGGGAATAAGAGTGTTTATCCCGGAGAGTGTCAACATTAAATGAGGCAACTCTAAAGGATGTAAGAGCCTTAATAGCAGCGGTGAAGTAACCATCCCGAAGTGTCAGGATTATTGTTATTGTTATTATTACTCATTAAATTAATATATTAATCTTCATTTAGCTTTTAAAAATACATCTAGAAAAAATATATTACATAATTCTAAAGTTGTATGAGAATAACAATTTACAACATAAATATATTTTTAAATTTTCTTATCATTATTTTATGATGTAATAATAAGATGGAGTATAGTCAGGGGTAGAGTTGTCAAAATTCGATTTGACCAAAGAAAACATCTAATACCGTCCGAAAATTAGTTAGTTGAAACCCGAAATAATCAAATCCAAATAACCCAAATGTGATTGGATTGAAAACCAAACCCGACCTAACCCATTTGGTCAACATAACCCGAATCGAAAAAGATCATACCCAACCACATCGATCTGTTTGAGGATTTGAGTCCCTAGTAGGGAGCATGGGAGACGGTAGAAGATTACAGTTGAATTTTGGCATGGTTATGGAGGGGAGCATTTGCTGTGAGTGCTAGTAAATTGATAAGCATAAGCACGTGCAATTCTGGAAAAATGAATGAAGCTGCACCTTATCCAACTGGGAATGGGAGGACAAGCTCCTTTTCGAGGACACGTGCTCTCACTACATATAAGTTAACACTTTTTTGAGATCCATGTACATATCATTTCTGTACCCAGTCTCATCCGTTTGGGCTTTGGATTCAGTCAAACTAAGATGTGCTAAATTACTTGCTGTCATGGGGATCCTATACTTCACTTGGATGGCAAGGAATGAGTACGTGTTTAGAGATGTTCAGCCAAATGCTGGAAGATGTGCTAAGCAAATTCTGGACGTTTGTAAACTTAGAATCATCACTAAGCTAAGGATTGAAGGAAGAAGAGGTGAAGCCATGAGGAGGAGGCTGTAGCTGTGATTCTTCTCTGCTTCTTGTTTCAGGGGTGTTGGTGGTGGGTTCTGAGCGTTTTTTGGGGTTGGTTTTCTTCTTGTTTCTTTAGGCTTTAACCCCCTCTCTTGGTCCATTGCTGAGAGCGCTGGCTGATGCCATCTTGAGGACGCAAGGACCAGTTTGGCCTTCACTGTTGCATCGTGTCCTCGCTCATGATCTAGTGCTTAGCATGAGAATGATGGTGAGATAGGACCTTGCTGGGCGCTTACGGGGTTTAGCCTGCTTTGCTGTTTTTTCTTTGCTGTATGGGTTGTCCCTTTTTTGTGTGTTGGTGAGGTTTGGGTAGTAGTGATGTTCAGGCACTCCTCTCTTTGTGGAGTATAGATTGCTGATGCATCCATATGAGGAGATAAAAGGGTGGTTTGTTCCACACTAATGGCATCGTGAGGCTACTAGGAAGGAGTGTTGATCATGTTGATCTCCTAGCTAGTCTCCTTGTCGGAAGATCGAGTGCTTGGGGTGATTGTATTTTCGGTTTTGTCGGTTGTAGTTGAGATCGTTGAGATCTCTTTCATTTCTCTAATAAAATTGTTTACCATTTGCAAAAAAAAAAAAAAGAATTGGGGACATCAATTCTAATCTTCATCAGTTTTGCACCAGATCTTGTCACACCAATATTTATTCTGTATAGCCTGATAGTGAAGGTTCAATCTCTAATTTTTTGTGCTTAATCTACTAATCTATTCCCCAAACAAGTCCAATACCTTCCTACAGCACAACTGACAATGCAACTGCAAAATCATATACAGATGTCACCCTTATAGCAACCAGAGACACCACCCCCACTTGAAAGCTTTGGACAGAGCACTTGAGCAAGAGAAAGTTATCATATGTTTCAAAACAAAAATGCATCAGAAATTTGTCTAGTAAACAGTTGAAAGTTGAAAATAAAGAGAAGTTTAAACTGTATGGTGGGTAGGTTGCCAAAAACAACAATGTCAAACCTCATTTCAAATTAGATCATCTAACCAGAGGGGCGGAGCAATTTTTTTTTTTGACAAAAAATGAACACAGTTCCACAAATTTGTAAATATGTGGCAGAAAAGTCTACCAAAATCCACAGATACTAAAACAGCACGTTTCTAGCATCAAAAGAAGCCAAAAAGATCATTGTGATGTTGGTTCAGTACAATCTTAAACCAATATACCCTGCACAAAAAATATTCCCAAAAGCATCAACAGTAACCAAGCTTTTACAACATACAAGGGGGAAAGCCAAGCATTTACAAGTAAAAGCTGAAAATGAACTTTCAACTTTGTTAGGATAACTGGTGCTAATAATAAGGCTGATGCTGTGAAAGTGAACATTCTTGCATGATATTGATGACATGACAAAAGGAAGCTTTCAGATTAAACACAGAAACAGCCGGATCTCATTAAAACGGCGATTCTATCAGAGTGTGTAAGCATGGCCAGCTTAATTACAAAGATTTTACAGTATAGTGAAGGAGAAGTAGATGGAATGGTAAAGCTACTTTCCTCCTCCTCTAGGACTGTCACCCAACTTAGAGCAAATGCAACACAGGTTTACAGCAGCAAGTAATAACCTGTACGCTCACACTCCCTTCGGGCATGAAAGGATTGCTAGAAAAATAAATCGATTTGGCAGAAAGAAAAATATCATAGATTGATAACTTAATGTGTGTGTGTGTGTGTGTGCTTTGATTGCATTTGTGGCAGCCCCATTAGTAAGATGTTATAGAGCAAACAACTAAATATTATTGTATCAAATGCTCTGGGAAAGCATTAGAACTCAGGGAACAGCTTTACCAAAAGAAAAACATCACTAATAGCAGCAAGTATGGTACCATATGAGAAACATACTATAAGACTGAGCAGGTTCTAAGGGATTTATGACAAAAAGGATTAATAAGCACTCATCAAATAGATAGATGGGTCTAAAGGGGCATGCCATAACACGACAGTTAGATGGCACACCTCTCAAAACCTCAAGAAGTCTAGGGAGTGACAGCAATGAAGCTATATACAACAAAACATGCTTCTGAGAATAAAACATGAAGTGGCTCAAAGATGAGATCTAATCAACAGCTACATAGCGCAAGGAAATTTTCATGACATACTAACATCCATAAGAAGACTGCAGACACAAAAAAAAGAAGCCTAGTTCTATGCACTAGTGGAGGAACTATATATTAGAAAATTATGAAAAGAACAATCCTAGAGCATGATGGGAAAAAACATCCTAGAACAAGAGCATCTAACAGCAGAGAAATAAATACAAGTGAAAGTGAACACCATAGACTGGCTGGCACAGTTGAATTAGCCCTTCCACATTGTGTATCTTCAACAAGCAATTAAAAACAACTTAGCAATCAGCAAGACAATGAATATGGCTTAACTTCCCTAGTGCATCTTCATATCAACCAGAGTTCCTCTTCAAAACAAAGAATATAAAACTCATCTTGGTATTTCAGCTAGGGTGCACATAGCTGCTTGATTGCTTCGATATCACATGATCTTGCCATCAACTAAAGATATGTTGGATCAATCGACATAAATCCAACTCAAAACAACAAAATGTAATGATAGCAGGATGAGGATCCATGAGTAAATTCAAGCTCACAATTAATATGCAGCATGGGAGTAAGAAAATATTTCTTTCAGGAACCTTAGTCATACAAAAAAATGCCATCAAAGCCAGCCATATACTATTTTGTGGATTTAAGTACGAGTTGCAGGCCAAAGAATACGACGTCTATACAACGATCTACTTATGAGCCATAGCTCTGGCTAAAGAAAGAAAGCACATATACACAGGATTAAAAATGTATGCAGCAACAAGAGGATGAAGTATTGGATTTAAAATGGGAGAAGACAATCACTTCACTAACAATCCATATATATATATATATACCTACACAAACCATTTGCCATAAACAAGTCCTTTATTAAGTTACATGGCGATGGAAATGAAATCCATTTGCTTATAACAAAGACAACTCTGAACAATCCACCCCAAATATGACACCAACTATCAAAGCACCCCCTCTTTTGTTATTCTCTGTGCTTGATCGTTCCACAAATCACCAAACCACCGGCCAAACCAAGGCAAACATGAACAGAAATAGACAGATAAAAAACGGAAAGCAGTAAGCAGGTAAAACAGATAGAGAGAGAGAGAGAGGTTCTCATACAGTACCAAATTCCAAAGACCTTTTTGATCTTCTTCCGATAGCATCTCCCTCTCAGAACCTCTCCATCTTATCCGCCTTAACCTGCGGGTTCGCCTTGGCGATGGCGTCCCTGGCAGCGCCTTTAAAGTCGAAGGAGCAGCCGTGCTCCTCAGGATACCTGTGCGAGCCACAGAACGTCGTCCCACACCGGCACTTGAAACCGGTGACTCCGACCTTCTTGTTACAGCATCCGCACCTGTTCGCCGTCGGCGCCGCTTCCGGATCCTTGTCCGCTCCGTCGGAGGACGACGGCTCCGCGGAGATTGGCTCCGTAGGAGGGGCCGAGGTCACCGATTTCTCAACGGCGGCCATGGCTGAAGCCTTGTGGTGGTCCCTGTAGCACTTGGAGCAGAGATTCATGGTCGCCGGCGTGCCGAAGAAGCCACAGCCGTTTGCGCAGAGGATCGGACTGTCCGATTGCTGGAAACTGGTGGCGTCGTTCATCTTCTTCTCGGAAGCCATCTCTCTCTCTCTCTCTCTCGCCTTTGATTGTGCCTGCTTTGAGAAACAATCGAGCGGAGATGAATGGGAAACGAAAGAGCGGATAGAGAGAGAAAGCTAGGGTTTCGAAACTTTGTTATTCGAGATTGGAATCCCGAATCCGATATCAGCCCCCTTTCTGGAGTTTCTTCTATGGTTTCTCCTTTCCCCTTTTTGGAGGGTTTTGAGCTTTTTTGGTATGGGATCTTTCCCTCACAACGGTGGAAAGGGAAAACTGTTTATCTAGGCAAATTGGAGGAACTTTGTTGTTACTTCACGCAATTATCACGTAGTAACTCTATTTGAAGTTACAAACTATTCCCGGTAAAAATAAATAAAATAAGAGGTTTTTGTCAAGATAGCTCATATTGTGCTTAACCATCCGTTTAATACTTATTTACCGTAAACCATCCTTTTAATCAATTCCGTCAAAAAATGACCACCTTTTGGACATTCCCCGTTAGTCAACCGCCAAAAGTGCGTATGGGTTCAATTTTCTAATAATCTCCTTTCTTTTTATTGCCAAGCTGGCCCCATTTCAGGCGTTGCCCAGCCAGAATCGAGGGCGGTTGAGCGAGAGCGGAGCGAGAGCGGAGCGAGGGCGGTTGAGCGAGAGCGGAGCGAGGGCGGTTGAGCAAGAGCGGAGCGAGGGCGGTTGAGCAAGAGCGGAGCGAGGGCGGTTGAGCAAGAGCGGAGCGAGGGCTGGCGTGGCCGGCGTTAGAGAGGTGGAGGCGGCCGGCGTCGCTAGAGGCAGGGAGGCGGAGCGAAGGAGTCGCGGACGGTTCTGGGGTGGTTCAAGCGTTGGAGCCGGGGTTGGCCCAGAGATCCCGAAGGAGTCGGTCGGTGCGGTCGGATCCAAACCCGAGCACGGGAGTCGAGAGGTGGCGTTGGCTGGCCGAGTCGGCATCGGGGCCGCCAGCCATCGCTAGATCCAGGAAGGCCAAAGGCAGGCCGGCGAGCGAGGGTGTTTGGCGACACCAAATCTGGGCTGGCGGGTGAGCGTGAGCGAGAGGGCCGCCGGATCGAGTGTGAGGGTGAGAGGGCTGTCGGGTTGTATGGTGGCCGGCGAGGTCGAGAAGAGGAAGGAGGAAAGGCATGTGAGGACGGCCGGTGACGGTGGATCTGGAGTCGGTGAGGGACCGGCGAGGCAAGGGAGGCCGAGGAGGCTGGCGGCCGGGTGTCGCCATAGCTAGAACCTGGAAATAAAAAAAAGGAAATTATTAAAAAAATGAACCCACAACGATCGACTAACGGGGAATGTCCAAGAGGTGGTCATGTTTTGACGGAATTGATTAAAAGGGTGGTTTACGGTAAATAGTTATTAGACGGGTGGTTAAGCGCAATATGAGCTATCTTACAGGTGGTTTCCGACAAAAACCTCATAAAATAAAGAGTAAAGGGGGTGTCTATTATTATATGGTTAATTAAATCAAGCAGCTAAACCAAGACAGTAGAAACCCAAAATAATTTATCGAGGAGATTAGGTCTAAAATCTCCAAAGAGGATCTTGAGGACCTTATCTGCGGATGGTGTAGTATCTGGTACTTCTAAAACAAGAAAACATTCGAGGGATTGTCACTCCGTCAGCTATCAATGAATTTAGCCATAAACAGAGAACTGAGTGGAAGCAGGCAGTCAAAACAAACGATGGAAATAAACACATTGGACAAAGCATAAAACCGATAAAGAGGAAACAAACCAAGTGGAGGTTTTATTCTCATGGATGGAAGTGGTTCTCCCATGCACCAGGATGGAGGATTTCTAGGACATCGGTCCAGTTGGTTTTTGAAAGCTTCTGCACTTTGCCAGGGGATTCCGGAAGCAATCCAACGAGGCATTCCCCACTTATGGATTGAAGGTGATAATTTGTAACTGCAAGTTGTTAAAGTTGTGCAAGGTGATTGGATTTGCCCGTGGGAAGTAAAGATGCTTCACACGAATATCCAAGGGTTGCTTTGTTTGTTTCAGAGTTGGTCAATCTCTCATGTTTTCTGAGAAGCTAATTCAGTTGCAGACTACATCACTTCATCGTGAAGTTGGGCATCTTCTGAACGTCTTTGTTCTCATCCGGTCCTCCAGGACCTCATCTATGAGGATGCTCTAAGATAGCTCCCGATTTGGTCGGGCCTAGACTAATTTCTTTCCTTATCACAAAAAATATATATGGTTAATTAAATTATGTTATCATATTGTATTGTATCACCTTTTTTATGAATATTTAATTCCCATGCAATTTATCAACTGTTTTTATATATATAAACTTACTATTATAAATAGACGATTTTGGGTAAATGGACTCAGTTGGTGACAACAATAGGGGAAGTGGACGGCGCGGTGAAAAAATGAGGTAAATAGGCTCTTTTTGGTGACAACTACAAAAACATCCCAGAACATGACGTCATCACACCCAAACATGTCACCACCAAACATGTTAACGTATACGAATTTGTCACCGCGTACAGAAAATTCCCCTCCCCCATACAAAACCTTGTCACCGCGTACAAACCCCCCATACAAAACCTTGTCATCGCGTTTACAACTTGTCACCTTACCTAGAACCACCCCCAAATTGCACTCAAACTTGTCATCAAAATTTATTAGTAAGCCTATGTGGTATTCGAACCCACATTATCGTACGCTAGGCACGTTGCTCTACCATTTGAGCTAATAGGCTATAATTAAAAGTAATATATAAAAACTTATCATCACCTAGCAATCAAAGCTGTCACCCAACACAAAATGTGGTGACATGTTAAACCAAACAGAGAACCGCATACAGATTTTGTCACCACATAAAAAACTGAATTACATTCAACATGTCACCGTGTACAGATTTTGTCACCAAACTGGAAAACAGAAAACCCTAGATCACACACAAAATTTGGTGACAAAACAGAAAAATCTAGATCACGTGCAAATCTTGTCACCGCAAAGAAAAATTGCTCACATTCAACATGTCACCGCGTATAGATTTTGTCACCAAACTGAAAAACAGAAAATCCTAGATTGCGAACAAAACTTGGTGACAAACACAGAAACCCTAAACACGTACAGATTTTGTCACCACAAAGAAAACTTGGTTACATTCAACATGTCATTGCTATAGATTATGTTACCAACCTAAAAACTTGTCACCACATACAGATTTTGACATTAAATCTAAAAAAAATCATAGATCTAGATCTATGATCAAGAAACACCAATGAAACCCCCGATGACAACCCCGTATATCTAGATCTAGAATTTTAGATCTAGACACTTTCAAAAAAAACCTAGATCTAGAATTTCTAGATCTAAAACTTTCAAAAAAAAACTAGATCTAGAAATTCTAGATCTAGAACTTTCAAAAAAACCCTAGATCTAAAAAATCTAAATAAAAAACTAGATCTAGATCTAAAGTTGGTATACATACCTTGAAACACGCCGACGGACACCTCGTCGCCTCGTCGGCCACCTTGTCGGCCACCTCTTCGCCTCGTCGTCCGCCAAGCTCGTGTATCCTCGTCGGCCACCTCGTCGCTCACCCCCGAAGAGCTGGTCACCATGGCCTTGTCGTCATTAAATATGGACGAAGATGAAAGAGGGAGAGGGGGAGAGATGAGAAGAGGGAGGGAGAGGGAGAGAGAGAGAGCTGGGAAATAAGGAGAGGGAGAGGGAGAGAGAGAGCTGGGAAATAATGGGAGGAGAGAGAAAGGAGGAGAGGAGTGGGGGGTTTTAATGACCGCCTGTCACCAGCTGAGCTCATTCTCTTCATTAATATCACCTTGAGCCTATTTTCCCTATATTGTCACCAAATGAGTACCCCCCACCCAATTCCCTCTTATAAATATTTAGTTAAATAATTAGTTTTATCTTAGATTTAGAGTTGTTTAATTAATAGGTATATTCGAATATATATATCAATCTTGTCATTATACAAATTTAGTTGATAATTAGATATGTCATAAAATTTAAATTAAAATAGATATTTTTAACTATACAAGGCATAATATGTAAATCATAATCATATCTCTTGTACCCATTTAATAGAATAATATATTAACTATAAGTTTTTTTTAATTTTATTATAAGATAAAACATATTCTACATGCATATAGAAAAGCAAAGTCATTCTCTACCATAGATTCCAAGTCATTAAAACAAGTGATATTATAAACATCTTGCATAATAGGATACATCACATCTATAGTAAAAACAGAATGACTATCATGGAGATGTTTCATAACATCATAGATATTAAATAAACCTTTTTCTCATTAAATTTCATAGTTTGAATTACATTACTCACATTGAGCAATTTTCAAAAAGGGTCTAATAAGAAAAATAGTAGCAATATACATACTTTGATCCATATCAATGACAAAGAAATCAATAGGGAATATGGCATTATCAACCATGACAAACACATCTTCAACAATCTCTTTCAAGGTAAACATTGGACCTATTAACTAGCTGCACAATAATTCAAGTTCCATACAGTATATGGTTGTAAGCCTAGTGATTCATATAAAGAGAAAGGTAAGACATCAATGGATTCACGGATGCACCTAGATTAGCATGGCTTTATCAATTCTAGTGTCACCTATCATACATTGAATGATAAACTTGCCCGAATCATCATACTTCTTAGGCTTATGCCTTGGGAATGCAACGAGATATGCTCACTTACCATAACATTTTTGTTTACCCTTCAATGTTTGGCTCTAATTAATTGTGCATAACTCCTTTAAAAACTTAACAAACCTAGTATCAATTTTAACAAGCTTAAGGAAAGGGATGCTTACCTCACACTTGGAGGAGGTTTCATAGATCTCCTTGTCATTATCTGACCTCCTTGTATCCTTAAGTGCTTTTTAGAATTGTGTAAGTGGTTTTTGAGAGTTGAGAGGGAAAAATTAGGCCGCATGTAACCATCATCAACTTCTATTGTTACAGAACCACAATTGTGGTTTGGGACATGTGGTCACGGTTCTTCTAGATTTCCCAGAACTTTGGCTCTTCGTCACCATGGTCACGATTATTCTCTACAGCCTTTCCTGAACTCTCAATTAACAGGTCGTGATTGCAGCTCATGTCACCACAACCGCGATTTTCTTCTAGTAGATTTACGTAGTTTTTTGTAATTGAGCTGCGTTTGCGACCCTCCCCACCATGGTTATCATCAAAAGGGGAGAAACTGTTGGGATAGTGTAGGGACACTTAGTTTACTAACATTAGATCAATGATAACCGTCCTTAGTTTTGATAATGACAAACTACTTGTGAACTAATGTTTGTTCAAGTGTTAGTCGCATCGAACGCTTCCAAGAATGCTTATCAATGAGAAAAAGGACAAGTGAATGTTGTCCCTAGATCATAGGGACGCCTAGGAATCCAACACTTATTAGAACAAGAATGTGTTTCTTGTAAGATAGGGAAGTCGTCCCTAGCAAGAAGGAAATTATCGCTTCAAAGATTTCAGTTTAAATATAATTATATAAATATGTCAAGGTTGCAGCACAACACAACAAAATGATTCTGGCAACCCTTAGAAGCTTCAGATGTCAAAGACAAAACACATGAAGCCAAGATGTCGCTCTCGGCAATCTCATCACAATGTACACATGGTGTCTTCCAGCGAAAGGAAAAGATGACTTTAGAAGAAGACAAGTTTCTATAGGTGTAAAATGTTGGGAAAGCGACATCCTACTTGAGGATAACTCTGAGAATGCTAGAAGGACAAAAGCGTCCGAGAAAGAGCCTACTTTATATCGCATATAAATACACCCATGTGTATCAAGTGTGATGTGACTTCTTTCAGATATTCTCTACTATAAACTCTCAAGAACACCAAGAACAAGTGAGAGAGAGTTCGATTTTGAACGAAGAAGAAAAAGTCCACCAAGAACAACAAATGTAATCCATCCTAGAGCTTGAGTTTCCTAAGGAGTAGGGAACTTCTATGAGGTTTGACGTTCCTTATTTTTTTTGTTGAGTTAGGATACGAATAACTAGGGTTGAGAGAGTACAATAGTAAACTATAGGAATGAACACTTATAGTTCAAAGAAGTTTGTATTCTACCTGTATAGCTCAAGTAATAAAAGTAAGGAAGTCATTTAGAAATCCTCCAAGATAGAGGTTTACCCACTATACGAGTTAGTCGAAGTGAGATTCCTCTATTAGACCTATGTTCCTAATTTTACATTTCTTGCACTTAAGTTTTATTTGCTTTTATATTATTCTACTGCAGCATAAGGAAGCCGTCCCTATGACTTTCTTATCTCATTTATTCACGAACTATGATCCAACATGTTAGAAAGCAGTTTAAACTTAAATTTTACATATGTTGTACATAAGGTAAAATATCAATATATCATCTGTTCATGGATTTCAACGGATTTGGCACAATGTAGGGATAAGTGGAATGAGATGGCTAAAGTAGATGACAAATAGTAGAGGATATATAGTACTAGAGCATGGAAGGAGTCACTCTAATATGTTAGTCCAATTATTTGTATATTCCTTTTTCCCATTTTCCACTCGTTCTCTTTGGAGTTGTTGCTTAGTTTGGTTTCTATAGTGGTTATTTTGTCATGATTTTTGAAGGTCTTTGTATACTTTGTGTTCTAGCTAGGGTTGTGGTTGGGCTCCTAGGTGTCGTGGACCTTGTGGTTGCTTCCTCTTAGGTGTTTTGGGTGCATCCCTCCAATGCATCAAGATTGAAATGTCCTCATCCTTATTCTCAGAATTTACTTATGCAGAATTTTACGAGGTTAATATTTCTTGTATTGTTGTCAAGTTTTAAGAAGGTAAAAATAAGATTATGAAGATGAACAATTTGGAAATTCTGCATGCATCTCTCAAAGCAATACTTTTGACTACATATGTATGTGCGGTGCTCTCTTTCAAACTTGCCAATGATGACAAAGAGCCGTGTGAGAAAGGTTGAACATTGCATGAATGCATGGTCCAATATTTACCCAGAGTGCCTTTATGTCTTGATAGGTCAAGGTTATCTAGAAAAAAAAAGTTTAGTCGTACTTGATTAAGGCCCATAAAGGTTGATTTGCATAATATAAATCATTGCACGTGGAAACGAGTTAAATACGTACTCTACTTCTATGCATAAAAATCTATTGCGTGGGCCATATGTATGATAATAAATGGAATCCCCCCAACCTAGCTCTAAATTAAGTTCTCAAATCTCTCAATGCCACATTTCCAACAACCCTATCGATCTGAAAGAAAGGTTAGGATGTTACTTGAATTAAATCCAATAGAATAAATTGGACTATTTACGCGCATTGGATCAGGCAAGTTAGGTTGCATACTTTTACGTGGATTGACAAAGTACTAGTCAAATGTTGTTAGCTTATGATACAGTATGATTTTGGATTAGATAACAAACAATATTAGAGTGTAATATGAAGGGAATATATGACTGTTCGATGGGATAAATGTGCGGTCGAGATTGAGTCATGACTCAAAGATTTGAATATATGTTTATGTATATATAAATAGTTAATATATAAATAATATAATTATATATTTTAATATTGATCATATATAGAAATTATATTATTTTATAACTTAAAAGATAAATATGGTTTTAAGAAAAAGTAGACACATCATAATATTTGCATTCATTATAGTAAATCCATCCATAAAATAATAAATAATAATTAAATAACGCCCCCGTACTATGTACGCATCATTTGCTAGTAATCTACTATAAATCTATAATGGAGTTAAAATCGAACTCAAGTTTTTATTAAAAATTACTTGAGAAACCAATCTTACATTAAAATCTAAATTGACTAGATTGAATTTATTTATTTATAGATAAAACATAAAAAATATACATTATCAATAAGCATAGATACTTTATAAATTAACTCTATAAGTTATTTTAGAGTTCTTAAAAATATTTAATCTACTAATTAAGATATTAGATGTGTCAAATTTTTTGATCTAGTCGGTTCGCGCTCAATCATTTGAGGTTTGGAGGTCAAGGAGTTCAGCTCAATCAAATTAGCAAGTAACTGAATCAAGTTATAGACGATTCTCATACGAGGCCGGTTTGACCAATGAGTCAATAATGCCCTTTTATACATTTTGCATTTATTATCAAATTTTTGTTAATTTCTTAAATAACATACATATGAAAAATGAGTAAAATTATTTTAAAATTAATATTATATTCTAGGACAAATTAGTTTAAGGATAGATTTTATTTTAGGATATTTTTTTTTGTATTCTAGGATACAATATAATCTATGTAATTTCTATCTTATATTTAAGGATAGGTTTGACCTAGACTTTAGGATATATATATATATATATGTGTGTGTGTGTAGGAATTAGGTTAGGAGAGCTTTATTGAGATTTTGAAAGCTTAGTTCATTCGAGAGGAAGAAGGAGACACGCTGATAACTTACATTTAGTTGTGTACTAAGTCAAAGTGTGTGGGTCAAGTTTGCTTTGGTCGGGTTACATACGAAGTGTTTGACCGTAAAGGGCCACGATTAGGTTAAATAGGAATTGTTTACACCTAGAGATAAAGTTTGCATTTGGAAGTTCATACTTAATTTTAGAATTGCAAATTTGATTTGGAATTCCTTGTATTCAAGTTATTTGTTTGTTTGTTTAATTTCCGCTATAAAGTTTGTTAATCTCTCAAGAATCAACGTTTGTATTGTAACACACCTAAATCCAACAAATATCTTCGTCCTGATTTCGTTTATATATGCCACGCAACATACACTAGCAACGAAATAATAACAAATTATATACTTTTCTTTGATGTGAAGGATCATAAATTAAATCAAAGATGTTGAGATGCCAAACAACTATAAAGAGAGAGTTACCACCTTCTTAGGCTTTTGGTCTTTGGTCCAAAATCGGGATCATAACTTCACCCTAGCTTTGTAATCATGCAGTCCACCCTCCATCATTACTCGTTGAATGAAGAACAAAATTTCTCTTTCATTTCTCCCTTAGCCCACCATTTTCACACACACCAATAAGTGAACACATCTTAATTCCTCAGCCCTCTTCGTTTTATAAGCACCACCAAGTTCACAATATTTCCACAGCCAAACCAAACATCCTTCAACTTTTATCCTTCATTACCTCCTCTTCTTTGATCTATTGCTCTTGTGTATAACAATCCAGGAGACAAACATGTGCTGTGCTGGAAGGGAATGGGTAGCCGAATTGCGTCTTCTCCAACTCAATCCCTCTAGAAAGATGCTCCGGCACCAGAGGCTAAGAAGATCATGGGTTCGACTTCATAGGCCCACCAGGTGTCAATAAACGCTACATTGTGTCTTTATGTAAAATTACATTTTCACTATATAGTACAAAGTTACTTTTTCGTATTATGTTTGTGTTAGTATTTGTATAACCTTATGTTATAATAAGGTCCATTTTATACGGATATGAATGAAAATATGCAAAATCCATGCAGATTGAGAGAAAGAAGCGGGAAAGAGATGGAAGAGAAGAACTTGAAGCTATACTTGGAGAACAAGAGCATATTAGAGGAGAACAAACAACTGAGGAAGAAGGTGTTACTCATACGCCAAGAGAACATCGCACTCGTTTCCGAGTTTCAAAGCCATCAACTTGAAAACCCGTCTTCTAAGACGGATTGATGAACATCTACACTAAGTTACATATGCTCTATCCATTTGTTTCTAGCACTTTAATTAGCATGAACTAGAACAAGTAGCTTGGCTACGTACTGTTTTCTCATCTAGGCAATTAACTAATTTGGTTGATTACATGTGTTGTACTCAATGTTCTAAAAAGTGCTAGGCGGAGAGGGACCGCCTAGCGCCTAGACGACGTAAATTGTTGCCTAAGCAGCCTAAACGGATACCTAAACGTCGTCTAGGTGGGTTATAAGGCTAGGCGGACGGGACCGCCTAGCGCGCACCTAGACGGGACATAGGCGATGCCTAGAAGGGATTTTTAAAACACTGATTGTACTACAAATGTCCTTTATCAATAAAACGTTACACTTTCTAAGTATGCCTTAATGTTTGCATGTCCTAATTAAGTCAAAGCTAAGGGACATGATTATAATTTTACAAAATTCAAATAAGTAGATATATGTTGGACACTTGGACTGGAGAATAACATTTCTATCAACATAGCATTTTAATTAGAATTATTTAATGGAAATTGTAGACAGATTTGTACTTTGTTAATCTATCATAAGGCATATATACCAACAGGAAAATCAGTCAAATTAATTATGCTTTGAATCGCATGAAAATCCTCTTATCATGGAAACCATATTACTATCGATGAATTACAAATATAAATATAAAACAGAAATATGTAAATTCTAAACAAATGTTTGTCTTTTTGTGTTATCATATCTAGTTATATTATTATGTGTACTAATTAAGGTCCCTAACACATTATGTTTTGGAATTGTACTAGTAGGTGTATTAGTTTGATTCCAAATAGAGACTGATTGTAGTTCACATATGTAGTTCTATAGTTCTTATAATTTTATTTGTAACTCACATTTATAAACTACTCTTAAAATTGTCCCCAAAGGGGGTCAAATACATGGAGATGCTTTCAATTAGCCCCCCATCCCCCCCCCCCTCATTTACTTTCTTCCTTACCTTTACATGAAATCTAAAACTCTTGAAGTCTCTCTAATTTAATTCCAGCCTTTGAGATGAATGAGTGGTCTTTTAGCTTTCCACCGGCAGTTTAGTTGGACAACATAAAATAAAATAGATTGATAGAGTATTTAAATGGACACTAAAGCAAAAAGGACATAAATAACACAAAAAAAAAACAAAAAAAAAACTAACATGTAATACTTTTTTTTTGGTAGAAAAACTAACATGTAATACTAATACACCGCCGTTAAATAAAAATATATCATGACATTATTAAGAATTTCGATGATTTATAATATACCATGACATTATTAAGAACTTCTAATATTTTCCTAACATGCTTTCCCCCGTCCGATGATGTTTTCTAGTTTATAATTAAATTAAGAAACTTTTTCACCCAAATCAACCTCAATTAATTACAGTTAAAACTTTAGAATTATCCTGAAGCAGTGAATGAATAGTTCATAACTTTTTAGGGAAAGTTGACACAGTTAGTCTACGGACACGGCAAAGACGATAATGAACCTTCGATCGTTTTCTAAACAGCAATACATGTTTTTTTCCCTCAGCCCCACTTTTCTTACACCAATCAATTATTTGCCCCTTGTTTCCTACATTCCTCTTTTTTTTGGTTGAAGTTTCCTCTTTTTTTTCTTTTTTAATTCCTGGCATTAACCCCTTGTTATTGGATTTTTAATTTCTTCGTTAATAAGGTATTGAGCTTGTTTCACTTCCTCAAAAAAAAAATACAAAAAATCCATTTGGTATCCTTGAATTTTTGGCTTTTTATGGTGTCTAGGAAAAAAACACTTATTCTGGATGGTACCCCTTAACTTTTAAAAAGTTCACCCTATGGGTTCTTTAGTTTTTCTTCAAACTTTTCCTTTTTTTTGCTGGTTTTTTGTTTAAAATTTAATTGTTATTATTTTATTGACTATAAATGAGTAAAAGAAGTGAAACAGCTATAGAAAAGTTTGCATCCTTTTGAATTTATCATTTAAAACTCTTATTAATTTTCTATTTAAGAAAATATGTATTGAGTTGTGTTAACTTAGTATATGAAAAAATACAACCAATTGAATATTTAATTTAATTTTAATTAAGTAGTATAAAATTTATCATAAATTAAATTAATACACAATAAATAAATAAAAGGTGTGTTAGTTAGTTGTATTGATTAATTATTATTTTTTTAGAAAGGTTCAACACTAACTTGTATTTTCATCTCAGCCCTTAGTTTTGTTTAATTATTACATAGAAACCTTCCCAAAAGTGCTACTTAAGTACGAGTTTTTAATTATTTTTATATATTCAAAGGTCTGAAAATTTTAAATTTATAAACTTATTATTTTCTCAAAGTTGAAGTATATCTTATGGTGTGATGTAACGCAATATAGTTTTGTTTAGTATAGTTTCTTATTGACTTATTAATTTTTTACGTATTTTGTACCAATTTAGTTATGATATAGTCTATACTACTTAATTAAGATCAAATTAAGTGTTCAATTGGTTGTATTTTTTTCATGCACTTAGTTAATAAAACACAATAAAAAATTTTGTACATTACAAAATTAGTAAGATTTTTAACTAAAAATAAAAAGGATATCAACTTTTCTTTAGTTGATTCACTTCTTTTATTCATTTATGGTCAATAAAATAAAATTTATTTTTTTAACAAAAAACCTCCCGAAAAATGAAACATTTAAGGAAAAACTAAAGAAAGGGCATGAGGCAAACTTTTAAATTTCAGGGGTACCATCCGAAATAAGTTTTTTTCCAAGGCACCGTCATGTAAAGCAAAAAAATCAGGGGTGCCAAACGCAATTTCCAAAAAAAATACTTTTGGGAGAAAGGTAATTTTTTTAGGGAAAATTGCATTTAATCACTCTTTATTTTACACTTGTTGCAATTAAATACCCTTTATATTTTTTTTCTACACTTAACCAACCCTTATTTGTAAATATGTGCATTTAACCACCCATTTTGATGAAAAACGTTAGTTTCTTCGTTAAGTAAAGTAAATTATGCCGCCCTTCTTTTTTAATTTTATTTACAATAAATAAAAGAATTTAGGAATAAATTCAGCATGGAATGTCATCGTCATTGGATTTAAGCTTACATATCAACCTTTTGAATCTCGAGTCGTCGTCTATCAACTTAGACACAATCGACTTCAAGGGATGCTCAAAGTCGTTAGAATCAAATCCAAAACCCATGGTCTTTGCATCGGCGAAGTCGTGGTTCTTCTTCGTCATTGGATAGAGGAAAGGAATTATTATGGAGGAAATTAGGCAAGGGTTGCAAAAGACAGCATATTAGAACTTGAAAGTGCCAATTATAGTTTTTCCTTTACTTATTTATTGTACATAAAATTTAAAAAGAAAGGGAAAAACGTAAATTACTTTACTTAAGGGAGAAAATGACGTTTTTCGTTAAAATTGGCGGTTAAATGCACATAATTACAAGTAAGGGGGGGTTAAGTGTAGAAAAAATATAAAGAGTGGTTAATTGTAACAAGTGTATAATAAAGGATGGTTAAATGCAATTTTTCCTCTTTTTTTAACCTAATTAAACACCTTGCTTTATTTTAATTCTAAAATATTTTACTCCAAAATATATATTTTACCTTTTTTAAAATACTTCTCAAATGTTTACTTTTTGCATTTTTTTTTAGAAAAAAGTTTCATCTAAAAGTCATTTCTACTTCTTACCAAAAAAATCCCTAAAACTTGTACAAAAAAACAAAATACTTTATCACCCTTTTGAAAAGTTGTAAAAGTGTACTAGTTGATTACTTGTACCTTGTTTGAAATATAGTTGACAAAGTTTTTTAATATTGAATACAATTCATAAAATAATACATGATAATATTATTAATATTTCAATATTACAAATTAATTTTCAAATTTGAGGCTAAATACATAAACTATTTATGTTTACAATGTATTGAAAAATATTTCATTGATTACAAATATGTGTATTGCCACATATATCACGATATAAGTTAATTTTAAAATCTCAATAAAAATAAGAAAATCATCTTATCTCTTAAATTTGCTATTGATATGAACAAAAATCGTATAAGTGTATATACATATATGCTAGTGGGTTTATTTTTAAACATTGATAAACAATGTCGTGATAATTTTATATCAAAAATCGTATATGTTATGAGCTTATACGATTTACAAATTTGTACCTTTTAACTACAAATTGATCTAGTATTAAGAATAAGTTAACGTTGATACTATACAATGCATAGTATGACTTAAATAAATATAATAACAGTTTAATATTATTCTAATAATTGAAGATACAATATAAAGTAGCAAAGCAGTTAAGGATCATAGATATTATTTCCATATGAATATATATATATATATATATTGATAAGATCAAGGTAGTTAAATTTTTTATTGTAAAACAAATGAGAATATTTTGTCCTCAAAACATAAATGATTTAGTGTAAAGTGATACCAAAATTAATGTGATGACTCGAAAAGGTACATCTTTTTTTTTGGTTAAAGGAGAGGCGGCACTCTCCGGCTCCTCGAGGGAGCGTTTTATTAATTTGAAAAAGAGGGCTAAGTAGTCATCACTCGGGGGATAGCCCGACCGCTTACATCATTATTTAGCAATAATAAAATCCCCTCGGGAGGGGCAATCAATACATGAGGCCCTAGAGGAAAACTAAAGGCGAGCGCCGCGAGGCCATCCGCAACCGAATTAGCCTTGCGGTACACATAAAAAGGTACATCTTTAGTATGTAGTTATATACTTTAAATGAGATGTTCTTTTCATATAAAAATCGTAGACCTATCTCGGCTAATCTAACTTGTTAGAATAGTATTTGACTCTTTGGATAGTAATTTTCACTTCCCAAAAACTAGTATCCCATGATGGAGCCTCAGTAAAATGGTGGAGTAGATATTTGAGGCACACGTGTCAAAGCTGGTTGGGTCTCGGGTATTTTATTTTTCATTATTGTCATTATTCTTTTTCTATTCATGCATATTGAGATATTGTTCGTTAATGAGTGATTGTTGAGAGGTGTATCGTTGAAATTCTATTGCAATGTTCAGGCTCATGATGTTTTACTTAAGATTGTTTTCCAAAAAGTCAAGTTGGTTGTTTTATTACATTTTTTTTATCGTGGGCGTGTTGTAAGGTTTGAGTAAATTTGTTATCCTGATAAGAAACATGCTGTAAAAACAAGGTGCTAAGAGGATAGCAAGTATGTCAGGGGAAAACTCAAGAGAATCAATGTCTAATCCTAACTAAAGGGTTCGTTTGGTAACTCAGTACTAATGTTGATGTTGATTGATTGTTGATGCTGATAGTATCTGATGTTGATATTTAATTGTTGATATTGTTACTGAAATTGAAAACTGATTTTTTGGATAAACAAATGGGTGTTTGGTAAGACGGTTTGCTGATTGTGTGTGTGTATGAAATATGTTTTGACTATTTTACCCCTAAAAAACAAAAAACAAAAAACAAAAAAAAACAAAAACAAGGGTTTTTGTGTTTGGAGTTGGATTGGATCCCATTCGTTACAACAGCCTCCTCCTGCACCGTTCTCCAATCCATGACGCTCCAATAGCCAGCCTCCTTTCCTCCGTCTTCCGGTTGCCGACTCTCCAATCGCTGACCTCCTCTCCGCCGTTCTCCCCGACGTTCCAACATCCTTCATTCTTTCCTCGCGGCCGTTGTTTAAGGTCGGCTGTCGTTTGTTGACTGGTGACGACTCATTCTCTTGGAGTCCGATCTCGTCTCCTCGACTCATCCAAATCCCCGCACTGACTCATTCTCTTGGAGTCTGATCTCGTCTCTTCGACTCATCCAGATCCCTACGCCGTTCGGCTTCATCGGTATCTTGTCCGCTCCTCGCCAGCCGGTAAAGCCTATACTTGAGGGTGGCGAGGCGGAGTGGTGGATGAGAGGGCGGGTGGATTGGAGGAGTTGGGTAGTTCCGCAGGTTCTTCTCGAGGGCCAGAGTTGAAGTGGGGATTGCCGACGGCGGTGCATTGGACGGCGTGGAGTAGTGATGGCCAACAGTGCGGGCCGGCCCATCCCGGTGTCATGGGCTCAAAAAGCCTGGCCTGGCCAGCCCGCGGGCCAGACGGGCCAAGCCCGGACGGGCCATGGGCTGGGCCCGGGCCGGAGTTTTCCAGCTTAGCCCGGCCGGGCTGGTCAACGGGCCAAGAGCCCGGCCCAGCCCGACCCAGCCTAGCCCGGCCCGGCCCAACCCGGACCGACCCGGTACATATTAGGTTTATTTTTTGTAAAAATATAATTAATATGCACCCTATTAATTATATATTTGTAAAAATAAAATTATTTGCACTCTATAAATTATATTTGTGCAAAAATAAAATTAATATGCACTAAAATTATTAAAATTAATTACATATGCATCTTAATTATTAAAAATTTGATAAGTAATTATTAAAAATGAACTATCGGCCCGGCCCAACCCGGTATGTGTGGGCCAGCCCGGCCCGACACCAGCCCGCTCCCAGCCCGCCCGGGCGTATGTCGACCGGCCCAGCCCAGCCCGGGGTCCGGCCCGGCCCAGCCCGGTGATTTACCGGGCCGGGCCTGGGCCACTGTTTTATGGCCCAGCCCGGTGGCGGCCCGGCCCAGCCCAGCCCGGTTCCATGACTAGCATGGAGGATCTTCTCGAGGCTTGGGAAGTCGAGGCGGAGGAGGCCATTTCCGGTGGGATCGTCGCCGGAGAAGTGGAGCTCCAATCGCCGAAGAAGTTGTAGAGATCTGAGAGTAGTGAATGGAAGGGTAAAGGGGAAAGAAGGAAGGGCAATGGGGAAAGAAGGGGATAAGCATTGCTTATTTTTTGGTGCTTATATTCATAAGCATAGGGTATGATGATTACATTTTGGTGACTTATAAGCACTATAGTGTTTATAAGCACTTAAAATTTTTGTTTGCCAAACAGAGATATCAATTGCTTATAAGCACTTAAAAAACCCTTTGTCAAACTGACTCAAAGTAACATTACCACCAAAGAAAACAAAGTTCCATCTACAAATATCCATTTTGAGTTTGGTCAGTTAATCAATTATCTTTCCTCATGGTCTTTCTATCCTATGATTTTTGTTATCCTAGCCTTCGCATAAATTAATAACCCCACGATGTGTATAACTATGGAAGGATCAAGCCTCAAATCAATAAAAGCTTTAAAAACAAGGATTAGCCATGATTCATGCAACACCAAACGAGTGCAAATTATTACGACATCCTAAAAGTACAATAATCCTGATTTCAACTAGATGATTAGATGCTCGAAATGAATATTCATTCAACCAATAAATAGAAGAAAATCAATATTAATCAAAGTAATAGAACACAAGTAAAAATATAACAATGTACAAACAAAAAACCATCAATTTACAAATAAATCAAAGGAAATTAGTTCTCCATTCTCTTAATAATGTGTTTTTAAAAAAAGAATACTAAATAATAAAAGGCTTAAAACATACTCAGACACCTGAACTTGTGCGTTTTAGTCATTTGGACACCCGACCTTTGAATCGGACTCATTGAACACTTAAACTTGACAAACCTTATCGATTAAACACCTTACATATGACATGGCACTGTGCGTGTAGTTAACCCTCTGTTAAGAGAGTGAGACACTTTAAAATAGCTGATGTGGAAAATAATAAACAAAAAAAATTAAGTTTTCATTCTTGATCTTTTTTATTCATCTTCTTCTCCTCCCCATGTTTCGTTTCTTCTCTTATTTTCTTCTGTCCCCATTCTTCTTCTTCTTGTTTCTTCTCACATTATTCTTGTTGTACCCATTCTTCTTCTTGTCTCAATTTTCGTTTCTTCTCAAACATTAATTTGTCAGTACATGGTGTAGCTAATGTTAATTTTTAATAATTAAAACTAAATTGGAGGATAAATAAGAGCAACAGTTAGATTTCAAATGTGGATCTTATAACTTCTGAAAAATTACAAACAAGACAGATGAGAAAAAATCGATAGATTCTAATCAATTCAATCTATCAGTTTCAACAAAATCATCAAATTGAACCACAATTTCTTCCTAAATTCCTAATTTCATCAAAAATGCAAGTGCAATTAAACCTAGAAAATCTATGTCGAATTTGGAACATTGGAATTTTACAAACAAATTGGTCAAGGGAGAGTGGTTTCCAGATCTGCTGTTATAGTGATCGCTGAAGCTGTAAAGAGGTGGATGTTGGTCGGACAGCGTGGTGGTGCCAGCGCAGACTGGTGCAGTGGCTTGGGCGGCGGAAGAAGTCGGGTTGGAGGGAGCCGTAGAAGGAGTTGGAGGAGAGATTGAGGGATCGGAGTTGGTCGAGGAATCCGAGGTCAGGGGAGATGGAACCATGGAGGTGGGATTTGGGGAGGGAGATGGAGGTGACTCTGGGGTCGGAGTTGTTGCCGGCGGGGAACAGGGTACGCCGAACCAGTTGCAGTGGGTTTGGGGGTCGAAGCTCCAGGCGGAGAGGATCGGAAGGAGAGGAGGACGCCGGAGGTTGTGGGGGGTCGGAGGGAGAGGAAGGCCAGGCGAATTGGGGAGAGGAGGAGGCTGCGTATGTTAATGGAGAGAAAAGTCAAAGAGAGAAGTTTTTAAAATATAATAATAACTAAAATTCATTTGTCTACATGTCATCAAGCTGGTGTATATGTGGCAGCGAGTGTATTACACATTACAAAGTTATATCCCTATAAGTGCTCAATAGATAAGGATTAACAAGTTTAAGTGTTCAATAGGTCCGATTTAAAGGTCGGGTGTCTAAATGACTAAAACGCACAAGTTCAGGTGTCTATATATGTTTTAGGCCAATAATAAAACTAGCGGTTGAATCATATGTAATACTAAATAATGTGTTTTTCTACAATGCACTTCCCATCCCTCAACAATGATCTCTTTCATGAAACAAGCCTTCACCTTTGAACTAAAGAAGGAGATATTCCTCTCCATCCTCGACAACAATTTCCACTCGACGATTTCCACACTTAATCTTGCCAATGGCCTCTCTATCAGATATTGACCGGTCCTCGACCAATACATCGATTCATTAGTCAAACATCAATCTCGGTAGAAATCGTACTCCAAAATTCATCTAACATTTTCAGAGCGATCGTTGCATCGATTAAAAACGAATTGACGGGACTCGAATGCTTTTTGACTTCGTGTGACTTGTGCAAGAAATCTTTGAAACCGGCGAGGACATGTATACATGTACATGTAAGGGATTTTGGGGGAATTCAGTGATTTGAGAACCAATTGGTCCAGATTAGCAAAAATTATAGAAATTTGTAGTTGATTGCTTTCTGGATGTAGCTGTTGCTTATTGGAATTTGAATTTTGTTGAGCTTTTTTAAATGCACATAACCTGTTCGACAAAATTCCTTAGAGAAAAGTGTTTTCTGGACTCAGTTGTTTTTTACATGAACATATTATGATTATATGTGAACTTGTTATGATATTAAGTGAACATCATATGTTTTTATGCAAAACTTAGAGAAAATGTGTTATATATATATACTTGTTTTTTCTTGATTGAGTTGGATTTTACATGAATGTACTACGGTTTTATGCGAATTTGATATAATATTAAGTGAATGTTATATGTGGATGTTTTGTTGAATGAGCCTCCATCGAAGTAAAAAGAAATGTGTGCACCACAAAAAGAAACATGTGAACTACAAACATAAATATATGAATCACATGCATATAAATCTAAACGAAAAAACAAAAATATGTGAATTATAAAAAAAATCAACAAACAAACAAAGAGCATGTAAGTTACTAAGTAAAAGTTTATGATGTCATAATACCTGAATTGTAGTAAATATATATATATATATATGAACAATAAAAGAATTATGTGAACCACTAACACAAACATGTAAACTACAAGAAAAATGTGTGAACTAGCATAGAAATATGCATGATTGGAGAAAAAAGTGCAATAGACATGACGATATCATTTGTTACTAATTACAAAAATATCACCACGTCCCCCATTTTCTGTATAATTGGGAACTATAATACGAAATATGTGCACCACAAGTATAAATATGTTAACTACGAACAAAAAATATTTGACATATATTAATAGGTACAATACAACATATAAATCACTAATTATATTGAGATTCCAAAACTCTTATTTGAATATAAATCTATTGGGGGGGGGGATAATTTGCATTTCGTAAGCCTAACATCTGGGAGGTATTCAATTACAAACTTGTCCTTCCAGAATTTGTAATTCTTTTTTTTCTCTCATTTCCTCTCTCATCCAACCCACGTTTAACGATTCTCTCTCCATTGTTTCAGAATCTAGGGCTCCAAAATTTCAAACAAAGGAACCAATTTTTCTTACACATTTTTCCTTATGTGATCGTTGCCACTCTTGCTACACGATGAGTTGTGTTGAAGGCGAAGAAGGTGCATGTGTTACGCCGAACCTGAAGGTTAGGAATGGGGAAGAGAGAGCCTACATAAAGCTTCCACAATGCGAGGGCTCGGAGACACCACTGGTGGCGCCTGTGGTGGCGCTCGAGACAATGGATGGGACGGAGGAAGAGGCGGTAGGGTTGGTGGAGCCTCCTATGCCTGCAATCAGATGTGGCGTTGTTTTCAATTGGCTTAAGTTAGTCTTGATTTTTGCCTTCTTAGGCATCCTAGCCATTGTTGTTTTCAAATGGGTCGCACCTTTCTTAATGGATAAGGTGAATTTGATCTTTCTTATGCCTTTCATACTTCTTTTTTTCGTTTTTGTTGGATTGGATTATACACATGAACTGTATTGGGGAAATTAAGCCTTACAACCTAAGATTGATGAGAATGGGATGAATAATATATCTCCCTTGATTGGGAAAATATTTGCTCTTTTAATTTCCTTTGATATTATTAGTGTTGATTTTTTAATAAGCCAATAGGAAAAATAGTGTTAATCATAACTGAATGTGATCCAAGAAAGCTTCTTCAAGTTTGATGATGCTTTGAGTATGTATGGAAAGTTGAGTTTTTGCATAAGACGCCCTTTTTTATTAGCTTTTACAAAACTAAGTTAGTATGCTCAAGACTGATGGGGAGTATGTTGTAAGTTGTAGAATATAGAGGATAAATGGGAGGAAAATAGATTTGGTTTGTGATTTCTTTGCTCCTCTTTCTTGTTTAGGTACATCTCAATAGGTATGGTCTAGAATGTAACTTGTAATTCATATTGGTAAATAGATTAGGAAAACTAGTTTATGGGATTAGGATATTCACAAAATTGAGAAATCGTAATGTAAAATTATACTCTTTAATTGAGGCCTAGATATTCTATACAATCAAATGCTCATAATTAATTATATTTACCATAAGCATATGCTTGTGGCTGCAGTCGATTGCTCTCACTTAATATCCATAAAGTTTAATTTGTTTTAGATCGATGCAGTTTGAAAAATGTACACAAGCATCCTACTAAGGAGGCTGATCATTTTATGATCAATAACCATAAATATATTATATGTTTGCAATGTTCGAGTTTATAATCTGACTAGGCCGTTATTCATGTTGCCCAGGAGCTCATGCCAATTATCCACTGGGAAACAACAACATTTAGTGACCCAGTATTGGCAATTATATTGTTCAGCTCTGTGGCATTATTTCCTGCTCTACTCCTACCATCTACACCTTCTATGTGGGTGGCTGGAATGACGTTTGGCTATGGAATAGGATTCTTGCTTATATTTTCAGCCGTTTCAATCGGTGTATCCCTACCTTACTTCATTGGTATTCTATTTTATCATAAAATACAGGTCGGTCTTTGCTTCTTGCACACTAAGTGTACACAAATGTATCTTTGGATACTAGGACTCGACTTAAGGTGCATGTTAATTGATTAATTTTTACATGTGAATAGGGGTGGTTAGAGAAATATCCAAAAAATGCTTCAATTATAAGATTGGCAGGTGAGGGAGACTGGATGAACCAGTTTAAAGCTGTTTTCTTGATCAGAGTTTCTCCTTTTCCCTACATCTTATACAATTATTGTGCTGTGGCAACAAATGTCAAGTATGTACCTTACTTCCTTGGGTCGATGGTGGGAATGGTTCCAGACGTGCTTGTAGCAATCTACACGTATGTTATTCTTTCTTGTATCCCTTAATTTTTATCTAGTTGTTTAATTCGACAATTTAGGAGCTCGATTTTAATCTTTGTTGTTCGATTATTTCTTTGCCTTTGCAGTGGTATAGTAATACGTACCTTGGCAGATGCCTCACATAAGCATCATTCCATTTCCAAACAACAGATCATCTTTGACATCCTTGGCTTTATTACAACGATAACAACAACAGTTATTTGCACAATTCTTGCCAAAAAACGTCTTAAGAGAATACAAATGGAGGAGGACTTGCTAATGTGATGAGAAGGGAAATGAAAGAAACAAGAGTCATACTCAAAGATCAAAAAAAAGTTTTGCATGCTAATGTTAACTTCTAGACGCAAAAGTTACAAGTCTCTTGTGTTGAAGAGAGATTAAAACGTAAAGTTGTGAGAGTGGTTTGACGAGGAAGGAGATGTTATGGAACAATTAATTATATTTTTTTTGCATATGAAATTTATGAATTGTATATACAGTTTCGAACCAGCTATAGAATCAGCGTTGGGATCTGGAATTTGTCGATAATGATTATTGGTTGAATTGAGAAGTATAGTTCATATATATATATATGTATGTATTCGTATGCAAAGGATGATGGGTCATATTTTTTTGATCTTTACAGTAGCAAATGATCATTGCATACCTATGCAAACTTCTATCCAATGGATGACATGGAATGTAACATTTTTCTTGAGATTTAAAACTTTTTTAGACAATTTGAAATGGAAACTCAATAGTTGATTGTCATTAATTTAGAAATATGTTAATGCTAACAAAAATTTTAATTCATGACTTTTGCATTAGATATGAGCAAGTCTAGCGAAACCATACAAAACAAATGTACTTGATTTTATCTTGACGAAGGGCTTGGACAATGACTTCCCTTCTTCCTCCAACTTATCCATCTTCCCCTTAACAATATTTGACTAGTGTAGTTTCAACATCATCCATTGCGCATTTCAATTGATGACTGCATTCGCATCACTAATGTAACGATTTTGTCGAGCACCACTTCAAACATGTTAGTATGGAAGAAAACAACATAATGCAAGATACATCACTCGTAATCTAATTATCCGTATTCCAACATTAAGTTATGAAAGAAATGAGATTTTAGCAACACCAAGATGTTGCATGACAACAATGATTATTAATCGCACTACAATCAATGGAGAAAAGTAGGCAAATGGTGAGCCACTAGTGTAATCAAAAGCTTCTAAATAATGTAAGAGTGAATAACATAGGCTAATGGAATACCAAACTAACAACAAAAATAACATCATCTTAGATTTTCATTGATTAGGAACTTGCAAAACCTCCTAGATACCTAAGAATCTCATCCTTCTTCTCCAAGACTTTGTTTTTTCCAACTCCATTATTTCTTGCCTATAAAAATTTCTTAACAAATTCCAAAGATACACCTACCTACATCATAATGAAAATCTCCAACTATAACTAGATATTCCAAAAATAGAAGAAAATGAACATGTTATGTTGATTAATCAAAAATCAATTTCAATAGAAAGAGGTATGAATGAACGATATGAAGTTCAAAAAAAAGAGAAAGGATTTCATTGTTGAAATTGAGTTTGAAGAAGACTCACTGAGGAAATCAATAGAGTAAATGAATATTTTAAGTGGAAGAGGAATCAAAGTCGTATCTAGGTTTGTTGTTGATGAAGATTAAATGATGTTGTGACAAGGACAACTAGTGTTGTCGGACTAGGGAGGAGAGGACATCAACATATCTAGACGGCTTGATTGTTGCCGGTTATGGATGAGAAGAGGGGGTGACCAAGGAGTTGAAGGTGGAGGGTGTCGACGACTTTGGGAGACACCGACAATAGTGAAGAAGAGGAGACAACCATGTGAACCTGAGAGGATCAAAATTGAGAAGGATAAATAGTTGAACTCCTCAAGCACCAAAAAGCTTGGGGAGGAGAAAAAAATTGCGCAATTTTTAAGCTATGTTCAACTTTCTCCAACTATTGCAGGTAATGGCAAAATAATTCACCAAACACTCATGTAAGAGCTTCGAAATAAACCAGCTCCGTCTAGCTATGATTAGTTGTTATGAAACGGACCCTAAGGTCAAATAAAGTTAAGGGCCCAAATGACAATTCTTGCTCAATTTATTAAGGGACACCTTTGAGTGTTTTTCTTTTTCGGATGCTGCCCGAAAATAAAAATTTGCGGATGATAACCTAGAGCTTTTAGCAAAGTTCTTCTCGTACCCCTAAACTCTTAGAAAAGTTTGCTTCATACCCTTTTATAGGGTTTTGTTAAAAACTCTGTTAGTTTTCATTTCCTTATTGTTATAAAGAAGGGATTATTTATATTTTATTTACTTAAAATGCAAAAATAAATAAATATGAGAATCCATTTTAAACTAAGTCACAACATAAAATATAATTCAACTTTCAAAAAAAATAACAAGTTTCAAAAGAGCCTTAAAATTCTTGTATTTTTTATATAAAAAATAAAATATACACCTACTTAAATAGTACTTTATGAAAAAGTTGCTCACTAATAAATCAACGAAATTGACATTTGAGATATAAATATAAATTAGTATTGGATCTTTTTTAAAAAATGAAACAATAAAAATAATGTAATTTCCTTTTATTCAGTTTGTATAATTTAATTATATGTAGACTTCATTAATATTAAATTGGAACATTCAACTGGCTGTAATTTTTTTTCCTACACTATATATAAACAAAATTTATTTTAATTACAAATTTTAAAAAAACTTATAAAAAACTAAGAGAAGGCACGAGCTAATTTTATATAAAAATTGCATCTTTTTTCCATTTTGTCGGCTGGGTGCTGAAGCGAGCACTCTTCAGCGAGAGGATGAAGGGTGGGGAGCTTGTTTGCACTTAGTTTCTAGTTTTTAGTTTCCTTCGCACTAGTTTAGCTTCCTTTGTGGTTTTATGCTTTTTTTGCTCTCGTATAGTTTGTCGAGTTGGTCAGTTGTGCCTTTCTTGGGTTGTATCGGGCGCATTCCATCTAGGTCTGGTTTGCCCCATCCTGACCCCCCAGATCCCGCGGATGCAGGACTACTTGGGTAAATGTTGTTGTTGTTGTTGTTGTTTTTGTTGTTGTTGTGCATCTTTTTTTCATTTAACTAAATAAATGCAAAAAATACTTTTTAAAGAAAAACATTGAAAACATTTTAAGAAAATTTCAATAGGGGATAAGATGAACTTTTTCAAAAATTTTAAGGGTACCATTCAGAATATATTATATTTCTAGACACCATCCGGAAATGCAAAAACCTTAAAGGTACCTAACTAAATTTTCTTTTAATTAAAAAGAAATGTTTCTTAACAAAATATTTTAATGGGTTTTCTTTTACCTTTCAATCTCCCTATATATATATATATATTAATTGGATAGCAATGTTTGTTCAAAATATTGCACCATGTGGCTTTCTCTCTGCATAACATCTGGCCCACTAGAATTAAAGAAACGTGCTTTTACGGTTTCCGTTTTCTCCGATCAAAAAAAAATTGTGAAAGGAACTTATATATGTTTTATAAGAAACCACCCATCACATATACATATATATGTTTGCACAAAAACACCCATTAAATGTGAATTTTGAAATACTTGTGAAAGTGAGTAGAGAAAGGTAATTTTAGGTGTCAGTATATGTTTTAAGCCATTAAGCATATATATATATATAAAAACTAAAATCAAGATCGAAATATGTAATCGTCTTTTAAATCTACTTATTTTCATATTTTTAGTAATTTTCAATTTAGTGGGGTGTTGAGGAACTTATGTACATTTAACACATGGTTTCTTGCATATTTTTACATTTAATGAGTGGTTTGCTACTATAAATTTAGATGTAAAGGGTGCATCTATCTATCTATATCTATATCTATATCTATTGAAAAATTGGGTTCCGTAATTGAGTAAATGTGGTTGATTATTCGGCGTTAAGTGTAGTAATACCGTTTTGACTCAACCAAAAAAAAAAAAAAAGTATTACCGTTTTGCCTTTTTCGCTTCCACCGTTTCTGGCTGAACGTCCTCCCACTTCGACCGTTTTTTGGTGAATCGTCTCCTAGTTCCACCGTATTTGTTTTCTTGGCCTGATTGATGACGTAGTCCTCATCCTCCTTGGGCGGCCGCTCATCCTCCTTATTTCCAGGTATAGTAGTACCTTGACGACCGATTTGAATTTCGTTCAATTTGACCTAATTCGAGTTCGATTTTGCTAGATCCGAGTTCAATTTCGATTTTTCTGACCTGATTGGATGCGCAAATGATAAAGGAGGCGATTACAGCTCTGGACGAGAAGAGCGGATCGAGTCCGTATGCGATCGCGAAGTACATCGACGCGGAGCGCAAATTTGCGAGGGCCAACGCCGTGAAGCCGGAGGAGAGCTCCAGAGCTCGAGTTCGAAGTCGGTTAATCAGATCGTGGCGAGTGAGAAGGCGAAGGTGGCCGGAGGGAGGAGGATGAGGAAGTTGGCGCTGACGAGGAAGCCGAAGCAGCCGAAGTCGTTTACGTGTTCTGCAAGTGCACCGAAAGAGTCCAGTGGCAAGTTCTTGATCTTACCCACTTCACTTGGCACACAATCCCTTCCATGCCTTGTAAAGAAAGTTTTCCCTTAAGGCTTTAAGTCCGTAGCTATGCCGGAAGACGGAGTCCTCTTTGTTTGTGGTGGTATGGTGTTCATGATGGGAAGCTTCTTGTGACAGAAGGGTGGTTGTGGCCCTTTTTTGTGTCTCCTAGGGGTGAGTACGTGTATGATCCTAGGACTAATGATTGGGAGAATATGGCGGTCGGTTTGAGAGAAGGGTGGATGGGTTCTTGCTAGCGTTGTGGTTTACGGGCATCTCTTTGTTGTGTCTGCGCATGAGAAAATGAAGCTTAAGGTTTATGACAAGGGCTTTGACTCTTGGGACAAAGTTGAAGGACCTCCTTCGCCCAAACAAATATGCAAACCCTTTTCGGTTAATTCTTGTGACTCTAGAATCTATGTTGTTAAGAATGCCTTCCCCTTGATGTGGGATACATTTCAAGGACTAATCAAGAATCCAACCCTTAGGAGAAATGGAGGTTTTCAGTTCAGTGGAATGCAGTATGCGCTCCTGAGTCGGTATCTGAATTGACGCCCTCAAGCTCTCACGTTCTATTTGCTTAGTTTCCCTCCGAGTGATCAACTATATTTGGCTTATGAAAATATATGATGTTGAATGACTTGTGCCAGTCAAATGGTATTCTGATTCCTTGAAGAAAACTGTTACTAGGTTCTTTTTTCTTGGAGTCCTTTTTTATGTTCTTATTTATACTAATCATATATTCATATGTGAGCAACTACTTAAGCTGTTCTAATGTCATAGGAGTTGTTCAGTTTCATGATTTCAAGTAGGGTTGTTGTGCTGTTGTGTTTTCACCTTTGTGCTATTGTATAGTTTCATAGTCATGTCCATTTTTCGTCCGCATTTAAATGCTTCCACATCTCTAGATACAATTTCATAATTGTTAAATGTGTTATTGGTGTTGCCAAAAAGTTTTACTCTCTTCATAGCTTTTTCCCGCCAACTTGACATTACTGTTTTGTCATGTGTATAAGCAAGGGTATGGAAATACGGACATTGAAGGTGTTGACTCAACCAATGCATGCTAGGGAGGAATTGATGCTTTGTTTAATTGTGTTAACTAGATGTTTATAATATAGATGATTCGTATGCATGCTATGGAAGTTGACAGTGAAAATTTGTATGATTTCTTTAGTGTTTATCTTTTTAGTTTGTAATACAGCTTAATGAATTTATTGATGTTCTATTTCTTATTTTATCGAAGGTTATATTCATCTTTTTTATAATTTTGATCTCTTATTCATTTGAATGTTTATAATATAGATGATTAATTTTGATTTCTTACTCATTTTTCTTATAATATTTTTCTATTATATACATAATACACTCATTTTAAAATTATAATTTCTATAATTCTGATCTCTCTTCTATAGAAATATTTTTTAGTCTGTTGCTTGGTAATGGACCGGTGTCAGGTTACACCGAAGGCTCACCACCGTGGCCTATAGAAATGCATTGAGAAGTTCTTCATCAATATACCAAAAGTGCGTTATTAACAATTCATGAAAAAAATATGAATGTCAAACTACTCAACGCTTACTTATATACTATGCTCCACGTTTTAACCTACTATCCTACTGAATCCGATTACTAAGTAATAATGTTAGTTTATTTACTATTTCCTTCTTCACACTTGGTGATGACAAAATATTCAAGAATAACACCAGTCCATTACCAAGCAACATAATATAAGTTTATGCTTTTCGCCCTAGTTTGTATAAAACTAGAGATTTCAATGGTGGTTTTGTGCATTTTATCCAATTCATTACTGTATATCATCGACTTGCTTGAATGTATAAATTACGAAAAAAAATACTTGTTTTTTTTTTTTCTGTTTTTGTTTTATACTGTATGAACAGCCCGACCCGGAGTTGGGCAGCCCGTGTAAGATCCGGCCCGAACCTTGGCAGCCGAGATGGCAACCACCTTATCCGTACTCCGCCTGTTTTTATGGGCGGGTGGTGTGGATATTGCCGGCCAGCCTCTGCTTTGGTCATGACGAAAGGCCCCACTGAATTTTGGAATCCAATTTTAGCCTCGTAGGCGTAGCTGAGTCTACTACACTGGTTCCCACGTACCCCCAAGTTTTCCATTCCAACGTCTCTTTTGAAAATGACAGCTCCGGGCCCCACCAAACCCACGAAAATATTTCAAACCCTGCAAACTGACAAAAGGAAGGAGCGTAACCGTCAGCCTGGCCCAGTCATGCAATTACCCCCCTTTCACAAGGGCAATTTCGGAACACACAGCCTTGGCCCGATAACCCTAGCTCGCAACCCGACACCCGATTTGTCTCCACTTTTGCGCCTCAGACTATTTTACCTCCATGCCCTTTCTCGTCTCCACAATCCCGTGCCTTCCGCCCGTTGTCCGAGGGATAAAACTGTCATTTCCACTAATGGCGTTTTTTACGGGAATTTTTCTTGTTTGGGCGTAATGTAATTAATTACTTTTGAACCTATCAATTCAAAATTTTCGGATTGAAGTATTTTGACCCTGCGAGCGCTAATCCCTCCTTCTCTGAACAGCTACTACCAACTTGGTAGCAGTTTCTGCATCGCAGAAGAATCAATCTCCATAGCTCTCTTTCGCTTGCATTTCTCGGTGAGGGGAAAATGGAGGAGGAGATGGAGGTGGACGTGTTCGATGTGGTAGAGGTTGATCTCGATTACGAGTTCGAAGCTTCTCGATTCTTCGATTTCACCAGAGAGGAGACGGAGGAGGAGGCCTACGAAGCCGAGCTCTGGTTCGAGTATGCTACGAGCTATCCCCCTTCCCGTAAGCTCTCGATTGTTCTATTGAGTTTTTCAGTGGTGTTTGTGATTGATTTGGGGCTCAATCGAGATCGAGCATTTGCGATTAGAGAAGGAAGATTTGCACCTTTTTGCGCTATACTGATTCTTGTACTTTGGATTTTTGAAGCATTTGTGGCCAACCTATTCTCGATGGAGAACATTTTTGCTGGAAGCGTGAATGTCTCCCCCAAGACAAAGTGCGCTCAGGATGAGGAGTTTGGCGAGCAGGATGGCAGCGTTAGAGGTTTGCCTTCTGTTATGTGTTTCTGCCCTACGTTCTGTTGATGATTGTTTAGAGTCTACCACTGCGGATTAAAATGCTGAAGAGTAACGAAACTTAAAATTTAGTGGCTATAGTGTGAGCTATTAGATGTGAACCTTTTAGCTTCTTATCTAGAATACAAAACCATCAAATGCTTCCAGTAGGAAAGTGAAATGACTTGAGAAGCCTCTTAACCGAAAGTTTAATTAGTGTGTCGTGTGTATCAATGTCGGTTTATTTGACTGGAGATTGACTGGTTTATTAGAATATGAGCATCTACTTTTATTATCATCAGGGTGTCTTGATTTTGAAAGATAGTAGTTGATTAATGATTTTATGCTGTAATTTGATGTTGATGACATTAGAAGAGTGAAATTTCAGCTTGTAGCTGTAAGATCTCAGTGGAATGTACATTGTTCTTTACCGTTATTAAGGATCAGAGGATTCAATCTGTCCACATCTCGTACTAACATGTCAAACAACTGGTCAAGGAATTGTACATGAGGAAATCAATCTGCCTTCGCTATTGTGTTTTGTTAACATGTGTGGATACATGCTTTCCAAACTGGCATTTTTGGTCATCTACTTCTGTTGAGCTTTTCTATAGAATGCCTATTATACCTGGATAGAGGGGGTAAAACTCTACTTTGTGTGCTAATATTTACTCCCCTTTATTAGACTTTGAAGGAACAACGCAGACAATTTTGAGAACTATGCACAATGGAAATCTATTGGATGGTCAAAGCATGTCTTATGGTTTGACAGCAGGTGCTAGATCTTTCCTTTACGGTGCTTTAAGTTTTGATTGATCTCTTGCTTTTCTGTGTCTGTCTTCAAATTTTAATCTTACTATACATGTTGTTTGTGATTGGAACTGAAAAATAAAAATGCAAACATCCTAACCCTCATAATGGGGATGAAGATCACCAAATAAAATATTCCATCCAATTAGTGTAAACCAGTTAGGACTTTCTGTATTGGTCGAATCTGGACAACTCCTTGAAATATGCACAAATAAGAATGGAGCTAACCGGCAACATGGGGACAAAAAATCTTTGGGTTATGGTTTGTACTATATTTTAGGTTTTTAGTCAAGCATCACCTTGGCTGTGTCTTAAGTAGCTGACATAATTTTTGGGACAAAAAGATGGGTCAATTATCTCAAGTATTTTTGTGTGTTTTGCTCCAGTATGAAGTAAACTTGCTGCCAGAGTTAAACGGAAATTTTGTTTAATTGAACCAATCTATAGTTGTATATTTCTTTCAGATTTGTAGGTTTGGCAAAGTGTGCTCTGTTCAACTTTTGATTATTTCTGAATTTTGATATGTTACAGCTTATAACTGTTTAGTAGAAGTTCGCATACGTATTCATAGATCTTCCATGGCTGTTTTAGATAGAGTGATCTAAACTGCATTAGTAGATAAGAAAAGGCCTTGGCATTATCTGTAGTATAAGTTGAAATTGTATTTATCCCAGGTTCATGTCGAGGTTTGACATTTTATGATCACTTTTCCGAAGATGCTAAGAATCTAAAGACTAAGCCTACTATTAAATCATATATACCGAGAAGCTCAACGTTGATGAAGCCCACGGCAAGTCAATTAGCAAAGCAAAATCCACGAAGTCAAGCTAGAGTTGGATCTTCCAGGTGACTTGGAATATTCCCTTTGCATTCTCCAAATTAGCTATGTTACTGACCATTGTATCCTCTCCGCTAAATTTCTGCTTTCATAATGATCTGACATCAGAGTTCTGCATAATCACTTGGCTTGACAACTGTTATTATATCAACTTTTTATCCGCACTTATATTCTTTTGGCTGTGATGCTTTCTGATTTTTTTGCTTATGTATTTTTATTTCTAATAGGTGAGCTGCTTCTATTGTCCATTTCATACTTTAAATTACCCATGTAATTCTTTTCGTTTCTGATGGATATTGTTTCTTGTAGGTTGCAAAAGGTACCTCCAAATGCCTCAAGTGCTCCTTCTGGGGTTGAAGTTCAAGCTTCAAAAAGACAAAAGCTAGAAGGTGGTCAGTTGCGTAAGGTTGGAATTCTTATAACTCAGGAATAATATTTTGCTGCAATTGGCATGCGTTTGAACTACCTTCAAGTTCCATGTAAAACTTGTGCATGCTGCTTTTTCAGTTTGTAATTTAATTTAATAATATTCTGGTGCTCCAGTTGCATGATTGGGCGCTCTTTAGCAGCAGTTGCTGGCAAAATTGTTAATCTTGATTCCATATAGTTACTGATACACAACCTGCATGGGCTTGTTGCTGTGTGCTTATTGTTGTCTAAGTTATTAGTTCTTTGATCCAAAAAGATTATTTATTGGGTTAATGCAACGATGGAAAGACATCTCTGTTTCTAGATCAGGTCTATGTAAGAGAAACATTTACCTTTACTATGACTTCCATGTCTACAGTAGCTTCCATTTCCAGTATTTACTCATATTTATGCAAACAACCTTTTGAATGAACACCGCCTTGAATTTGCTTTCTGCAGGTTGGTGATCTGAAGCAGCAAAACAACCTGGTTCATAAGGTGCCTAGAAAGGTAGGGCCCATGAATAAACCCCTTCACTTTTAGAATTGGTTTTTATATGGTTGAAGACACATATGACCTAGTTTAGGAGGATTTAAATGGTTTCAGCATCTAGCCACAACTACCTCACCTGACACTCGGCAGCTCTGGCACGGCTCATGCGGTCAGACACACCTGTGCCTGGCCTTTTTAAACATTGAATGGGAATACTTTCCCCATTCTTCTCCCCATATTTAAGATTCCCCAAGTGCATTGGGGTTTGCAGAATCCCAACCCTGTTTACCTCCTAAATCCTAATCAATAATTTCACTGCAGACTTGCTGGTGGTTGCAGAAGCTCGTAATTATACCTACAAGTAATACCTGACATGTGAATTAGCTTATAAAAATTTTAAGCTATATATGACAACTAAATAATAAACATGTATGAGGGAGCTTAAATCTTAGCATATGTGTTAGCTTACAATTTTTTTTTGTTATATTACAAGTAATAATAAACATGCATGAGATAGCCTGAAATTCTGTAAACTAAGTGAATGGAAATTTTGTGTTGATCAAAGGGTGCAACAAATGCTGATTTAACTTTTATTTATTTATTTTGAGGTCTATCTGTTCTTTTCCACAGTTAAATGACCCATGAAATAACAATAGTTAGGTCTAGATGATGATGCAAAATGCTTTTGGTGTGAATGCTGTGATCTGTGGTTTGTTCTCCATATCTGAAACCTGGTAATGATGTCTGTAAGCTGTTACATGATGATATTTGTAAACCTATCTGCCTTGATGGCACATATAATCACTATATAGTAATACATGATTTTTTGGTGGAAATAGTTATGCATTATTAGTGATGGTGTTTTCTCTAATTTTATGGGTGACCCTTAGGTAGGAAATGTTGCTGACATATCACAAAATAGGCTGAAGATCACTATTCCAGTGGAACCTGACTTCTTAACTTCAAATAGAGCGCAAAGGCTGAGGTTGGTTTTAATGTCACTGCTGTTTTTCCACAGATTCGAATTTCTGTATTGCTCATCACTTGTCCCAAGGCATTAGAGATGTTATGTTTCTTTGAAGCTGTTATTTGATATGCACTTAATCTATGCAAATGGCTCTTCACTTATACCATTACTGTATGGCAGACCGATGAGCTCTAAAAAGGCTGAAAATACTACTGGGAGAACATTTACATTCAAAGCACGTCCATTAAACAAAAAGGTAGATGTGACGAGTTACAACTATAAATGATAGGAATGTCTAACCACTCTACTTAACTTTCTACATGTGTTGCTAAAATCATCAGATCCTTGAGGCTCCTACATTGCCACTTTCCAAGAAAAGCACACCACGTGTGCCTGTATTTGAAGTACGCCACCAAAATCTAAAATCCTGTTCACAATGTATTTCTTCCATCTAGTTTATTAACATGGAGTTTAATAATTTGTTAATTCCTTTTCAGGTCTTTCATCTTAAAACTACGGAAAGGGCTCAGCAAAGCACTCCTGTTATTACATCCTCCTTGCATCAACCTTCCAAGGTTACTTTCTTGATTTGGTCTTAATTTTAAACCTGGTGTGTTATTGGGTTGATATATAGCTCTCTTTTGTATTGTTGCTCTAGAGGTAGCAGTCCAGGATGTACACAGCATAATATATATGGCTCAATGGCTGAATGCTGCATTAAAGTTGTTTAACAAACATCCTCTATTCCTCTTACAAGTTGAAGCTTCATTGCACTCTCATGCACTTTGTTTCTTGTTTTCTCTAGTAGCATTTGTATTGTCACGTTGAACTGGGTGTCTCTTGTGCTGTATGAGCGGTTGATATATTGGAATTTCTTACTTTGCTTATGCCTGATTTAATCTCATTTGTAGCAGGCTGTAGGAGAAGCATGTGTTAGTTCGTTTATTGAAAGCGCAAATAAAGTTGGTTCAAGGTAATTAGAATCCATTAAGTTTTAAATGATTAACATGCAGTGCAAAGTTGTTTGATTAAATTTTGATAATTTGCTTAACTTTATGGGTAGATTTGTCTCGTACGAACTTTTATAATAAATGTATACATAGATTTAAAATTTATTCATATTCCTACATACAAAAATGGTGCTCACTTATGATGCTTTTCCTTGTCCAGATTAAAAGCCTCCAGCTCTCAGAATGAAGACACCTCTAAATCAGGACATAGCTTTAAGGCTCGTCCCTTTGATAAGAAGGTACTGGATTTGACGATTTCTATCTAGGCATAGATGAATACTGTCTTTCTGTCTGTCTTTAGGTGATACCAAGTGTCTAAGAGCAAGTATGCTGGATTCAATTTGGCAACTTGTAGGTAAACTTAAACTTATATCTTTGTTGTCGATCCTCCAAATCTGATTGCAGTTGTTCACAAGCAAAGGCGATTTGGGTGTTTTCAGAAATATCAAGCGAGCTGTAACAGTGCCCAAGGTGCTGAAATCGTCTGTTTGAATATTCAAATTCTTTAGTATTACTCATGTGGAGAGCACATTTTAACAAATTCCATCTTTCCTCCGTGCTTTAGGAATTTGATTTTCGGACAGAGAAGAGAATTCAGCAGAACCCTTTGTCAGAACTATTTGGGAAGGTATCTTCACTTCCTTCTGATATATACATATGTAAAAACTACTTAAGGTGTCGTTAATATTGTGCAATGTGTTGTTTATATAAATGAATAGCAAGTAGTGCGATTAAACCTACAGGATACTGACTCCCAACGGTTTTTCAATTGAGACCTACTGTATATTTGGCATGGTCTATATATCTTGTATATTTTTGATGTATTTTTCAAATGTTTACCTTTTGTCAAATGTCAGCTCTCCTTAGTGCCAGAGTCTGGATCGAAAATCTCCGCATCGTCAAAGTTACCTCATCCAGCTTACGAATGTTCAAAGGTTTCTCCAATCTGCCATCTGATCTTTTTATTTCAAAAATACTACTTTGTATCCATGCATTTTACTGACTTCTGTACTTAAAAGGGGCCAAAAGAGAATAGAAGACAGGTGTTCCAACAAGATCCCAGTGTAAGAATGCAACCTGTTTTCAATTGAAGTTCTCAATAGCAGCTCGTGGATTTGTATATATTAGTATTCTTTTCTGTTTTATAACCATCTATCCTCTTTTCGATTGATCATAGATGAAGAATTTGCAGAAAGACAAGCCCCTGAGCTCTTGGTGGGGAAGAGAACACTAAACTTAATGCATGGTGTGAACTAGCAATTTGATTATTGACCCTTCAAAACCCAAGTGTAGGACTTACTGGCATCTGATGAAAGTAGAACGACTAGAGAGATAAAGCTGGATGTGTTTGATCGACTGTGGATTGCATAGTTTAAAGGTTGATCAAACACATGTTTACATGATTCAAGTAAACTCTAGCAATCGATTTGACACACTTCTGTATAGACCTTTTTAAAGTCAGACCAAAAACTGTATAGAAGTTGACACCAACCCCTGACCTGCACATTGTTTTGAACATTATTCGACTAGATGTAATGTGGTTCGATGCAGTGTACAGATATGAAAATGTTTCCTCCCAAGAATCCTAATAGGAGGAATTTTCATAATCAGGAGTAAGCAAAATTGGCTGATTTCTCTTTTGTACATTCCTTGTTGATTGAGCTATACTTTCCAGTTCTTTCCTTGACGTAAAGCAGGCTTTTGAAGGTGCACTTATTCTGCATGTGTAATGGTATTGAAGCATTTGTCCGTTTCGAAAGTATTAAAGACCTGTATCCCACTCTTCCAAGAAAAGTATGAAGCTTATACATAATAGTTGTAGATGTTAGTAGGAGTGTTTGTGCTCAAAATGAGACAATTCTCAATAAAAGAAGTGTTGCTTTTATAATATGAGGGTGGTTCAAGTGATATATTGTCCTTAGAGCATTTTCAACACATACTTCAAAACCCTAAAAATCCTCATTGTGGAGATTTTTAAGTGATTTTATGACCTATTAATATTAAATGCTCGATACGGATATCCATTTTGGAGAAGTTATCCAAAAAATTTAAGAAGTATCCTTAGCTATAGGGATATTACTAAATGTAATTTGTATTTATTTATTTTCTTTTTAAAAAATATATATATAAATTCTTTTTTCCAAAATATATTAAATGATAGATTCTGAAAAGTAGAGAAAGTGTGGAGTTGGAATAGAATGTATTTTTTTTCTTATTTTGAAGAAAAATATATATACTCCGGTCGGGACCATAGTTTTATAGTCCGGTCCAGTCTTGGACCGTAACTTGAATTATGAAGATAAATAACATGGACCGTGGATCGGACCAACCTAACCCTGGTCTTGGACCGGTCTGTAATATTCTGGTCTGGTCCGGTCCGATCTACCGGTCCATGTTTATACAACCCTACTTCCACCTTTGATGGCCGAGTAAGTTGAAGTTTGGATTTATCCTTTTTGATTTTTAATGACTCAAAATTGAAGATGAAATCCGACTTATAAGCACTTTAATACCTCAGATGCAAGAAGTGAAAGAAGTTTATGTCTGTCTTCATACTTAATTTTACTCTTATGAGGATAGACATCAAAAAATGATTAATTTGTGGATGCGACTTTCTATCCTCTTTTCATAAGAAGTTGTCATACAAACTCATCTCACTGTTTTGGTGTTGGTTTTGGTCATCAACAACCAATTATCCTAAGCATATCTACTTTGGTTGAATATCTGTGATGTGACCTTTTTTTCCGACAATAGACAAGATTGATTATCTTCGGGGCTGGTCATATTGTTCGACCTCTAGTACTCTACTTGTTGTTTCGACGGATAGGATTTTAGTTCCCTTTATTGTTTTTTTTCTTTATCAATTCAATAGTAGACAAGTCTTGTCATGTTCATAGTCTATATGTCTTGGAGTTTGGATTCTATGCCATTTTACACCTCTCAAAGTCACGAAAATTGCAAACAATGTTGAATACACCATGGATGAGGACATCATTTTCATTTTCAGATCTCGAGTACCCATTACTCCTTGAAAGGCACATACACTCTTAAAGCTAAACAACTCAATGCAATCAAAGTCCCTTGCTCCATCTACTTGGCCTGACTTCTACTAATATGACCTTGAATGGGGACGGTCATTAACTCCTCAACATCACGTGGAGACTCCTTAAACTGTTTGCTATCAAAGTTAGTCACCGGTGCAAACAATGTGCCTACTCCTTAACATGCCTACTAGCATGTGCTCGACTTCCTTATCTTGAGCTAGCCTACATGCAAGGGTTGTTGCATGCTTATCTATACCTTTCTATTTCTAGAAAGTCATAGTTCAGCTAGAATTGGTGCGGATGACTTTCTTTAAGTAGTATATGCTAGATTGGTCTCACTTAAGTTAGAAAACCCTCCATTAATATGGGTTGTCCCCTATAGTGGATTGAAAGGCTTCTTAATAGGCCTTGTCTCCCAAGGTCTAATTGCATCATTAAATTGATATCATTAAGCTAGGAAACTAGGGTTTCCTTCCCACTCTAGGTAGAACTATGTCACATTTTTCTTATTTATACCATGTTTTATGTTTCATAAACTTCAATTTGACATTGCACTTGGCTAAGGGTTCTTTGATCCTCAATCCAACGATTTTTGTGTCCATCGTCCACTTATACCAGTTTAAGATCCATAAAACTAAGTTGAATGAAGACATCTAAGTTCATTCAAATCAACCAAGAAAATGATACATCCTTAGAGCATATTTAACGGTAGACCATCATTTTTGGCCATCATAATATTTTATTCATTTTCTTTTTTTTTTCCTTTTGAAAAGCAAGTTGCTTTTTACAAAAGTGGTTTACACGTGTCCACATGAGGTTGAAAGCCCAAACTCAATTTTGGTCTATCTCATGGCCGACCTTCCCTTATTTTATTTCTTTTATTAATTTTTTATTGTTTTTTTACATGATGACCAAATTTTGGTCCACCACTACTAATGCTCTTGCCAATCTTTAGAATTTCAATTCTTGTCATGTGGCGATCCAAGGATGAGTCCAAAGAGTTATTTAAAGATCATACACTTTTATCCATTAAGGAGATCAAAGTAAGAGAATTAAGCTAGAGCAAGATCGGGCCTAAACAACAAACGAGGAGAATCAACCCTAAACCGTCACATATCATGACTCAATTTAAGCAAAAGGTTTTTATTCCAATCTAGATTATCTTCAAAACTATGGCCTTCACCGTGAGCATTGGTTACTTTACTTGAAGTAACCAAATTCCTAGTTTTAACAAATTATGGCAATAAAAACGCCTTGTGTATAAGCAAAGTAGTAGGTGTGATACCAAACTCTCAATATGGCAATACCTACTTTTAAAACGCCTTCTAATACTCTTTCTTTGAATCAAAGTAGTAAACCTCTCAATAACATGATTGTCATCACCAATTTCGAGCCTTTCAGAGTGTAAAGGAATCCCCAAATGTCTTGTAGGGAAAAGATAAACCTCAAAAAAAAACATTTTATTTTTAGAAGCAGTAGGTGTGATACCAAACCCCTTAAGAAATTCCATGAAACAGTTCTTAATAAGTTGTATTGAAGATTTCATAGGCTTGCAAAAACTAAATAACCATTTGTAAAAGAAAGATTAGTAAGCCTCATACTCTTACACTTAGGATCGAAATAAAAGCCTGTCTTTCTATGGGCTTTATCCAACTTCCTATTTAGCCTCTCCATTAATGATGACAAAAACAAAAGAACAGATAAGGTCAGCTTGCCTAATCACTCCCTTACTTCGAAAGAAGCCTCTAGGTTCCCCATTAATAAGAATCGAATATCTTGAAGTGGTGACACTATATGAGCAAAAAGTGAAGTAAATCAACATAAAGGACAGAAAACCAATATTAATTAACTTGATTTGCTGCTAATCTGTGCTTAGTATTACCTAGTTTTATGATGCTCCTTTGACCAAATTTTCTAGAAATATTGAGTTGATTCGTGGCGGAAGTCATGCACTGAAACAAGGGTGTATTAACCTCACGATGGATCCTCAGCAGACTGGGGGGCTAGCAGTTGAGGTATCTTTGCGCTTTCCCACTCTCACTTACAGCTCATAAGGATAATACATCATGGGTAAGTACAGGCTTTACATGCAATTCCAATCCCCCTGGAAAAAACTGTGCAAGTACAAGCTCACAAAGGATACACGCATAATGAACAGCTCTGACTATTGCCTACTAAATATAATTCTTTCATCTTCTAGCAGGCTTGTAATGACATACCGGATTCACATCTGCCACTAATTGCGTCAAGGCATATGGCAGTTCCTGATAATGATATTATTTCTTCAGAAAGTACATGCCATCTTTAAGCTCCAACTTGTCTTCTGAAACAAGACCAGATAAGAAGCTTTGCAGCTGCTGAAGGGATTTGTCATACTTTGGATCAGCTATGCAAAACATCTACAGCAATCAGCAACATTGTGTTAATTTTATACATAGATAAATGCTCATCCATAGCTTTCATTCATTTGTAGGACGGATCTTCACACTTTTACCTACCTTCAGAGTATTATGAATCCGATCCAATGCCATACTGCCAAAATTTGTGAGCATTCCTGTGATAAATTTCTGTACATGGAGCACGAGTGTCAAGCTTAGGGTTTCAACTAGAAATGCAGGCACACCATTTTCTTGCATATTTACTAATCTATCTATATGAGAAAAGCGAAGATTCAAGATCCACAAAAGAGACCATTATTCTATAAAGTCAAGATTTTTTTTTCTAAATCCGATTTTTTTTTGAAGGCCAGAATTCAAGAAAAGAGGCCTCGTCATTGATCAAAACAACAGCCAATACTTGTCAGCAGGAAATCCTGGTTCTCAATGCTCAAGGAGAAAAAACCCGAAGCAACCCATATCTTCTTCAAGGTAACATATTGTCCCTGATAGGCATTGGTTTCAAAGGCCCTCGATCAATAGTACCCCACCAACTTGATTAGTGCCATGGTACAGGTAAACTATCGAAAGATCAACACTACAGTTTTGGCAAAGTGAACTAGAAGAAAATTGTGCTTTGCCTGTTGGATGCACAAAAATACTGAGCCTATTTAACAAAGTTAAACAGAAATGGAAATATCCCACAACGACACTGCACAGTGATATACTGCATGCATTTTTACATAAAAACGTAATAAATCAAATCAATATAGCCCTTTCAGAAGATTTAATAATACATACCTCATAAATAGTCATTTCCTTGATTAGTTGATCCTCAACAGAGGCTACTGATCTCTCTCCATCTTCATCTCCAGTCACGAGTTCGTCGCCACCAGCACCAAGAGCATCATTTTTTCCAGAGCCAGCTATACCATCCACAAGGGTAAAAACGTGATCATCTGAGTCTCCCGTAGAATCTGCAATGATACCCTACAAAGGGCAAAGAGGCAATAATTAGAGTCCAGAACAGCTCATATTACCTATATTAGGTTTGTCATGCATGTGTTCCGTATCCATGAGCAACCAAAAAGGGAAAACGAATTTTCCTCATATCAATCCATAGGCATAACTACAACTTTACCCAGATTAACAGCAACTAACACCGGACTGATATTTTTAAGGCAATCTAAGGAATTTTTTTTTTCCTTGGCAAAAACTCAACAGTAGGAACAACAGGTAATTATAAAAAGAAAAATGGAGGAATGTTGTCAGAGATATCCATATTATATGTCAATGAAATGCCATTACTGTTCTAATAATGCGTACCTTGCTTATCCAAAAATGAATCCTTCTATTAAGTAGGTCAACAGGGACCCCAATAGCAGCTGCAAGATTCTTAGACGTCCAACTGATATCATCAAAAAGATGAATTTGAGACCATTAAATGAACAAAGTCAAATATATGCTTTAAATAAGTGCAGGAATCACCTAGTTTGATCCTGAAATTTCATGATAATAGTAGCTTGGAGTGGAGCTACTGTAAACTGGACTGCTCTGTCTTCAAATTTCAGTTCCAGCTATCAAGCACGGAAAAAAAAAGGGAACATTATGAGTTATTTCACTGAAGCATCTTAAATCTAAAACTAATGTCAAGTAACTGACCTTGACTACACCAAGATTCTTCTTCCATTGCAACTTTCGAGGTGTTTTGATTTCGTGGAACCTTTTTGAGTAATCTGCTAGTAGCTCGACCATTGGCTCAGGGATAATAAGGGGCTCCTCCTGCAATTTATTATTTGACAACACTTGCACAATTAATGCCATAAATCAGTAGCATATGTTTCCAACAGAGCAAGAGACTGGATTGCAGAGAAGATAAACAAAACTATTTACAGCTTGAATAGTGTTTGATGAAAATTCAGGTGATAAAGAGAAAAGGAGAAAGTAAAATAGTATCAGATTAATCTCCCTCAAATCCGGGACAAATACAAACACTTCTGAGGCACAACTCCTGCGACCTCATCCAGCTGCTACTTTGGTGGGTCCAACCCGTACTGCTACTTGTAAAGCTATATTGTTTTTCAAGGTAAAAGTGACCCTATTTTGTTGGCAATATTACAGGACTCACTACTTAAAACCCTTAATATAGTCTCTTTTGGTATGAGAAACTTCATCATACAGCTGCTATACCTGGATCGGTGGCCAAAAGTTGGAAGATATTATTGTAGCACTCACAGCCTCCAGAGATGGTTCTAACTCGCTGGAATTGTCACCTAAAGGTAAAAATCAGGAAGACAAAAAGGGTATTTCAAGGTTGGATATGCTTAAAAACAAACTACAAGTAAGCAAGCAAGAAAGAAGGTACAGCGGTGAACTCTGCCTGTTCGAGGTGGCTTTGATAAAGTTGCCTTAATATTGCTATTTGTCCGTTTGGAATCAATCATGTCATTCAGCATGATTTCACACTTGTGCATGCTGCTCTCTCCGAAATGAATCTATCCAAATAGACAGCAAACTTTTACATCATGTTCTCCATAAACAAAAAAGATAAAATTCAATAGGTCAGAAGTGCAGCATGATACCTTCAGGAGCTCCAATGTCCTTATCTCTGAATCAATGTCATAATCAGATTTGTTTAGAAGTTTTTCAGCCAACATTACACGATATTCACTAACCAATTGGTCTTTCGAACCAATTATCCCAACAATCATCCCTAGTATGTCAACCTTCCCATGGTTCCTGCTCTTCAAAGGATCAGCCTCTACAGGATCTGGCTCCCAACTGACCAAAGAAACACAAACAAATATTACAAAAGCCAGACATCATAATTATGGTGCCTGAAAATCTCATTGGAAAATGTCAAGTTGGTCCTTACTCTTTTTCTTGTCATAGATCAATCAATACAGATGAAAGAATGTATTGACCCATGACTCTTTCCAGACCTAAGCAATTCACAATGGGGTTCATTCACTTCATGGAAACCATTTTAGCATAACATTCAGACATGAACTTTTCCACTGAAAGGGGCAGTTTCCATAGATAAAAGTGTCACTACTGAACTCTGACAGTAATACATTTAGGCTAAACAGTGGGTCTATGATGGTTATGAACAAAGCATAGTCATCTTGAATCACAATTGCAGATGCTACAGGTTCAAGTTTAAATGTGAATAGACCACAAGCACCTTGAAAACAATAGGACCTAAATGCCATATTTAAAGGCTAATATAACAAATAAAGTAATAACCAAGTTGCATGAGGAAGCCAAATACTTCAGTATGCTTGATACTAGTGATATTTAATTTGCACAACAGTTGTATGTGAATCACAATTGCAGGAACTTCCAATTCTGTACACCCCACCGGTACAACATATACATACCGTTGAGCATTTATCCATGCTTGTCTATCATCGAGATTGATATTGTCATCAAGACCAACATTATCCTGATTTTCTTCATCTCTATTTAGTTCTTCAAGAAGGCTATCCCCTACAGTACCCGCATTTGGATTTCCACCACTGCCATCTGTAAGCATTGTTACAATGGATTTTATAGTATCTTTCCTGCCCCTCAAATATTCACGTATGGGTTCACTAACAGCTTCAAGAAATACTCCTGCAGGATCTATTGTCCTTAGCGCTTTAATTGTAGAAACATACTGGTGTAGAATGTCATTTGTTGAGGCACCAGCTGTAAGCAACCGGTATTTTAGTGAAGAGATGAATGAATCAACCAGTTTTGAGTGTTGTCCGGTGTAATCAAGGCATTGCTTTAGATCTTCGATAGCTGGGGAGCTGCAAGACTTGTAAATTGTTAGAACCAGAAGCCATATATGATCATTAAGAACTGGAAATCTTCAATAGCACCCAATTGGCAACAAAACACAGTTCAATTCTAGAAAAAAGGTAGAAAAAACTGTATTTACCAGCTGAACGACAGTATCAGAAGTCAAAAAATGGGAGCTCACCTTTCAGGATAGTCCACAATTATCTCAAATAGTTTGGATATCCTCAAATCTTGTAATGCTTCATAGGCAAAGTACTCCAGCCGCAGCTTCCATCTGACAAGACCTTCAGTTGGACTGTCAATTCCAGGGTAAAATGATGATGGACGTGAAGCCAGAGGTGACTTGAGACCAGATGATGGACTGTCATCTGTGTCAAAATCACCAAGATAGGCAAGAAGAGCATGCAAAAAGTGGAGCGGGACAGCCTGCAAATATTAAATTTTGGATATGAGAGTGTATGGCTCCAATAAAAAGGTTTTATCTAACACTAAACAGCAGGTAGGACACAGAATATGTGTTGGATCTCTAACTTATTAAAGGGAAAGTACAAGTTCTAACGATCTTAGTGAATCAACCTTTATCCACTCTTTGATGGGTTCCAGTACAGAACTCCTGTAATCGTCACCTGCCAATTCATGAACTTTAGCCTATCAATTAGACATGTACACCGTTAGGAGATTTCAGATGAAAATAAATTTTTCATAAAAAAAGACAAGTCAATCAGAGATTCATAGAATTAAGCTTTCTGGATAAGAAATATAAATTGTTTCTCACCTTCAATTGCTGAAATATTGCAGAAGCATAAGCATCTTCAGTCATAGACGTAAATCCCAAACTTCTAAGCTCTTGCACAACCTTTCCAATTTTGTTTACTAATTTACTGGTATCTGAGAACTTTCTTTGATAACAGGATGGATCAATATCCATATCACTACCTCTGTGTGAGGCATGAAATCTGTCATCTAAATCCATCTTATCTGTATCTTGAAGGTCATCTTCAGATTCAGAATCCGCATCCATAGATGTACTTAGCTCTTCCAAACATCCCTTGAAATACCAATGAAGTATCTCTGGTAACATTTAAAAGTTAGACAGTGAGAATGAATTTAAAAAAAAAATAAGTAGTTGAGATGTTTGAGAAATTCTTCAAAAATGGCTAAGAAATATCAGAAGCTCAGTAGTACTAGCAAGAGAATATAACACTGAAAAACATCACCGACAGGCTAATTTTTCTCGGCATGAAAACAGCAAACAGCAGTAGAACTGCAGAAAAATATAACAAAAGATTTGCAATGTGTACCAGGATAATGACGAGGAAGGGATGCCATGAGGACTGATGACACCAATAATTGGTACTTAGAAAGAAGATATTTCTTTTCTGCATCTAAATTGCTAATATTATCTGATGCATGACCCTTAGATTGGAAAGCAAGGACAAGCATTAGCAAACATTTCTCTTCATATTGTTTTTCCAGGGATATATCTTCCAATGCTTTGCAAAGCACTAGCTCCAATCCATTTTCTTTGATCTGCAAAATTATTTTCAACAGTTGTCATTAGGATATAGCTGATATAAAGATGCAAATTCAGGTTCTGCACAAAGGGGGACACCTTGAAAAAAAAATAGATACAATTTAGCAAGTTGTTCTGCTTCCATATGCTTTTCTGTAATGTGAGACATTAAAATGCATCAATATAGCAAAATCTGGTAAAGAGGTCTACATACATGAGACTGTTGCAGTTTCCTGCTGGATGTATTTTTATAGCTGTCAAATTGCTGCCAGTATCTTGAACTGCCTTTCCTCTCAAACGTCACCTGCTTATCAAGTTTAATCCATTAGCCATTAACCGACACAAAACATTATCAAGAATATATAATATAACATGAAACAGCTCAATAACTAGGGAAAAGAAAGCTGTCTTTCTCATTTTGTTTGCAATGAAGGGAATCTCCACATTTCCAGCACGCAAATACATGAAGAAGCCTATGGTTTCTACCGTCAATAATTATATTAACAGCATCAAGTACTAATATACAAACACAGCTTATAGATCAACCATCCCCAACGCCCTTCTAGTCAATCCCAGCTAAAAACAAAACCGTCCGTTTTAAAGAAGTTGGTTCATTAAACTAATATTGGGATCTTACATAACACATAGCTCATCCAAATACACATCCGGCTACATTAGACTAGAATATGCAGCCCAAGTGAAACTCCTCCTCGGGATTTCGCTACCGCCTCTATGTTTACATTGAACACCCTCTCCTCAACACATACTCCTGTAGACTCTAGCCATCATATATGGATTTCTTTTAGTTATCAGGTCGTTAGCTAGTTGCTAGATTAAAACACTGATTAAACATGAGCAATAGGAAACGAACAAGCTAAATGCAGAAAAAAAACAATTGTTCTTATGACACAATTGTCAATTACAAATTTCTTCACCATACTGCAATTTCACAACTACTTGCTCTTATCACACAATTGTCAATTACAAATTTCTTCACCATGATGCCTAATTGGAAACAAAGATAAATCAAATTTCTTCACCATTCGTGTCTCTCCCATACTGCAATTTCACAACTACTTGCTCTCATCACACAATTGTCAACTACAAATTTCTTCACCATGATGCCTAATTGGAAACAAAGATAAATCAAATCAACTTTTTCAGGAGGAAATTGGAACGGCAATCTTCACCTCAAGGGAGCGTAGGAAATGGTCTTGGACAAGGGAGCGGAGGCCATGCTTACAAAGGAAACAAACTTGAGAGACGAACTTCGATCCGAGGGAGAGGTCGCCAGCGCCGCCTAAGAGGGCTTCGGTGGTTGAGCAGAAAGCATTCCAAATTTCCGCGATTTCTTCTACGGAATCGCCGGTGAGATCGTCTAGGATTGCGAAATTGGTGTCCATAGTTCCTGTCTCAACTCGTAGTGCCAATCCGAGCTACAGCAAACCCTAGGTGATTCGTCAGAGTTCAGTAGCCATGAATGAGGGAGAGAGAAAAGGGGTTTTTGGATATTAGAGTGTGGGTTTTTGCTGAATTTTCAGCGACTTTTGATATTTGGCGCCAACCCAAAAATCCGATCCGACTTTAAGCATAGGTTAGGGCAAAAATCTTTAAGGTTCATTCGCCTATTAGGTTCATCAAAAAAAAAATAGTTGTGAAGGTTCATCAAAAAAAAAAATAGATGTGGAGGTTGAAGCTTATTAGGTTCGGCTATTGCTTCGTTGGGCTAAGCTATTAGTGGGGAACTGCTAAGGAACCGCTAGTGGAGACTAGAGAGTCGGTTCCCTTGAGTGTAGAAGTATTCTATTTATTGGAGAACTCTACCTCCGTTAGCGAAGAACACCGCCGAACAAGCTAGAGCTGAACAGACTCTATGATTGATTAAAGTTGATTTTCTAAATAATAGTAGTACAACTTATCAAAAGGGATGTTAAAAATCAAATAAAGTAATAATTTTGTTTATAGAACATATGAGAAAAAGATTTTCATGAGTTCTTTTAAGGATTTGTTCGGTTGCAAACATATTAAGGAACATAATGATTTTTTTGTAAAAGAAGATTTGCAAACCAAACAAAGCATAGACACATGTAACAAATTTAGAAAATGTAGGGTCCAATTACCCACCTTATTAGTTATTAGATGTGATAGATTATTTGTTTGGTTAAAAACAACTCTTTTTTTAAAAAAAATATTATTATAGATAATATGCGTTACACCAAATGGAACCTAAGAGCATGCGCAGCCGTTAGCCATCATTTCGCCTTAGAAGAAGAAAATGAATAAACAATTATTAAATATTGAGGGAGGATGAGAAAAAATATGAAGATGGGCCTTCACGGTGGCCAAAGTGGGTTTTTGTTTTTGCATGACATGATGTCATGTGGCATGTAAAAGAAGATTGTGAGAGAATGCAAAAAATAATAAACTTAATATTATATTATGGTAGACAAAGGTTTGGCCAACCAATAAAAATGCTCTTAAGTGTTATAGGTCAAGGGATATAGTCATATAGCTTATAGTTTAGGCAATTGACAATTACATTCAATTCTTGTAAGCTTTGATAAACTTCCATTAACTACACATGTCGATCACTTGTACAAGAGCTTACTTTTTTGGCAAACTTGAAATAAATAACTTATTTGTTAAGTTAAGTTAAATGATACTTATAAGTATCTGAGAGAGTTGTCCAGCAATTTAAATTTAGAGACTTATTTGTCCAAATAGTTATTATCATATTGATAAGCACCTAAAAAATACTAAGTATCAGCAAAATAAGAAGCTAAGCTCCATCTTATTTGAAAACTAGTTTAACCCCCGTACCATGTACGGGTAATACGATTATAAACCCAATTTAATTACATATGTAACGTCAATGATCATGTTAAAAATATAACATCATATATATTTATCTTCGTATTGTGATTAGTGGTTTTTTACCAATAGTAAATCAACTTATAATATAAATAATTTGGATTTGTTCAAAAATTACTTTACGATAAATATCACGTTTTATTAAATAATAATATTTATCAGAAGATTACAACTAATTCTTGGTAAGGGATAATTCATAATTTTCGGTAATTTTTACGGGATAAGATTATATGAGATTCTAACTACCTAATTTATATAGAGGAGGGCCCAACTGATTATTTTTATCAAATCATATATATTTATCTTTCTATTGTGATTAGTGTTTTTTTATTATACGCAAGGGCCCGGTTGATTATTTTATTAAAGATATGACATGTGGCGCAATTTTCTGTGAAGACTTTGTTTTCGCTTTATACTATAGACAATATAGATAAGTATGTTTATTTCCTGAAAAAATAACTAATCAACAAACTTTCATAGCGAGCACTCACTTTCAACCGTATCAATTAACTTATTTGTATCTTAAATCAGTATTAGCATCAGTCTCTAAAATCAGTATCAGTATCAATATCAATATCATTTAAATTATCAATATCTTACCTTATTTGCCAAACGCACCCTATATAACCTTCTTAAACTCAATTTGAGTTATGTTGAACAAATACATAGTCCTAAACCCTCAAATAATCGTTAACGGTAATTTAATTAAAGTCCTTTGAAAAATATATATCTTCGTCCTTTTAATTATTGTTATGCTCAACTTGTATATCAATGTTCTTTAAAGTAGTATTTGGAGAATAAAGGTTTTTTTTTTCCTAAAAAGGTAATAATTCGAAATACCGGACAGGTCCAGTATATCGAGAGACCGAGACAAAACTCGGTAGGCAAATAAGCCGATAGAAAAAACAAATACAGGTACAATGAACAAAAATAAAAACAAAACAAAGAATCGAAAGAAAAAAAAAGACAACCACCACCAAGCCAAGATGTCGAAGAACTTGGGACATGGAAGGAGAAAGGCAATTCCGCGGGTTAGATGAGGATCTAACACAGGCGTGTAGAGCCGCCGGAGAGCAAGACAGCAAAAAGCCGACTTGAGGAGGTGTGACGAGATGCCTGAAAAGGAAACACACCACCTGGACAACATCCGAATCATTATCTCAAACCACAGTCAGAAGCCTGAGCATCGCCTGGAACTTGAAGCCTGCAAAAAGCTCAAGCTTGCGACGCAAGCAATTTCAAGGCTTGCAACGCAAGTAATTTCAAACTTACATCGCAAGTAATTTCAAAGCTTGCAACGTAAGTAATTTCAAGCTTGCATCGCAAGTATTTTCAAATCGTGCGATGTAAGGGAATTTCAAACCTTTTCCAAAAATCAAACCTTGTCTTGCAAGAAGTTTTTTCAAAAAATTTTATACTTGTGCTACAAATAAAATAATAAACCATATTTCCAACACAAGAAAACTCAACCTTGTAGCGCAAGAAAGTAAAACTTGCAGAATAAGCAACAATCTTACACCGCAAGCAACGAGAACTTGCGCCATAATTAAGTCACCTCAAGAGGACTGAAATCTGATTGCTCAAAGGGGTTCAAGTTGGAGGGTTGATCGTCGGGAGGTATCCTCTCCGAGCTAATCGGATTGTTCAAATGAGTTGTTCAAACGATCATTTTGTTCAATGGATCAGATAGAATTCTGGAAAACCCTACTTTGTTCATCGGACTAATCAATGAAAAGAGAGAATAGGAATAGAGTACACCATATTCTTTGAGGATGACTCCAAACATCCACCATCTTCTGTGCGGGAGGGTCATCTTCTTTGTTAAAATGGGTCGTAGTGAGTTTATTTTTTCTCACACTACATTTGTAGAGAGAGGTGGGAGTGTTTGGAGAGGGGCAAGGGTTAGGTTCTTTTTCGATGGAGAATAAAGGTTTAGTTTTTACAATTCATTATAAAGATTGAAGGTGATTTGGAGGGAGAGTCTAACATTTTCTCTTAAGTACTCACAACCTCAGTTGTGGCAAGGATAATGAAGACAAGAAAAATGGCAAAATACATCTTTAAGCCCCTGAACTTATGCGTTTTTATGAGTCAAGTCCATGTACTTTGAAATGTTCAAATAGACCCCTAAATTTTATATCTTTCTACCTTTTAAGCACTTTTGGCTAATCGCATTCAACTCATACAATCATTAATATTGATCTCATGTTGGATGCGGTGAAGGAGACATGTTATGAGCTACAACCAACAACACTAGCTAATGTGTGGATTACATTACAACACGTCATGAATGAGATACTAAAAGCAAAAGGGGGCAATGGCTATGATGTCCTACATGTCAACAAAAATAGATTAAGAGCTGAGGGGAATTTACCACAACAAGTGCAAGCACCTAGCTGGGCAGTTATTGAAGCATGGAAAATAATTGATGGAGTTAGAAATGCAATAGAAGCAAGCCAAGCAAGTCAACAACCAGTAACAGAAACGCAAGAGAATCAAACCAGCAATGGAGGCCAAGATAATGAAGATGAATTTGGAGAGGATAGTCAATTCAATTAGGATGTAATTAAGCATTCAGTGAGCACAAGTTTTTCCAAAATGAAGATGAATTTGGAGAGGATAGTTAATTCACATTTAGCACTATGAGATTAGCACTGTCAGATTTAGTACTATCATAGCAAATTCTTCATATTGACAACAAATTGACACTAATCATGTTTCTTGACTGTCAACAGATACAATGAGCACAAGTTTTTCCAAAATCAAACCATAATTCAGTACAAATTGACACATACAATGAGCACAAGTCTTGCCAAAATCAAAACATACCATAATTCAGTACATCACTAGGTTTCTCACTAGAATAATAAACATACAAGGGATTCAAATCTGTCACTATAGTGCGTTAAGCTCTAAAGAGGCTTATACATTGCCAAATTAGCCAGAATGCCAAATTTCAGTTCCCATATGACACTATGAATGTCAAACAAATACCACACACAATGAAAACTAGAACCAAAAGCAATGCATTTGCTCGATGCCTAACATTATCCCTCTCCGCTTCAGCCTTCTTGACTCTTCTCAACAAACCCGGAATGACTTGCTTCTCATGATCTGGCAATGGCGGTTCAGCCCACCTGAAGAATCCACATACTCCCTCTCTCTGTAAACCAAAACGAGTATGCATTCAATTGTACATTAAATCACCCAATTTTCTCTGGCATTCTCCAAATTTGAAAATTCAAAAAAAAACCTAAATCTCAAATCCCTACAATCTTTGGAAATTTTGAGCAATTGAACTTACCCCATAGTATGGACATCCAAAAAACCTCCTTCTAGGATTATTCAATGTTAATGAATGCTTTATTGTAGCAACAACCCCGCATCTGCAATTCGGCGATATGACTTCATCTCTTCAAAAATCTACTCGCAGAAGACGCCATATTTCGTAGCCCTCTATTGATTTGGGGAAGCGAGGAAGAAGAGATTGGAGATGGCGAGGAATAAGAGATTGGTGAAGGTCTGATTTGATGAAGGAGATGGAAGCAAGATTTCAAGGGGAAATGGCTCACGAGAATGGAGGAAGACGACGCTGATTTAAAAGGATTTTGAGTTTTTTAAGAAATGATTATTTCCACCTCATCGCTCTAAGTTGCCACATAATAAAAAAATTGAGCATAATTAGTTTATCACTCGACAAATAGCGCGTATGTTACACGCATACGGCCACATCGGATTTCAGGTATTCAATAGGTCACAATGTGTAAAAGTTAGGTACTCAATAGGTAAAAACTAAAGATGAGGGGTTAAAGTAACTTTTTTGCAAAAGGTTACGAGGTGTTTATGTATTCTGCCTACTTAATTATGTACGAGTTTTTTTACATGTAATATGGTATACGATTAGTGAAAAATGTATACACAATCATGTTGTATGGACTACACATTCATGTTGTATGGGACTACACAATCGTGTTGTGTGAGACTTCATAGTCATGTTATCCTTATACTTAATTGTGTATGACTTTTTTCACATGTAATATGGTGTACGATTAGTAAAAATGTATACACTGTCATGTCGTGTAGTACTACAAAGTCATGTTTAGCTTATATTTAATTGTGTATAACTTTTTTCACATGTAATATGGTGTACAATTACTGAAAATGTATACACAGTCATATTGTATGGGACTACATAGTCATGTTGTGTGGGACTACACAATCATGTTTTGAAACTTACACCATAGAGGTAACGCAGTGCGTACCGCGTGGATCTACACGTGTGGTTGAGATTTGTTCTTAGGTCTCTCTATTGGAGCTGTTCTCACGTGAATTGCACTCATTAATTATACATCAATTATATTTTAACATTTTTATGAGATTATTAATTTTACAATTAAGAGTTTTCATATCTTTAAATTATTCCTATATAGTAATATATCAAAATAATATTTATATCCATAATTTATCAAAATAATAGTTATATTGTATATTAAAGTTGTCTCTTTTCAAACTCTCGCATTAATTTTGGTCCCGCTTAATAATAAATTACATATATTTGATAATAAAATATTTTATGATATAAATTTAAATATTTTTATCTTATGTATATATATATATAGGTTTTGGTTCAAGTGAGGACTACTCTTATGGTAAGGACTACTCCTTGTGGTAAGGAGTAATCTCATCCATTAGATTTATCTCCTTACTATATAATGGACGGTCCAGATTGTTTTTTAAAAAATATTTTCAGGATAAAGTTTTTTTTTTGCAAAAACGATATTATGTAATTTTCTGAAAAATACCTTTAGAACATTTAAGTACGACAGTTCAATTTTACACACTAAAGAGTTCAAATTAATATACTAACAGTTTAATTTATAAATACTACGAGTTCAATATTATATGGGTTCAAAAATTTACTTTTTCCTACAAAATAACAATTGTAATACATAAATAAAAGATAAAAAAATTATAAATTTAAAAATATAAAAAAATCTTTCTTCATAAAAACATTGATTATAACCCTGAAATGTGGTAGTGCAACTTTTACAACAAAAGTTTTCAATTTATTATGTTAAAGTTCAATTACGTGTGGTGTACTAGAAGTTCAATTTTGTAATTTGTACGAGTTCAATTTTTAGTACAATAAGTTCAATTTTTTCTTAGTGTTAGTTCAATTTTTATTACTGAAAGTTCAATTTTTATATTATTCAATTTTTTCAAAAATGAAAATAAATCAAAATTAATTATAAAAAAAATATTTTTTTTGAATTTTTTGAAAAATAAAAAAATTAAAATAATATGGATCATCCATTATAAGGTAAGGAGGTAAATCCAATGGATGGGATTACTCCTTACCGTAAGGGGTTGTCCTTACCATAAGAGTAGTCCTCACCGGAACCTAACTCTATATATATATATATTATATATATGTGAATAACATCTTTCTTAGTTTATTAAAACAAAATAATAGTTAATTAGCTTTATCTTGTCCACATAGATATGATCATGTCAAAATAACTTTTATGATCTCTATCTCATTTTAATTTAATCTTATATATTAAAATAAGACTCGCGATTAGATGAAGTAATCTTTTAATGTGTAAAATGAGAACCCTTGTCACCGATTAGATCTAGAAAATCTAAGGTTGTAATTAATTTACACGTGTTGAGTCTCAGGGGAGTATTTTTGTCTTTTTACAATTCCCCACCTTTCGCTCTCTTCCTGATGCATGTACTAAGTATGATTGTTTTGTTCCTCACCCCATTCTTCTTCCCAAAATTCATTTAACTCTACTTCGATTCCTTTGATTCTCATTGATGGATTAAGGTATTCCTTCGATTCGCTCAATTTCATTAGAGTGTCATCATTATCGTATCGTATGATGACAATGATTGAATGATGATAGTGAATGAAATGATCGATGACAATCATCGAGCGATGATTAAGTATGATGGCAGATTCGTTGAGGGATGACATTGTCGCCTAGTGATGATAGAGTGATGATACTAGCTAGGTCGACTCGGTTGATCAAACCAACTAGGCCAACTAATGGGATAAGAATCATCAGATTTCATCGAAGTGTCATGATTGAGTACGTGGTGACATTGAATAAAGTTATCGAGTCATGAGAGTGGTCGAGTGATAAAAGATTAACCAGGTGATGACAGAGTGGTCAAGAGATGGCAAAATGGTCAGCCAACAGCTGGTCAACGATCTGTCACTTTCTGAGTCAACGAAGTCAACTAACGATATGAAAGAACGTAATGGGGAGTTTTTACCATATACGCATCTAAAATATGTACATTGAGTTGACCATGGTTAATTTTGGTGTCCATTTCATTCTATATAGTTATATCCTTTTATTGTTTGTGGCAAAAATAAATACTGATCGATTTTAATTACAAATTATAGCCCCGATGGGACACGGTTGAATAGGGTAATGAAGTGAGTCCACCCACCCCCATTACCCGACCCATTGTTTTGTGATCCCTAATCACGACTTACCACTTTCAGCCTCTCAAGTAGTCAAGTCTCACCCTCTCCCTTAACATGTTTCGTTGAACTACTACCATTTCGGTGGCTAGCTAGATACTGTCTCTTTGCTTTGACCGACACCTATTTGTGGGAAAGAGTTGAAAGCCTCATTGTATTAAGCATCCGTATCACCAATTATATAAGCCTCCAAATTAAGCTCAACGTTTTGCATCCAAACCAACTAACAAACCCAAAACGACACCGTCACGTACGAGAGCCGAAAATGATGCTCCTCGTCCTGAAAACCGCCCTCTACTTGCTCCTAGCGTGGCTATCCGTCCACCTCCTCCTCCCGATCCTCGGGGGCACACGGCGGCTGCCTCCGGGCCCACTTCCGGCGCCGGTGGTGGGCAACCTCCTGAGCATAGGGGACAGGCCACACCGGTGCCTGGCCCGCCTGGCCAGGGTGTACGGGCCGGTGCTCTCCCTCCGCCTCGGCTCCCTCACCACGGTGGTCGTGTCGTCCGTTGAGGCGGCCAGGGAGGTCCTCCAGAAGCATGACGTGGCGTTCGCCAGCCGCCACATCCAGGACGCCATCACCTTTAACGCCCACAACGAGGTGTCGGTCGTGTTCATGCCCCTCGGCCCACGGTGGCGCAACCTCCGCAAGATTTGTAACTCTCATGTTTTCTCCACCAGCAGGTATACTATACAACATATGTAGATCAGTATATGTGCATTAATGCATGCGTTTTCTAGCTATTTTGTTTATATTCGTACGTGTTTAAGCAACGAGATGTACGTATGTTGGCTACGTTGACCAAACATTGTGTACGAAATAAAATAAAATGTAGCTTGCATGAGCTATGAGGGAAAAATATGCACGTACCTATAATTTGCCGGCCTGACGAGTAATTCAAAACATTTTGTCCAATTAATCTCAATATGTACATTAAAACTATATATAGGGCAGAGTTCAATATGTAAGAGATCGACTTGTGAGTAAATTTATGTTTTACTGCATTAGTAATTAGGCCAACCCTAAAATAATCTTATTTAAATTCCCATAATCTGACTATTAATCTCAACTTTGACATAGATCGCACTTGAAACCGACCGGAATAACAAAACCATGATCGAGATTCGAGAGTAGGTAAAGCAAATAAATTGTGAGGATGAACCACATGATGAGTTAAAAAAGTCTGTGCTAGCTAGCTACTTAACTATGTAGTTTAATTTCAGTACTGAAAAGGTTGAGTCCACGATCTCTAATGTCATATTAATTGTTGCCGAATTTGATTAATTAAATGCCTGAAATAAGGCTACTACAAGTACTTTATAAATAGATATTCTACCAAATAAAATGTACTTTATAAATAGATAATTACATAATTATTTAATGGCTTGAATATTGATTAAACAACTGTAGACTGGACGCAAGCCGTGAGCTAAGGAAGAAGAAGGTGCAACGGCTGGTGGCGTACGTAGGTGAATGTTGCGCCACCAGGACTCCGGTGAACGTGGGCCTGGCGGCGTTCAGCGCTTCCCTCAACCTCCTCTCCGACACCTTCTTCTCGGTCGACATGGCGGACTCCAACTCCGACAAATCCTCCAAGGAGCTCAAAGAGCTGGTATGGGACATCGTCAAGGAGGTCGGAAAGCCCAACGTCGTCGACTATTTCCCCATTCTCAAACGAATCGACCCGCAGGGGGTTCGCCCCCGAATTGGGGCTCTTATCGATAGGATCTTTAAGGTGTTCGATGAAATGATCGAGCCGAGGCTGCAGAAGAGGAAGGAGAGAGGTGGCTTTGAGGACAGAGATGTGTTGGATGCGCTTTTGAGTATTGCTCAACAAAGTGATGATGACTTCGGTTTGAAGGAGATTCGACATCTTCTCACGGTTAGTATGCACTCTCGAATCTTGATCGTCTATCTCGTTACTCTTAACTAATTTACGCATCTAATTACGTCATACCAAAACACAACCTTAAACCCTAAAAAGAAAGAGTGCGTCACAAAAAAGTAAAAAAACAAATTTAAGATTTATCAAATATTTCCATTATTAACTTAAGGGCACACAATAGAAAAATCGATTTAGTAATTACTCCCTCCCTTAAGAAAACAAGTCATTTAGATTATGTATTAATAATTAAGAAGTCAAATGATTTGACCTAAATATCCTCAATCTTATAAAGATCTTTTATTTTCTATTCATGATTTAAGTAATTATATCTAATTTTTTTTATGCAAAAAATTTAGGATGAAGGGATGGTGTCCCAGTCCAAAGGCAGTAATTATATCTAATTAATAAGTATGATATAGGGAAAAATGTGCTAAAATATCTAAAATGACAAGAATTTCTTAACAATCCAATAATGCTAAAACTATAAGTGTATTTCGTAACATAGAAAGTACCTATTTGCCGATAATATAGAAAGAGCTAGCACAACCGTACGTATGGTCATATAGAGTTCATTTTCTTGCATGTACAAAGCATGCTATATATGATCAACCATTGCATATAAATTTCATGCATGATCAGGATTTATTCACGGCGGGAACAGACACAACATCAAGCACAATAGAGTGGGCAATGGCGGAGCTACTCCACAGCCCCACAAGGCTAAAGAAAGCTCAAGAAGAGCTCGAACGAGTCGTCGGCAAGTCCAACACCATGGAAGAATCGGACATCGTGCGTCTTCCCTACCTCCAAGCAATCGTGAAAGAAACCCTACGGCTCCACCCTCCGACGCCCCTCCTCATCCCACGCAAGGCGGGTGCTGACGTGTCACTCTGCGGATACACGGTGCCCAAGAGCGCCCAAGTGTTTGTGAACGTGTGGGCCATTGGCCGGGACCCGGCTGTGTGGAAGAGGCCCGATGAGTTCGAGCCCGAGCGGTTTGTGGGCTCGGGGATTGACTACAAGGGGTGCAACTTTGAGCTGATCCCGTTCGGGGCGGGCCGTCGGGTCTGCCCGGGACTGATGTTGGCCCATAGGGTCATTCATTTGGTGGTTGGGGAGCTTGTTCATGGCTTTGATTGGGAGCTTCCGGATGGGTTGAGGCCGGAGGATTTGAACATGGATGATAAGTTTGGACTGACCGTTCAAAAGGCTCAGCCGTTACTTGCCGTGCCGGTACGAAAAGTTTAGAGTGTTGTTGATTTCTCAATGTTGGCCTACATTTCTCAATGTTGGCCTACATATATACTAGTATATGGAAGTTTTAAATGTAGGACTTGATCGAATTGCACTTTCTTAGCAATTGGAGAAGTCTATCCTACTATATTTCATAAATGCTAAACATCACCCAACTCCATCACCAATTTACATACTTGGACTTAAATACCCTTAACAAATAAACACCCACAAAAAAAAAGGGAAAAATGGGGGAAAATAGAAACCCAAAGAAAAAAGCTCTACCTTTCCGAGCAATTGATAAACTCAGATGCATTCATCTTCCCCCAATCCCCTTTTCATCTTCCCCCAATCCCCTTTTCCCAGTCAACTCACCGGTCAACTCCCCCTCCCACCATAAAACCGGACACTAATCCCCGAAACCCAAACTCACCAAACCCCCAATTCCATCCCCAATCCCCTTCCCATGGCTCCATCTCCACAGATCGAACTCTAACCCAACGGCGATACCAACCACCACACCAACAACCCCCACTACCACCGCCACCGGCGTGCGAGCATGAACGACCCCCACACCGAGGACATCCGCATCCAGCTCCGCAAAATGCGCGGTTACCTCGTCTCCGCCGAGGGCGGGGAGAATGACGCCTTGGCCTGGGCCACCAAATACCTGGTCGTCCTGTTCTCAGCGGAGGACGATATGGAGAACTACGCTCTCTCCCTGGCCGCTCAAGGCAGGCGCAACGCCGGCTTCTTCCAACGCCGTGGCTTCCCGCTCTTCACCGCCCTTCACGACTGCTTCGGGCCCTGCCGGGTCCTGATCGTCTCCGCCCTGATCGCCGCCGTCACGTTCCAGGCCGGCGTCAACCCCCCGGCGGCGTCTGGCAGGACTCTAACCACGGCCACGTCCTTGCATATTTCACAGAAATAGAAAGGGAGATGAAGTATCGGGTTGTTTAGTGTAATTAAAAGGTAGAAGAAGGGGAATTGTGATTTTTTTTTGTAAATTTAGTATGGTTTTGGGGGTAAACTTGAAAAAAAAAATGGTGATGTTTGTTTTTGGGTGACGTTTAGCAACCCTCCTGTATTATTGTATTGTATGTGTTAATTATCTTCTAGAATTCTATGAACAAGGAGTGAGCACTAGCTAAAACTAAGCACAAAAATGCAACGCCATAAGAAAAGAGATAAAAATTGTCTTTATAAAACACGAAAACGGAAGACCTAATTTCTGTTGAGATAGATAAAAAAAAAAGCCTCATGCCCCTGAGGCCTTATTATGGATGGGTCTGAGATTGTGCGTATCGTATAGGGCCTTCCACCCATCATGGGTTAGTTGGAAGTCAAAATGAGATAACGACCTTCCATTTCATATACTGAAATAGATAATAGGCTCTGTTCGATAACACCGAGCTGGACCTGAGCTGGAGCTTTTTGTGGTAGCTGGATATGAGCTGGAACTGGATTAACTAACTGGAGCTGGAATTTCATTAACGAGTTGGAATGGATAAGTTGTGTTCGTTAGACCGAGCTGGGTTATAATTTTTGATCGATATGCAAAATTACCAAAAGGACCTCTCCTAAACACATGAAATGACACTTATACCCTCATATGGAAAAAGATTTGCCCTTGCAATTATGTGTCACGTGGGAGGCACGTGACTCGTGTGCAATCTTCAAAACCCCATCTGGGAGGGTGGAACCAGATATCCCTCGTCCAAACCCCTCTTTGGATCCCGGCGATTCCGTGGACGTTGGCCCCTCCGAGTCGACCTCCTCCGAGCGTTTAACGGTAAGGGCTACTTCCTTGAACGGGTTGTGTAAGTGCGAGCTGCGGTGTGAGGTTTGATGTCCGCATTTTTAGGTAGATTTTTAGGGTCTAGATAGGTTAGTTTAAGTTATTTTTCGTAGTTAAGTCTTGTGTTTTTGAGTCTTTTTGCATGAGTTTTCGTATTTCCTTGAGATTCGGAAACTACGCGCTTTTGTGTCGTTTTGTAGGTACTTTGAAGCTTGAAGACGAGTTTGGAGCGAGGCTAGGAGAGGATGGATGAGCTAGGAGGAAGATTTCAAGTGGAAGAGCCGAGAAGAAGAGCTAAAGAGAAGCTAAAGCAAGAGGAAAAGTCAAGCAAAAAGTCCCAAGATCGAGCCCAAGGAGGTCGAGCTCGAGCCACTTTGCAAAACTTGGAGCGCAAGGAAAACGAGACTCAGGATCGACCCCGACCCTAGGAGGGTCGAACCTCGTGGCCGATCTTCACCTATCCGGATTTACATGTTGAAGTTTCCAAATCTGTATTTTAGGAAGGTGTTTTGTTTGTGTTTCCTAGCTAGATTAGGACTCCTTTTTGTCTATAAAAGGAGGTTGAACCTATAGTTTTTATTCATTCAATCAATTCAATCAATCAATACAAGACTTGGAGAGTTAGGAAGAAGACTTGGAGAGCAAGTTTGAGGTTTGTAAGATTGATCTTTGGTTTTTAGTTGAATTTTAGTTTGGTTTGATCATGTCTTCTTCTTCTTCTTCCTTGCTTCTCTTTGCTATGTGTGAGTAAGTCTTCTTAAGTTCTAGGGTTGGGTAAAAACCCAACACAATCATGCATGTTTAAAACTTGAATTCATGACTTGAATGCTTAAGGATCATATCTAACCTATCTTGTGCTTAATCCTTGATGAAAGTTGAGGCATGTCTTGTAATTAACCCTAGAGAAAGTGAAAAGTTAGTTGCTTGATTAGATCTAATAGGATTATTTGCGAAAGTTGATATTCCTAGGTTGAAGGATAGGTAGAAAGTTGTTTGATTTGCGAAAGTTGGTTGAATAACTTGAATTGTTTGCGAAAGTTAACTTTTCTATGATCTAGATTTCATGATAGTTGTGAATTCTTGTCAAAAGCATGTATGGTTGTTGTTGTGGTAGCCCTAGCCTTAGGATTTGCCTTTTATATTGATTGAAATTCGTGTTTTTGCTTTGATCCCGACTCCCTAAGTCGTGCTCGAGTCGTTGCTTGTGATTGTGTGTGTTTAGTGTGCGTTCGTGCCTATTTGCTCTCAGGATCGACCCACCTAGGGTCGAGATCGACCCTCTTCAGGTCGAGCCTGAGTTGATTTGTTTGCGTTTCTTTTGCTCTTTTTGTAGTTTTCGACTAAACTTAGCACTATTCTCACTCCCGTGGACGATCCTGACTTCGCTATATTCAGCGGGGTCTTGAATACAAATTTATTTGTTCAAGAAACCCTTCAACAAATTGGCGCCGTTGCCGGGGAGTGTGCAATAGTGCCGAGTTTAGTTGATATTTGGGTTTGGGAATAGCCCATACCCCTTGTGTGTTACTGATTCGTTTTTCTTGTGTTTGTGATTGCAGGTGTATGCCCTCTAGTTCACGAAGGAAAATCGACTATTTTCCCTTTGATCCTGAAATAGAGAGAACCCTTCATCGCAGGCTACGAGAACGACGAGCAATGGCCGACGCTGAGGCTCTTGCTCAACAGATGGAACAACTCCGTGCTCAGATGGAGCGCATGCAAATGGAGCGTGCTGCTCAAGATGCTGCTTTGCATCGAGAGAGAGAGAGGCTGCTGCCCGTCTCCAACAACAACTAGATGCTATTCCGAGGAATGCTAAGCAATACATGCATCCGGAGCTTAGAGTTCCCGAGTCCGCTATAGTGCTCCCGGCGATTGAGCGTGCCTTTGAGATCAAGTCCCACTTCATCACTCTCATCAAGAGGTCTCAATATGAAGGCAAGACATCCGAATGCCCTATGGAGCACATCAAAAATTTCACCGATCTTTGTGACACCATCGCCGCCGATGGCGTGTCACTTGAATATGTGCTCCTCAAGGCGTTCAAGTGGTCTCTAACCGGGAAGGCACTTCATTGGCTCGAAAGTCTACCCGCTAGGTCCATCACTACATGGAAGGCTTTGCACGACTTGTTCATGACGAAGTTCTTTCCACCGGCCAAGACTACCGAGCTAAGGAAGCGCATCACTTCTTATCATCAACTTCCTAACGAGACTTTTGTTGAGACTTGGGAGAGATTCAAGGAGCTTCTTCGGCAATGTCCTACTCATGGACAACCTCCTTATGTTCTTCAAGAGATATTCTTCCAAGGGATCAACGCCACTACAAAGGACCGCATCAATCTTCACACCGATTGCGGTTTCATTGAGATGGATCCCGATGAGGCATGGGCTCTATTGGACAAACTCACCAACTATGATGCCATGTATGGGACCCAACAACCCATCCGGATTCAATCAAAGAAGCTTTATGATCCGAATAGTGAGCCAATTGATCAAGATGTGAAGTTCCAATTTATGCAAGATAAGATCAACCGGCTCGAGAAGCAAGTGAGTTACTACAAGTCCGTTGCCCCCACTTGTCAAGAATGTGGTTCCCAATCTCATACCACCGCTTCTTGTACAAATGTGGAGCAAGTTCGGGTTGCCGAGGCATATGCGGAGGCTAACTATATGCGAGGACCCTACCGAGGCCAAAACAATGCTTATACGGGGAGGAACAACAACAATTATCCTCAATGGAATAACAATGGCCAAGGCCAAAGCTATCCACCTCCTCCACAAGAGCAAAGGGCCCCTCCTTATAGACCTCCCGGTTATCAAGAAGAACCACCGGCTTGGGCTCACGGTTACTTTGAAAGATTCGACCGCAAGCTTGATGGCGTTCAAAACCAATTGGGAAACTTTGACGCATGGAGGAAGAATGTTGATTCCCAACTTGGTGATCTAGCGGCTCAAATCCCACGACCTCAAGGACAACTTCCGGGCCGACCCGAGGAGAATCCTAGAGGCCGAGCAAGCAATGGTGAAATCCGAGCCATGAACCTTCGGAGTGGCAAAGCATTACCCGATCCACCGAAGCAAACGGCGAAAGAAGCTGCCTCAGGATCGACCCCACCTGGGTCGATCTCGACCCCCTCCATGGTCGATACTGAGACCGCTAATGATGAGGACGAAGGGGCGATCGACCCCGCTGAGGTCCAGCTCGACCACTCTGCCCCCGGAGCGTCTTCCAACCCTTCTACGCCAATCATTCCAGATCCTACTCCTTCCACTTCCCATTCAAAGGTACTTCCTTACCCTTCGAAGAAGCCCAAGGACGCGACGGAAGGAAAGTTTAAGCGCTTTGTTAAGTTGCTTCAAGGCTTGAATCTCTCTATTCCTTTCGCCGAGGCCTTGAATGAAATGCCCGCTTACACCAAGTTCTTGAAGGAGATTTTGTCTAGGAAGCGATCTATGTCGGAACTCACGGATGAGGTGAGGTCGTTGGACCTTCCCGAGAAGCTCGGTGATCCCGGAAAGTTTGCTATTACTATCGGTATTGGAGCTTATCGGTTCAAAGCATTGTGTGATCTTGGTGCTAGTGCTAGCTTGCTCCCACTCTCAATTTGGTCCAAGACCAACATGGGGCCATTAGTACCGGTGAACATGAGGTTATACATGGCGGATGGTTCTTGTGTGAAGCCTACCGGTGTTGTCGACGACTTTCCTATCCAAGTCGGCAAGTTTGTCGTGCCTAATGATTTTATTGTCATGGATATGCCGGAAGATCCCGACGTACCAATTATCCTTGGGCGACCATTCCTAGCAACCGCCGGAGCTAAGGTTGATGTGAAGAAGGGTCTCCTTACCTTCGGAATTGGTGATGAGGTGGTAGAGTTTCGGCTACCTATTGGAGGCATCATGGAGTCTAGAGACGTGGTACCCATCAACAACTTTCATCCGGAAGAGGACCTTTGGAAAGGCGAGGTCTTAAGGCTCGATATTGCCCATGCAAGATCGGTCATGACCAGTCCTGGGTCAAGACCGACCACACCTCATGTACAGGAGAAGCTTGACTCCGGACAAAGCAACTCGACACCGACCCGTCCTCCGGTCGATACAGGTCAATATTTTCACTCTACTTGCATGCTTTGTGATACTTCTCTCTCTACACCTTCTTCCACCCTCTCTTCTCATTCTAAGTATGGGGTGGCGATGAGGACATCCGAGCCACCTTGGCACTCACATCCTCCAACTAGTTGAGGCCTCTCTCGTCAAGCTCATGACGTAAAAAAAGCGCTTACGGGAGGCAACCCGGTTTCTAGATTAGATTTTCCTTTTTATTTTCTTCATTTTTGATTTTCCAATTTCTAGACTAGATTTTTGTTTCTTCTCACCTTCCTTAGATTAGATTAGGATATATTTTGCTTGGGATAGGATTTTTGTGATGCTTTTGCAAGACTCTAAATTGCAAAACACGAGCTCAAAAAGGACGGGAAAAGATGACTTCACACAAGATACATGAGCCCTCAAGATCGACCCTATGAGGGTTGATCACGACCTCCTCCTTGCTCTGCCTCCCCTTCATACACCTCTCAGGATCGACCCTAAGGGGGGTCGATCTCGACCCTAAAGAGGGTCGTGCCAGCACACCATCTCCACTTCCAACTTCAAGCTTCAAAGAGTTTTTGTGAGTTTTCTTCTTCTTTTCTCTTTACTTTTTCATATCTTTTTCATGCATGGGGACATTGCATGATTTAACTATGGGGTGGGGAAGAAGAAATTTCACATGTTGTACATAATTGAGTCTTTGCTTGCTTTGTTTGAGTAGTTTGATAGTTTGTTTGTAAAGAGAAAATGTCAAAAATCCAAAAAAAATGAGAAAAGTTCAAAAATCCAAAAAAATTGCAAAATGTCGAAAAATCAAAAAAAATATTTGTGTGTTTTGTTTTAGGATAGAATAGCATTCCATCTTAGATGTCCTATGATGAAAACTAATTTTCATGCTTATCATGTAATTCCTTTGGCATAATTGGATAGTGTAGCCCAAGTTTTTGAGAAATTGCTTTTGATTGTGAAATTGACTTGTGATGAAATTGAGCATATGTGTCTTTGAGTAAAAGTAATTGCAATCCAACAAATTTTTACCTAGTGAGAATTTTGGCCTTGTAGGAAGAACATCATTTATTCCCTATTCTTTATATGTGTGATTTGCTCTCTTTATGCATATGTCTCTTGTCATTGATATGGTTATCTATTTCTTGAAGTCGCTACGAGATTGTTCATGCATGTTGATTGTGATTAAGAACTTATATTTTTAGCCCATGTTATTCTTCCATTCCTACCTTGAATTGTCTTTGCTTGAAGCCCCGTTCTAGCCTTAGCCTTTTGTTTGAAGCTCCACAAAAATTATCCCTATCCTATATTAGCTTGACCCTATTCCGGGAATTCAACTTAGATGAAGAGTGTTGGGAATAAGTTTTGTTGAGTGACATTTGTGTTGGGTTTGAAAGTGGTCATATTATAAAAGGGTAGAAAACAACTTGTTGAGGTGTAATGTAATAGGATTCTTGGCTTGGATTGCACATTGTTGAAAAATTGAAGAAAAGAAGTAAAGAAGCTCGACCAAAAGCTCTCAGGATCGACCCCCATATGGGTCGATCTCGGCCCCTAGTGAAAACGTAGTCTCTGGTTCGACCCCCCCAGGGATCGACCTCGACCCCCTCTATGCTCGAGCGAGAAAGAAAAAAAAAGAGAGAGAAAGAAAATGTTTAAGTGCAAAGCCAAGAATTCCTAGTGTTTATAAGTTGTGGTATGGAAGTTTGGGTTAGAAATTGATGGGTATGAGTGTCATTGATGAAGTGTTTGGTTATGAGTTGAAAAGAGAAGAAGTGAGTTGTTTTGGTTTGAAGTGTTGTATTTAGGAGTTTGATCCCCAGATTTAGCACCACATGGCCAAATAATTCCCTACCCTATGTTATTACCGAGCCCCATTACACCCGGCCGAATGGAGTCTTCTATGAAGATTTCATTGAGCCTAAGTTCTTATGAAGATTGATGTGTCTTGACTTCTCTAGGTAGAGAGATTGGTGATATAAGTCTCAATGATAAAGTAGATGTTGCATAAAGATTGAGATGAGAGTTGATTTGATAGCCTAAACACATGAGAGTAAGAGAGAAACACATTTATATCTCTTGTGAGGTTGGATTGTGATTTCCTAGCTTGAGACTTATACATATGTGATGACGTTAAAGTTACTTGTCTTCTTTTCACTTGTGTTTAAAATGTTTTGACAAGGGCTATGCTTGAAGATTGTGTTATTGGTCATGATTTGCATGATTATTGCTTGAGCACAAGCAAGTCTAAGTATGGGGTGTTTTGATGTCCGCATTTTTAGGTAGATTTTTAGGGTCTAGATAGGTTAGTTTAAGTTATTTTTCGTAGTTAAGTCTTGTGTTTTTGAGTCTTTTTGCATGAGTTTTCGTATTTCCTTGAGATTCGGAAACTACGCGCTTTTGTGTCGTTTTGTAGGTACTTTGAAGCTTGAAGACGAGTTTGGAGCGAGGCTAGGAGAGGATGGATGAGCTAGGAGGAAGATTTCAAGTGGAAGAGCCGAGAAGAAGAGCTAAAGAGAAGCTAAAGCAAGAGGAAAAGTCAAGCAAAAAGTCCCAAGATCGAGCCCAAGGAGGTCGAGCTCGAGCCACTTTGCAAAACTTGGAGCGCAAGGAAAACGAGACTCAGGATCGACCCCGACCCTAGGAGGGTCGAACCTCGTGGCCGACCTTCACCTATCCGGATTTACATGTTGAAGTTTCCAAATCTGTATTTTAGGAAGGTGTTTTGTTTGTGTTTCCTAGCTAGATTAGGACTCCTTTTTGTCTATAAAAGGAGGTTGAACCTATAGTTTTTATTCATTCAATCAATTCAATCAATCAATACAAGACTTGGAGAGTTAGGAAGAAGACTTGGAGAGCAAGTTTGAGGTTTGTAAGATTGATCTTTGGTTTTTAGTTGAATTTTAGTTTGGTTTGATCATGTCTTCTTCTTCTTCTTCCTTGCTTCTCTTTGCTATGTGTGAGTAAGTCTTCTTAAGTTCTAGGGTTGGGTAAAAACCCAACACAATCATGCATGTTTAAAACTTGAATTCATGACTTGAATGCTTAAGGATCATATCTAACCTATCTTGTGCTTAATCCTTGATGAAAGTTGAGGCATGTCTTGTAATTAACCCTAGAGAAAGTGAAAAGTTAGTTGCTTGATTAGATCTAATAGGATTATTTGCGAAAGTTGATATTCCTAGGTTGAAGGATAGGTAGAAAGTTGTTTGATTTGCGAAAGTTGGTTGAATAACTTGAATTGTTTGCGAAAGTTAACTTTTCTATGATCTAGATTTCATGATAGTTGTGAATTCTTGTCAAAAGCATGTATGGTTGTTGTTGTGGTAGCCCTAGCCCTAGGATTTGCCTTTTATATTGATTGAAATTCGTGTTTTTGCTTTGATCCCGACTCCCTAAGTCGTGCTCGAGTCGTTGCTTGTGATTGTGTGCGTTTAGTGTGCGTTCGTGCCTATTTGCTCTCAGGATCGACCCACCTAGGGTCGAGATCGACCCTCTTCAGGTCGAGCTTGAGTTGATTTGTTTGCGTTTCTTTTGCTCTTTTTGTAGTTTTCGACTAAACTTAGCACTATTCTCACTCCCGTGGACGATCCTGACTTCGCTATACTCAGCGGGGTCTTGAATACAAATTTATTTGTTCAAGAAACCCTTCAACAAGGTCCGGTAGGAATAGGCGGTGTGGAGGCGAAATCGTAACCTAAAAGCGTCGTGCAGGTGGATAGACGGCGAACCCATCATCGGTGGTGGAGGACCACATCATTCAGGGCGACGGAGGCTTGTTACAGTGGCCGAACCCAATAGGTACACACTCTTGAGCATTTATGTGGTTGTTTAGGGTAATTTAGGTCTATAGTTGCGAAATTAGGGGTGGAAATTAGGGATGGATGGAACTCTGAAATGAAATTAGGTATGGTCGATTGAACACCTTTGCTGTTGGAGTTTGGTGGTAAATGGAAAATTAATGTATGTTTAGGGTCGATTGAACACTGTCAGTGATTAGTATGCAAGAGGCGTCCGGACTTGGTGGCGGTTTTAGGATATTTGAGTTGTATTATGTTAGGGGTATGTAGAACATTAGTTAGTTGATTCATTCGATGTTTTGGGTGTTGTTTCAATATTTTGTGTTCCAATGCGATTTATTATACGTGTCCATTATATATGCGTCCATATTCAAGTAATTTGATTGCGGAGAAGTTGTGGTAATTAGAATTTGGGTTATGTGTATATGTATGCGTTTTTGGATAATGGATGGGCATGGAAAAGGTCAGAAATCGTGAAAGTATTCGGGAAAACACTAGTACAAAAATGACATCCCAACAGAGCCAAGGAAAGGACAAGAAGTTTCTGTGGAGCGAGCAGGAGCAGAAGGATCTCCTTATTATCTGCCGTCGGTATCACAAACGCAATGGAACTGCCACCCAGTTTTCATGGCCCGACATAGCTGAGAAGTTTACGGCATTGGGTGGGAGGAAAGTTACGTGGAAAGAGGCGAAGAACAAGTTCGACTACATGAAGCCTATATGGCGAGTATGGACGGACATACGGTTCAATGAAACCGGGGCTGGATGGGAACCGAGAGACGGAACAATTTCCGCGACCCCTGAGTGGTGGGACATGAAGCTTAGGGTGAGGCTTTATTTCTGAATTCTTTTGTGATATGGTAGGGATTATATGCACTCATTAACTATGTGATGTGTCAATTTATTTAATGTGCAGGAAAGTGACAAGTATAAGAGGTTCAAAGAAAAAGCAGTTGATCCAGAGCTTAGTGAATTGTTGGATGCGGTGTACGGAAGCATCTGTGCGACCGGCCAATATGCTAGGTCGGCCAACATGGATAAAATTCAGAGTCAGAGTCAGTCGCAGGCAGAATCAGCGACCGATCTGGGGAGTGACGGGAGGACTGAGGTTGGGACTGATGGTGGGACGAAGGCTAGGACTGATGCGGTGCAGGGCGATGGTCAAATCCATGTCGGATCCCATGAAGAAACTGCGTATGAACAATTTGGCGAACAAGTGGACCCTGGAGTTGACAAGTCTGGCAATGTAGGTTGTTCTAGTGCACCCGAATCTGTGCAAAAGCGGCCAGGTGTGAGAGCGAGGCCTGCAGCGGGTCAGAAGAGGAAGCGGGGGTGTAATTCAGCTGCGAGTGATTACGATGATTTGATGACCACTTTTAAAGATGCAAACACTAAAGTTGTTAGTTTGCTTGAGGGCGAGGTAGGTGAAACGGGGAGCACAACCGAGGCCAAGGGATTTCAGTTGCAGGATGCTATGGAGGTTGTGGAACGGTTGGTGAGTGCGGGGAAAATTCCCGTTTGTGAACCACTGTGGTGCTATGCACTGGATGAGCTGACAAAGGAAGGGAGTCGTGATCTGTTCATGACTTTTAAAACGGATGACCAAAGGATGGCGTGGCTGAAGTACAAGTTTGACAAAGAGGGTTGAGTCCTTGAGTGTGATGAACTTTGGGTGGGAGAGATGCCATTTCACAAAGTTTTTTATGTCGTTGTGTGGGGGTGTGGACATTTGCATTTGTTTAGGACTTGTTTATGAGTTTTTAAATAAACTCCGTCGTGTTGTGGGGGAGTATGGTTGCGATTGAAATAATGTGTATGAACCTAGTACTTATTTCTTCAGTTGTTGTTGTGTATTATTTGGCTGTATGTTCGGTATTATAGGAGTTGTGTTTGTGTCTTTTTTTTTGTTACATTAAGTGGGGATGTTGCTTACAAGATTTCGTCTTGTTCGTTTAGGGTCTAGGTACCGAGATGCCTCGGAGGCCATTGAGGAGGCGGGTCAAGATTTTAGTCTTGTGGCTTGAGGTGATAAGGATTCATGCTTGGGCCTTCACTGCACTCCACAATAGGTACATAACTTCCATAAAGTTTTGGGTTTGTGAATATGGTTGTCCCGGGTTGCGTGGTGATGATGGCTTGCGTAATAGGTCCATACCGAGAACACCATGGTTTAACTCTCCATTCACCGGGACCAAATGGATGAGGGAAATCATGGCTTCTGGATCGGAGGTTAGGTGTATCAATGCGTTCCGGATGGAGAGACATGTCCTTCAAAGTCTATGTGCAGAGCTTCAGGAACACCACGGCTTGAGACCAACCCGAAATATGACAGTCATGGAAAAAGTTGGTATATTGTTGCACACACTTGCCCATGGGGCTTCAAATAGGGCGACGTGCGAGAGGTTTCAAAGATCCGGCGACACCGTGAGCCGAACCCTGCACGAGGTACTAGATGCATTCACCGGCGCCAATTCGAATGTGGAGGGCCTTGCAAGCCGTTTACTTAGGCCACGCGACCCTACTTTCCGCGAGACTCCTAGAGCGATCCGAGACGATGAGCGTTATAGTGTTTTCTAGGTATGATGTCGTGTGTGTACATGTCATGGTTGACGTCTTCACACACTTTATTAAACAGCCATGTACTCCTTAGGGTGCAATTGGTTGCATTGACGGCACACATATTGCCGCGTGCGTCCCCCGAGCTGAGCAGCAGCCGTTTAGAAACCGGAAACAAGTATGCTCGTTCAATGTTATGGCCGCGTGTGATTTTGACATGTTCTTCACCTTCATCAGGGCTGGGTGGGAATGTAGTGCGCATGACGCACGTGTGTTCGACCACGCACTGAAGACGCCGTCACTGAATTTTCCGCATCCTCCATTAGGTAGTACAGCTGAACTTTATATTGTTTGTCGTTGGTGGATTTCGCTTACAAGGTAATATTGAATGAAGGGCGATACTATTTGGTGGACAAAGGATATCCGGACAAGCAAGGATACATGGTGCCCTATGCGAAGGTCATATATCACAAGTCACAATTCCAAAATGCACTCCCAAGGACCGCCCAACAAGCTTTCAATAAGGTACACTCGTCTCTACGTTCTTGTATTGAGAGGTGCTTTGGAGTTCTAAAGAAGTGGTTCCGAGTCCTATCTTTTATGACAATTTACCCGATCGAAACACAAATTGCTCTTATCGTCACATGCTTTGCCATCCACAACCACATACTTGAGCACAAATTGCATGATGGGTACTTGGACGAGGGCTACGAGGACCCAGACCTACCTCCGCCCCAGGTCCCAGAAGAAGGGGAAGACAACGAACCTGGGGGTATGAGGGAGCTAAGAGACGCAATAGCTTCTCGTATATGGGAGACCCGAAGGTTTTGGTAGTACGGCCCTCATATTTTGAGCTTAGAATCGGGTAATTATTTTGTACATGACAACTCATGACAACCACATTCTGTAGTGTCTACATGACAACTCAAGAATCGGGTAATTATTTTGTATGTAATAGGGTGATTAGCTTGTTTTTGTAGTGTCTCAATGGCAACTGATGAAGCAAGACATTTTTTGTAGATAATAGGGTTTAGGGCATGGTCATTTTTTGGAGCTTACACTATAGGTGTGGTTCATTATTTTGTACGTTTTGCACTTATTAATTGGTGATTTCATGCATGAGAAGTCCCATTATAAGAGGATTGTAAACACATACGTTGCCTTGTTATTTATTATGGGTTGTGTTGAACACATAGGTTCACATAACAACCTCTAATTCGGCATAATACAAACCCTGAAGACAACGACACACGACGAAATAAAACGACATATTCAGACACATAAACATAGGAGCACAAACATGAGCACACGACATTACAATTATTGAACCGGAAAACTACACGAAACAGGCGACCACACAAGAGATCTCAAACATACCACATAGGAAAAACATGACTACACTTTCCGGCACACCACACAATGCTGTAGCACAGACGAGGCAAGACGTCGAACCTCTACCCTCCGATCTGCTTCTCCATTGCAAGGATCTCGTCCTCATGGTCCACACCAAGCTGTCCATGCAACATACAAATTACCAAAATGAATGAGAACAAAACTTTTGGCATCAATAGTAATGTTAAACTCACAGTGGCTGGGGTCGCCTTCGTGTCGTCCTTGTTCATGCGTGCACCGTTGTGAATGAAATCAACGGCGTCCCATGTCCTCTGGCGGGAAATGCAATAGGTAGTAAGCAGCTGGACAATCGGGGTGTCAGTTGGCATCCTGAACTCTACCCTTCCCCCCCTATCGTCACACAACATGGTATCACAGACTCACAGTTTGTTTCACCGAAGCTGAAAAGATCGTGCGCATTGGGTGCAAGTATCATACCTCATCCTTAATCACGACGGTGATGACAGTGGGCGTCACCGATGGCTCAGCAGATGCAGCCATGTAGCTTGACCCCGATCCCCCCTGGACTTCGACCCCGACCCTTTTCCGGACTTGCTCCACGAGGCCATGATGGTAGAGGTGTGGTTATTTGTAGGAGAACTGTGAATGAAGAGAAGTGTAGCATTAGTTGTTTGGTGGGAAGAAGTGTGCATATGTGATATGCTTATAAAGACGTTAGGGACCCCAAAAAGGACGGTAGGGACATATATGTAAACATACACGAACTCACCTAAAAAACAACCCAAAAAAGGAATCCACCATCACGTGCATGCTGCCTTACAAACCCCATTTTAAAAGGCAAGTTTAGATACCCTAGTACTCATACTATTGCTTACCCATTGGGAGGTCCTTTAATGTGGAAGTTAATGCTGAGATTGTCTGACCATTTGGAGGTCTTTTCCCCCCAGCCATGCATTGGCAACATCACACGGATGCCAAGAAGCACAGGCCATTAACTCCCCTCCCATTCAATGATTTCGACCATTGACTCCACCGTAACAGATGAAACGTGTATAATGACCTTTAATGAATAGAATGCTTTTCCAAAAGAAAACCTGCAACCCCATGTGAAGTTTACCAGAGTTATGAATAGTGAGATTCTCGCCTAATAGTGCTAGTACTTCACTGCAAACAAGGCAGAGATCACGACATTACCACACATTTCTGTCTTGCTTGAGTGACAAAAAACACATGTCAAGTAAAGAAAGTTATTGCATGGCCAACTATTACTTTCTTATGTATTACTTTCTTAAGTTCCTAACAACTGATTGTATGGACTACGAGATTAGAGTACGCACCTGGCATGGTGCATATTGCGGACCTCGACACAAAGACCCCATTTTCACATGTTTTCGTGAGGACCACCCTACACAAAAACATGTACTGAAATAAGTAAAAAAAGTCCAAAACAAAAGCACATCATAACTGCATTGCATTTGAAAGTATTAAACCATGATTACATCATGACCACTGCCAGCCCATACAAAAGATATCCGAAAGTTCAACGACACTGACAAAATAAAAGTTGAACGACACACAAACATTACAACTAAACCCCACAATGACATGCTCCACGGCATGGGGCATAAAAACACATAAAATTATTGAACCTAAACACAATACACAGCTTGACAATGGGGACAACAACAGCAGATTCACCGAAGCAGTCCAACATCTACCCTCCAACCATGTGCTCCATTGCATTGATCTCATCCCCCGTGGCGATGCCAAGTTGCCCATTATAAGGAAGGGATTATACGAAATGGCAATTCTGAAAATGAAATGCTAAATCGGGAATGTAGATTGTCTTACGGATCTCGGGGTGACAGTGTTGTCAGTGCGGGAGATACGCTTGCCGTCGTACAGGAAAACGATGGTCCCCATCTCAACCCCCTTGCCGTCGCAGTACGCTCGCAGCAACTTCAGGATAGGGGTGTCACGGCCCATGGAAAAGCAAGTCTTGTTGTCTCTCTATTGCGACAGAAACAAAAGCCACTCAAACTGCTCACTTTCTCATGAAAAAATGTCGCATTTAACTGCAGGAACAATGTAAACACAAACCTGATCCACAATCCCGATGGTGACCTTGTTGCTCGCCACCCATGGCTGGGAATACGCCGGCATGTTGCTGGAAACGGAACTCCGAGAAGAAGAAGACGACATCGAGCGTGATTAGGGAACAAACGTGGTTAAGGAAAATTTAAGATGTCGGTTGTTGGTGTGGCCTGGGAATGACGACATATGCATGCTTATATAGGCGATGATGGGAGCCAATTAGGTATTTGCCAAAAAAAAATGGGAGGCAATTAGGGTTAAACGCCTCACATTAAATGATGGAAGCAAAATAGGGTCAAATACACAACTCGGTCAAATCCGCACACATACATCCTCATTCACCCATTTTGATAAGTCAAATCGTGCAAAAAATTAGGTCACAATTAAATGCATCTGATACGGTAAATAGGGTGAAATATTAAATGCTTTCTAACTATATCAAATGCATCGGTCACAATCAAACCAAATATATGACCAAATAAATTACTTCTTACCAAAAAAAATAAAAACCAAAACGTGTACAATGACCCTGGACCATCAGAAGCAATAACCTCAAACAATGCCAATCGAAGACAAATATCTCTAAAATATTTCTCAATGAAATGCATCGAATAGGGTACATAGGGAAAGTACAGTTAAATGCATTTTTCAATTCAAGTAACATTAGGTCACAATTTAATTCGACCAAAAAAAAATTAGGTCACAATTTAATGCATCTGATTTTCTTACCTACTAATGTTATTCAATGCATCCAATAGGGTTTGACGTTTTCTCTTACCCCTTTACACATTTTCAAATCTGTACGAATTCATTACCCATTCCCACATTCGTATTGAATGTGATTTCACTTCTCAATGCATGCATGCTTTGAATGTAGGCGTTTCACCTAATTACCAATGTGAAGTTATACGCATAGCATGATTCCAAAACTCGTATGTACAACTTATTACGTTCACCTAACGACTATAACATTAACCATTACTATAATCACGTCATCTTATTGTGAAATATGAACCATCATTCAACTTGAGGAACAATAAACCATCATTCAACCTTCATATGCATATATATCCTTTAGGCGAAAGCAATAAACTCAAGTACAGATCCAGGCACAATAATCCAGTGAAGGAATTATACTTACAGGGTCACATTTTCCCACCACACCCAGGAGCACTCTTCCTCTGATGAACCTCCACACCTAGGAGTTCCTCTGATGAACCACTTTGTGTGCCCACCACCGCCCCTCTGTACAGGCTGTTCCCGAAAGCTTCGAGTCCTGAGAGAGACAAAACCGAGATTTCATTAGAGGTGCAAAGGACAAAATGGGAGAAGTCTGACCTCTCCAGCATACAACCTGCAAATAACAAAGCACAATAGTTGATTAGCAAATACTCAAGCATGCAACTGAAAAATCATAAAGGCTATGCGCATCACGTCAATACATAAACACCGAACACATAACATAATCGTTCAAACACGAAAGCGTACACACAAGATTTATAATCCAAACATAACAACAAACAAAAGCCCCAAATGTCTAAAACCCCATGAACCAACACTTCAGCACTCATTAACTCTAAGCAGAATCGTCGTCGGATGGACCCATATCGATCATGGTTGTGGCTGCAGTTTGCGTGCGAGAGGTCTCGTTATTCCCTCCACGTGTTGAGCTCTCCGCCTCACCAAATATGTCCTCCCACAACAATGTGGTGTCGTAGTCCACAGGAGAAGTCCGAAATGTCTTGAAGGACTGATCAACCTGTCGTCAACACATGAATTACCAGGCCACCATTAATAATAGTCGAACCTCCTATTAACCAAAATTGTGCTTATGTGAAGACATAACCTCGATCATACGGTTCCACCAGGATGCATCACCAGTAATGACACCGGATGTCGGGTCATGGTGAAAAGGACCGAAAGACTGAGCAGCTCTCTTGAATTCTGTCCAGAACCGCCACTGCAGCTTATTGTAGTGAACTCTATGCTTCACAGTTTTTGATGCCATTGGATTCCCGGTGACACCGTGATATGCATTCGCCACAACTCTCCAATCCGGGACCGGGCGTGGATAAGACCTCCGCAGCTCATGTCGGTAAAGGTTCAACAAAGTCTTGTTATCATCATCACCCCATGGTATTCTCGGCATCTAAACACATGAACGAAAAACAACCCAAAAGAATTTCATTATAATAAGGTCAATCTAGCAATGAAATTCAAAATAAAATAATATTTGGAATACATGTTCTCACCTTCAGAGATCACAAACGGAGATAGTAGGGCAACTCTGTGAGATGGAATGAGCACCCAGTGGACACATATTTATACACGAACCCCAACTACTTCATAAATGCGCAAGGTCACAATAAAATATAATTAAAATATTGCATCGCACAAACGTAGATTCCTAGAGACATATAATATATTATTGTCCACAATGCATCACATAACCATAGCAACATCACAACATCACCACAACAAATCACATCAAAGTCATAGTGTCACAAAAGGTTAACACATAATAATCCCTAGTCATAGCCAAGTACCAAATACTTAATTAAACAAACATACAAATTAGAACAACAAACCCGAGCGCTAACGCGCATAATTTCCAACGGCATGCATGGGTCTTGGCCTGGTCCCTCTCCAGCGCAACGGTAATTAGGTATGTCGAAAGCTCTGATACACGGTGGGCATGCAGGTCAGCCTCAGCCTCCAACGCTGCAGCATCAGCCCTTGCAATATCCACCTCTATCTGCAGTTCATTACACCTATCCTTGTGGCGTAACGCCACACGTTGCAGACGCCTAATCGTCGGGCATCTGGAGAACTCATACATGAGGTTCTCATCTGAACTGTGGTGACTCTGCACATTACAACTTATGTGTATGAAATAACACAACACATAACAAAAAAACACAACAATAATAGATGTGGATAGGACGACACAACATTACAATCAAAGCCAGTAAACACATTTTGATGAGGTTCTTCAGTTTCATTTCATGTTTGCAACCAACACATAACAACCTAGTAACAACACACCACATTCATCATTATTGTCCAAGGTTCAGGGTGCTACCTCTTCCGACGATAGATGCGGTGTTCCAGGTGGGCTAGGGGACGAGCTCCACAGCTCTCTCGGGAGGCCATACAGATCAGCATCTTCTTGTCGGATTGAGCCTTGAGACACCATTCCTTCTCCATTTTTAAAACAAATACAACTTTGTTATATACAACACTTACGCATCATATATATGGTGAATTTTTCATGAACTGAATAGCACGTTTGTGGATTCAAGAAAACCATGTCAGGATCGAAAGCATGATGGTTAACAAAATCAACGTTTTCGTATACAAAGCAGATTGCAGGTGAAGGCAAAGCTACCCCCTAAAAATACTACCATTACAAAGCACATTCCAACAGAAAGCGTACACACAGGTTATCGGAAAAAACGGTGAAGGACCACCCGGCAAGTATTACTAGAAGACAATCGTCTTTGGAGAGACATCAAACACGTACCTGCAATTGCTTGTGGGTTGCGTGGAGATCCGGGTTTGTATTGACGGTGACGACACCTTCAAACCCTAACACACCCAAAAGACGCCACATAAGGAACACATCAATGTACCAAAGCAGAACCTAACAATTGGAGGGGAGATTACCTTTAAGATGCCTGAGACGACAACTATTGAACGACGGAGAGTACGCACCTGGAGATTACTAGTCCACCGCTTCGCTATACCCTAACCACCAACGCAAACATACGCGAATGGAAAACGAAAATCAGTGCTCAAATTGTTAGGGTTTTATCGAAAAAGGGTGAGAACAGTACCAGTCCACCGCCTCCGTTCCACGCTCGCCGCTCTTCACCCCGGGAATCCAACAATAGTGTTGTGCGAACATGAACCACCAAGGATTCCGGAAAGTGAACGACGGGGAATCAGGTCATGGAAAGGGGAGAAGCGGAGAAGAGTTCTTCAAGGACAGATCCATACCTTTAGGGCGTCGATGGCCGTCAATCGCCACTGAAATCTCCAATCGCCTTCGAGAAATCGCCTATCGCCTCTCTCGCCCTTCGAAACTTTTCACTTCCCACTTGTGTTCCAAACCCTAGGGGTATCGGGGGGAAATTCGCGAATTTTGGAAGCTGGAATGGGGAAAAGCTCCTCTGAGGAGCTGGGAAAATCGGGGCTGGATCTCCATTTTTCCAGGCGCGGCCAGCTCCGGACGGCATCGCTCAAGCTTCGCCCCGAACGCGCTTCCGGAAGCTGGAGGAGAACCGAAAAGGCGCGGCCAGCTCCGAAAAGCTCTAAACGAACGGAGCCATAGATTGTTTAGGTAGTACCCCTTGCTTGGGTCGAAGGATAAATGATTTAGTGGTTCGGGCCACTTGTTTGGCTCGATTCCTAGTGATGGGGCTACTTGAACGGACTTGTAGGGCGTCCTCCGCCTCGGTTGCGGTCATGGGAGGTGGGAACGCATCAGAGACCCAATAGGGTAACTATCCTAAAAACATTCTTAGTGATGAGATCCCCAAGGATCATATCAGAAGCAATCGAGGGAGATGAAACTCTATGAAACGATTCGACAATGAAATCCACAGTGGAATTGGCTTCTCGGACAACGTGCAAGATACTTCAACTCCAAAAGGGACATAACAAGCGCTGAGATATATCGGTCCATACTAGCGGGAAATGCGAGGCGCCCCCGTCAGAATTTCGGGGCGCCCCGCTTTTTGTGACATACGAGGTGAATGTCAGCCTTTTGACATTCACCTCGATTGTCACACATTTAATTTATTTTTTTTAAATCTATAAAAATCTGCATGCTGCAGACCGGCGGTAAATTGTGTGACATTCATCTCGAATGTCACGCGTGCAGTAAATTTGTAGAGTAAATTTGGGTAGTTGGGTAGTTGAATATAATGCTATATAAAGGGAGAGGAGGTGAATTGTGTATCGTGGAAGCAGTAAAAAAAAATTGTGCGTGAGAGAGAGAGAGAGAGAGAGAGAGAGAGAGAGAGAGAGAGAGAGAGAGAGAGAGAGAGATTTGGGAGAGGGATAAAAAAATTAAGGGAAATTGAGAGTGAAAAAAAAATCAAGAGAGAGATTTTGGGGAGAAAAACAAAAATTACTTTGAGTAATTTTAATACAATGTCACGGAGGTTTGGAAGATCGAAAAGTAAATCTAAGACACCACCGCCGCCGGGCTCAACTTCAAACCAAATTAATTTAAATGAGCACGTCGATGAGGTACCAATCCAACCCACAGCTCCTAATACGGAAGACGGTATAACCCAAACAACGCCTAGTTTGGGTTTTGATATTGGTATGTTGCTTAATTATTTTTTCTTAAATTATATGAATCGACATGCATTTTGTTAAGTAGAATATTTAAATTTGATAAATAATGCAACATTACTTAAACTTATTAACTATGGATGTTGAATTGAGTTTTATTATGTAATTTGAATTGTTTATCTATTTGGTTAAAATTAATTTTTCAATTTATGTATGAAATTAGTATAAAATATTCATAGATTTAGTTGACATATATCGATGTATTTGGTAATTAACTATCCGTTGTACCACAATCATGTACCCATTTTAGAATATTAACGTAGTAGTTGAACTCTTATTACTTAATATTATGTAGTTAGGTACATATACTATTGAATTCATGTATTAGAAAATTTGTATTATTTATTATTTAATTAAGTATGAAATTGAATATATATATTCACACATTTATAATATATAAGTAAGCACCATATGACGTTTTTATATTCACGAATGAATTCATATTGTTCAATCCTTTTTTTTCACGTATTTAGTTAAGTTGCCACTATTCATGCATTAAGTAGTTAATAATATTTAATTAAGTGTCATATGGATTTTATAGTGTACATGCATCACTTATTGTATTGATTATATAATTATGTGTAGATACATTTGTGCGTTCATCTGGGAGTTCAAACCCTCAATTCCAAATCTCAAACCCCACCCATTCACCTATACCGACTTCTGATTACCACAATGCTTGGGCTTCACCTCATACACCAGTCCCGACACCAGTACCTACACCACCTACCCGTGATCTATATCCTGAATTTCATAATGTTGCTACACCACAACCGACCAATCTTTTTTGAACATGATAGGGTGGACCCCTTACTCAGGTCCATCAGATGTTGTTGAGTCTTCCCATCGATATACTGATTCCGAGTTCAATTATTCTCCTCAACAACCTTATCCTTCCCAGCAGAATTATCCGACCCCCTATCAGACTGAAATTTCCCAATATACGTACTCTTCCTCTTTCCAAGCTGACCCGTTCCCACAGACATACCATTCATCCTATCAAGCTGGCCCATCCCAACAAACATATCCTTCTCTCCCTGCACCATATCAGACTGGTCCTTCAAACCGTTCGCCACATCAATCTCCCAACCAGTCTGACCGCCATTATCATAAAGAACCTGAGATCCCTCAAGCGGGATATGCTGGTGGACCTAGTGATCCAAGACTATTGGTCAACTATGACACCCACATTGCCAGAGATGTATGTGATAGTTTATCACGCGAGCAGCCTATGGTAAAAACAAGATATAATAATTTCATACATTTTCTTAGACATTTAACGCATTAGTCGTCAATTATAATTTTTTTTATTGTTTGTAGGAGGATAAAGTATTACGGATCCATAAACGAGGGATGCTTGAGTGGTGGAAACGAAATGGAAGATTAGATCCAAATACATTGTGGTATGACCTCGTTCAGCGTAGCGGTTTGTCAGATCTACAAAGATGGACGTTTGATGAAACAAACGAAGCATTAGTTTCAACATTTGTTGAACGATGGTATCCGGAAACAAACAGTTTCCATTTTCCTTGGGGGGAGATGACGATAACTCTTCACGATGTACACTTTATTTTGGGTCTCCCATTCAATGAAGTGAAGGCGGGGAGTTTACAGCAACCAGTATGGGCAAAAGAGTTTATTGTTGATAACTACTGTGAGGACAATTTAGAGAGGTACAACCAGCTTATCAAGAAGAACATGATCGTCATAAACAAATTGCATGAAGTGCTCGAGCAAAGGCGGACTCTTCCAGGTGAAGAAAATGGCAAATTCACCGCGACTGGATATCTTCTTGAGCTATTAGGAAGCACACTTTTCATAGACAAATCTGGTAATTCAGCGCCACTCAAAGTGTTGCAGCTCATTGACAACCACAATATGACGCAAGAGTATGCATGGGCAGCTGCAACACTAGCATATCTTTACAGGCAACTTGGGATGGCATCACGCGCTGAAGCAAAACAAATGAGTGGTTGTCTTTACATATTACATGTGAGTAATAATAATTTAATACCTTTTAATTTTTCCAATAAATTTATATTTATATTGACATGTTTTTTATTATGTAGAATTGGATTTGGAGATACTTCCCTTGTTTTAGAGGTCGTCTGAACCGGGACATAAGGCGGTTGTCAGGCGAGGATTTTCAATCGGGTCGTGGTCGAAATAGGAGTCCGGGCTCGTTGAGAGACTATCGTCGTAAACTCGACACCCTCTTGATTCATGAAGTAAGTTGTTTAAAACTTTATTATACATAATCGTCGTAATTATAAATTAGTAAACTCATTTATCTCTTTGTAAACAGGTAAATTGGATGTCGTGGCGATCTTACCTAGATTTCTCTTCGGGGGATCTAAAACTCTCCAGATATAGAGGTTTGTTGACGTTTGTGGACGTCAAAGAGCCCTATCATCCAGAGAGGGTTTCACGACAATTTGGTTGGCATCAAAAAATCCCCATCCAAGATGTTATTAGACCAGAAAATGTAACTCGTAAGAGACGTCTTGGACATCGAGACTACGAGGTTACATTCCCTCAAAGTGCTGAGAGGTGGGAAACACGAGACAACGCTCTGGTGGACATTGGTGAACCTGCACCGTTTTCTTACTCTATGGATGCTGAACACGAGACTTGGCATTTAAAGTTCACACATCCATATATAATACCCGGATCAGCTGAACTCATGGTCGCACAAGTTCCGTGGATACCACGAGAATTACACATTTATGCGGTATATTTATTTCTTTATTCATTTAAATTCATTATTTTATCAAATAAAATTATAAAAATAATAATAATGACATAACATAATTGCATTTTTCTATTTACAGCGATTCGCTCACATACAAGCCATCACGCGTGAATTCATGCAATATATAGATGATCAAGGTCCCTCACACCGCGAGAGAGTTCAGAGATTACGAGATATTGTCTTCGGAGAAAATGTTCCAGCACCACTTGCACCACGACCTCCACAACATAGCACCAGTAGGAGACGACGTTCTTCTCCTTCACTAGAACCCCCGCACCATAGTGATGCTGGCCACTATCGCTAAATTCGTTGTTTTTTTTATATGTTGTTTTAAATTTTAAGATTCTACTTCTAGACTTTTAAGTTTGAAATTTAAATTCTAAGTTGTTCTAAAATTTAAGATTTCACCCGAACTCATCGTATACCCACGTGAACCCATCTTGACCACCTGAACCACCCGAACCCACCCGGAACACCCGAACCTACCCGGATCACCCGAACCCACCTGGACCCACCTTGACCAGCCGAACCCACCCGGACCGCCCGAATCCACCTGGACCACCCGAACCCACCCGGACCACCCGAACCCACCCGGACCACCTGAACGCACCCGGACCACCTTGACCACCCGAACCCACCTTAACCACCCGAACCCACTTGGACCACCCGGAGCCACCTTGACCACCCGAACCCACCTTGACCACCCAAACCCACCCGAACCCACCCGGACCACCCGAACCCACCTTCACCACCCGAACCCACCCGTACCACCCGAACCCACCTTGACCACCCGGACCACCCGAACCCACCCGGACCACCTTGACCAACCGAACCCACCTTGACCACCCGAACCCACCTTGACCACCCGGACCACCCGAACCCACCCGGACCACCTGGAGCCACCTTGACCACCCGGACCACCCGAACCCACCCGAACCTACCCGTACCACCCGAACCCACCTTGACCACCCGAAGCCACCTTCACCACCCGAACCCACCCGGACCAGCTTGACCACCCGAACCCACCTTGACCACCCGGACCACCCTAACTCACCCGGACCACCCGGAGCCACCTTGACCACCCGAACCCACCTGAACCCACCTTCACCACCCGAACCCACCCGTACCACCCGAGCCCACCTTGACCACCCGAACCCACCCGGACCACCCGAACCCACCCGAACCCACCTGTACCACCCGAGCCCACCTTGACCACCCGAACCCACCTTGACAACCCGGACCACCCGAACCCACCTTGACCACCTGAACCTACCCGAACCCACCTTGACCGCCGGAGCCCACCTTGACCACCCGGACCACCCGAACCCACCCGGACCACCCGAACCCACCCAGACCACCTTGACCACCCGAACCTACCTTGACCACCCGGATCACCCAAACCCACCCGGACCACCCGAACCCACCCGGACCACCCGAACCCACCCGGACCCACCCGGACCACCCGACTTGCTACATATAACCAGTTGCATTAATACTAATAATGGTTTAATCATTACATACTCAAATTTTATTACAAATAATGCTAAGACCAATAACATCCACTCCAATCTAAAAGAAACCAACCGACAAGCCCAGTTGCTCGCGATAACGTTCATACAATGTTATGCGGTCCTGAAACCTACTACTAAACCCATCGGCCGTGCTATCATGATATCGATGCCACATGCCTGGTGGGGGCGGCATAGGGCAATCATCGTGGAGCGTAACCTACAACAAAAAGAAATTATTAGTACCTAAAACGATCAATACAATTGCAAAATTAATTTACTAGAAGATGTCTTACCGGGATATAGTGGTTCCCAAGGAAAGCAATACTCGCTACACCGCCCCAGACACGGCTATGAATTGCATTGTTCAGTGTGATGGGAAGACAAGTGTATGGATCGGAGTTACACAACACCACAAGTGCGCACTGGAATCGAGTAGCAAATGCCAATCCAATAGCAGGGGTCTCCATCCAATACTGTGGTGGGCACCAATCCTCAAACCAATTCACGTGCAATATCAAGTCCTCGATAGGGGTTGCACCCATGAGATACATACCAGCATACATATCATAATGTGTCCTCAATTCTTGAACTATCTCTTGTCTCATACGCATCCATCCATCTTGTCCCCATCCAATCTGGTATGCAAGGGCCCTATACCCGCAATGACCGTCTCCTCTAACGTCATGCGTCTCACAAACATATGTCAACATGAACCGGGGCACGTGAGGTGCGATATCCACTCCATTGAAGTTGCTAACTAGAGTGGCTGTCATGTTAGGAGTAAATCCCGACCTCGTCACGACAGGCTCATCAACGGTCGTGCTACCTAAAATTTCAACATCAGGCTCCGATTCATCTTTTTCCGTCTCTTCTACCTCAGCGACTGAGCTAAGAGCTTGCCCTGGCATTGACCGAGCGCCCTTCTTCCTAGTCCTCTTCCCTTGAGGAGGAGGCTGTTGTACATGCTCAAGCCTAGTCAACTTGCGTGGTGCAACCTTCGAGTTCTTCCTACGCCTTCCCTTCTTTATGTTGCAATTCGGCTCCTCTAATTTGGATTGGCTAGGGTCTACGAGGTCAATATATCTACTTTTGAGTTGCTCTTTTACATGCTCCGCCATCCTTCCCTCGTAGTAGTCTTGTATCAACTTCGTCCAAACGGGATCATCAGTAGATGGGTCGACCTCGGGCTCGTTGACCTCCAAACCTTCCCATGTTAATTGCTTCCAAAAAGGATGAATCATTGATAGATCAATAGATTTGTATTGGTGGACACATGCAAGAACTTCGTGAGGGCACGGGAGTCCACGAGCCGTCCTCCACCAGTGATCATCACATATCGGACGATATCCACTCTCAAGGTTGTTAGGAGCCTTGATGTGATCGAACAACTGCTCAATACACATGCTAGATACCTTTCCTGGAAGATGAGAGAATACTATACTGAGTGGTTCCGTCATGCGCAATATGGTTATTGGAACGGAGGTACGGTCCCTCTCCATTTACCCTCGGATGGTTCTGATTTGATTCTCAACCATATGATGCATCCTTCTCAGAAGAGTGTTGAATCCTCCTACGGACGTTTGCAAGTATTGTTTTAGGCTAGGGTGTTGCGACTCAACCCTGTAGATAATTTTAAAATTCTGTTATAATCAATTCCATACTACTATATAAGAATGCAAAAGTACTAAATTTAACCTGTTAGTCGTCCTTGTGAACAAGTTTAGGCGGTGATCGGTGAATGCTCTGACTATTCGATTGTTGTGGCAGAGCCAGGTATTGTTGAGATATTCGAATAATAACGAGCTTAGATTTTCTTTTAACCATTTAAGCTTTATCTCATACTCTGCGACCGTAGTCGAGCAAAACAACTCCCATGCTCTGTTTGCAAACCAATCCGCCGATGCTGCAAATCCATGCCTAATAGCATATGCTTTGCAATTACGTTGGATGTGCACCCAACATAACATGTGTTTCGCATTAGGAAACAAGGCATCCATAGCGTTCACCTCGGCCATATCTCTATCGGTTAATATGGCTTCCGGCGTTGCTCCAACCATTTGGTACAATTTCTTCAACTGGCGTAGCACTCACTCGTAGTGATCTTGGATCTCTCTTGTCATAAACGCAAAAGCAATGCAGAAATTGCGCCCGGTGCAAGTAAATCCGATAATTTCACACAAGGCATGCCATACTACATTTTCATTTTGAAAGAAGTCAACATTTGCTAATATAAAATACAAACTAAAAAACAATTAATAAGAAATGCTTACATGTTAGTCTGATATGTAGAGTCCATGATGGCGACATAAGGGAACAACTTCCACAAATGGATCGACTTCGGATGGGCAAAGAACAAGTCTTTTATCTTATTGCTTCCCGTCTCAGTCCGATAGTCGACATAATAACTCAATTGTTGTAAGTAATAAAGTGAGAATTGAGTTACTGTCATTGATCCCATCTCATCTTTAAAGACTTTGTGTCTGTAGTCGTATAATTGTTTCATTAATGTGGTGATGCCCGGATACTTGAGATGTAGGTAAGACATTGTATCTCTAGGCTCTGAACCAGTCAATGCCAAATTCTTTACGACTTCCTTCTGCTCCTCTGTCATCTGACCAGCAAATGGATATCCCTCAAGACTTTCAGGGAGGGAGTGATTGTGGCGCCCGCATTCCACTCTTAGCGTCCATCTTTGGGTTTTTGAATTTTTCCTTCCAACCAACATAAACCCACATCCAATCTTTCTAGACTTAGGACCGCTATCTGTATCATCCCTTATTTGTATATTTCGCTCAATCTTGCGGGTTTACCCTTTTTGCCTGACTTATACTCCCCACCCAAGGCACACCCCGAGAGGATTTTTGTAGGCCATGAATTATGCGTGGTGATCACAAAATTCAAACTCTTTTCTTTAGCAACGGCCCACTCTCTAATATCATCACGCTCGTCCCACTCATAATCATTTGTAAATTCAACAGAAAAATCGGGAAATTGACTAGACTGAATATAAAAATTAAACTATATTAGAATTATTCAAATTTAAGTAAAATTTTGTTTGTTTAATAAAATGTGTAAAACTTGCATAAGAATTAGTAAAATGTTACGTACTTGTCCTTCTTCAATAATATTCGTATGAATTTCATGTGCACTCTCAGAATAAGCATCGTCATTTGCGTCCTTATCAACATACTCTTCATTCAAATCAAATGGAAGTGGTGATTTTGCTCCTCCAATCGTAAGAGACTGCATAAAGTTACAAAGTTTAAAAAATAACTTATAATTAATATAGCAAAAAAAAATACAATTGAATTGAATTTGAGATATTAATAAATTTAAACATTATTATATAATACTAACCTTAAATTTTCCGATCAACCATTTTCCCGGCTTCATTTCAAACGAGGAAATCAAGCCGTAAACCAATTTTCCAACCTCGACCGCGTATTTATACTACGAGGGAGATGTCTAGCTGCTACAAAAATTTGTCTTCTGGGGTGACAATTGAGGTGGCTGTCACCTTTTTGTGACAATTGAGGTGGCTATCAGGGGTGACAATCGAGGTGGGTGTCACATTTGCTTTGAAAATTGAAAAAGTTACCCATGGGTGACAACCGAGATGGCCGACCGGGGCGCTTCGAAAAAAGAACAGGGGCGCCTCGACGATCCGATACTAGCTTGATCTCCCACATTCAATTCCAATCGCCCTATGCCAAACTTGTCAATCGGGTTGATTGGGTCGGGTCATCTCGAGCTCAGGTTAAAATGGATTTACATCAATAACAAGTTACGGGTCAATTAGGTCGGGTCGGGTCAACCGATGGGGTCAAAGAGTGTTTGATAAGCGCTACCAATGAGACACCGGCGGATGGCCTAGAAAATGTAACGACAGTGTTTGGCTGGACAGCCTTAACAAAGAAAAAGGAAAAAAAGAAGGATGAGCAGATTGCAGGCATCCGTCGCCACACGCCTATTTGTCCACCCTCCTTCCCGAAGAAGCAAAGCAATCTGCTCCCCTTGGGCCTTGAACTCCATATCCATGTCTACTTCCGATTCTTCGCCTCTCACTCACTCCATTCTTCTTCCGAGTCGTCCCAGTCAACCCGTCCAGATCGTCGCCGCTCCTGGCCTCTCTCCTTTCGATTTCCGGCAATTCCTTCTCTCCCTCTCCCTCTATATCTCTATATATATAATTTTCTCCGATCAATTTCAAAGCGCAATTTGCAATTGAGGTCATTGAATCTCAGGCTGCTCTTCTGTTATTTGTAGGAGCGCCATTGAATGTTCTCTGTTCAAGCAATGGCTTAAGAATATGGAGGGGGAGAAGGGGGTTTTAGCTGATGGAACTACCTCCCTTGAGCAAGTTCTCATCCAGGTTTGTTTTGTCAAATTCGAATTCGACGGTTTCTGTTCCACTGTTTCTGCTTGTGCACATGCAATTCCTGCTTAATCTCGTTTTCATAAATCTTGGCTTCCTGTCCTTGTATAATTTCATCCTGTTTGAAATTTGGCCTTTTTCCATTGGCTTTAATCTGTTCTGACTTATTTCTTGCAAGTTTAGTCGGATATTGTTGAATTGTTTCTGGCAGTGTGAGAATATTGAGAGACAAGCAGCTATCTAAAGCTTCAGGAATTAGGTTTTGTGGACCTTTCTTTTGTCTGTAACTGTGCTCTTAAGCTTGATCCTGTAGTTTATAAAAGCAGGGAGTTCATAGTTGTGTGATTTGATCTAGGCTTGTTCAAGAACATGTTGGCTTGCAGGGTCATTCATCATAGGAAAGACCTCTGTTCTTTAGTAGCTGACGACCTGACTGACATATTTATGCTTCATCAGTCTATAAAAAGAAACATACACGGACATTTGACCTGTTTTCGTTGTAGGGTGTGGATTACTTTGGCAGACGTGTTGGCTTCGTCAAGTTTAAAGCAGATGTGGTCGACAAAGAAACTGGAAAGAAGGTAGTACATCAGCTTCATTTGTCACAGACTTACACATGTACCTCTTTTGTTTGTTAAACGTTTGCATCCAATGAGATTTTCACTTGTCAAGACCAAATGTTACCTGCACTTGGATGAATGAGATTCTTTTATGCGTATATTCTACAACTGAGTTGTACTCTTTAGCTTCCAGGTATTGTGTTTGCTAGGGGACCAGCTGTAGCCATATTGATTCTTCTCGAGTCTGAAGGAGAGACTTATGTTGTTCTTACTGAGCAGGTCTGCAATATCTTCTTTTTTAAATTCTTGCTTGCTCTTTTACTTTCTGTGGAGTTGGTCTTTTGCTTGAGATGATAGCTTTACTGAACTTATTGTCGTGTGCAAGGCTAGGGTTGCTACTGGGCGGTTACTCTTGGAATTGCCTGCTGGAATGCTGGATGATGACCAGGGAGACTTTGTTGGTACAGCAGCTCGCGAGGTCCATTTCTCCTTATGTGGTGTGCCTAAACGTGATTATTTTGTTAGACCAATACAATATCTCAGGTCTCAGCTCAATTTTAATCCAGTAAGAGTGTCGAACAAAAATTCTAAGGAATGAAGGATACATTTTGCTATTATGTAAGTTAGAAAATTGAACCCTGCTACATCCCCAATTATATAGGTTAGAGTTCCTGATGGCACCATGAGTGGTATTATAAAATCTAATAGAATATTTCCAGCTGAGGTAGATGGGAATTTGAGTGTAGTGTCTGAAAAGTTGTGTCGTTTCTCATCCAGGAAATTTGATAGAGTTTATTACTGAATGAATAGCTTGAAACATGAAATCTGCACATAAGCTGATTATATGGCCACACAGATTTTGCTTTCCTTGCAGGTTTTGCTTGAGAATTTAATATGTAACATTGTATTCATATGGTAGTTCATTTGTCTGTAGGTTTTTCGACCAAAGAAGAAAATATAAGATTTCTTACCGTTTAGATGTAGAATATCTGATTGTGTAATAACTCTTTTTACCAGACTTATCACTTGTTTAACATATTTATTCAGGTTGAGGAGGAGACTGGTATACAACTGAATGTTGCAGACATGACTGACCTAACAGCATTCTTGGATCCATCAACTGGGTGTAGAATTTTCCCGTCTCCTGTAAGTTAACCATCTTCGAGTTCAAATTGTTCAGACTATTTCATATGCATTGCATCTTCTGTTTTGCTGAATCAATATATATTATAAAAGCCGACCGTTTTCGAGCCACGACGTTGATTCTGGCCCCACTTGATTTCAATTTTTTATTCCAACTCAAATAGATAATAACAAAAAAATCAATATTAAAATATTTATAAAAAAATGTATACATACGGGATCACAACAAGATATTACGTAATATTATTTTGCATAGCTTATCGTTTATTATTTGAGATCCTGTAGCATAAATACAGCCATATAGGATCTCAAATCCAACTAAAAATATTATCCATGTTAAAGCATTGAAAATATTACGCAATGTTCTATTGCCTTTTTTCTTAATCTATATATGAAAAAAAATAAAAAATTCGAATCAATATATAGATTTTTAAATGCTATCGTTTTTTAGTCACCACGTTGATTCTAGCCCCACCGCATATTCGATTAAAAAATAACTTTTATTTGTTTTATTTTAATTAATCTAATTAAATTTTATATTATCTATTTATGTAAAATATATAATCAATTTTGGTAAGATATTATATCTTTTTTTATATATCACGTTTCTTTTTAATGTTGATTCTGATCCCACATCATATTTCAAAAACAATTTATTTTGTCACTTTATTATTCGATTTACTTAAATATATTTATTTTTTTATGCCTAAGTTATTTTCTATATTTACAAGATCAACTGTAATTTTTACCTAATACGATATTATCAAATCTTATTATAAAGATATTAGGAAGATATTATCTGATTCTATTTGATTTACTAACGTATTATCTTAATAAAATTATTAGATATTATTTGCGATTAAATCAAATAATATTTTTGAGATATTCGAATAATTTATGTATTTTAGATTCTTATTATTGTTTGAGATATTATTTGAGGTATATAAATTTATATTCTTAATATAAAGTTTTAGAAAACAAAATGTAATCAAGTAGAAATATTATGTTTATTTATGTATTTTTCAGCTATACGAACTTCAAAAACAACGTCACCTTTTTTTAACCATGTTCATACATTAAAAATTATATTATATTTTTTCGTATCAATATTCAATAATAAAGTATCCAAGTATAATAAAATATTATAGATTGAGTTTTTGTATTCAGAAAGGTGTGGGAGCCCAGCTTGTCTCAAGGCTTCCATCCAACTTTATGTAAAAAAAATTAAAGTTTTATAAAAGATGCACTAATTTGTGAAAAGCAAAAAAAAATAAAACTAGTTTTCTTATTATTTTTATCATGACTATTCTTTCCTTTCTCAAGAATCTTGAATCAAGTCTGATTAGTTCTCCGAAATCTCATTATTCTGGTCTTCAGGGAGGCTGTGATGAAGAAATTAGTGTATTTTTATGTAAGAGGCGTGTAAGCAAAGAAATCATTGAACAACTCCGGGGGAAAGAAACAGGCCTTAAAGATCATGGAGAGTTTATAAAGGTTCGTGTCGTCCCTTACTCTAATCTTTGGCGATGTACGCCTGATGCCAAGGTTCTGATGGCAGTGGCCCTGTATGAAATGGCCAAAAAAGAAGGACTACTACCACATGATTAAAGTATAATTTTGCACAACTCCGTGTCCTATTTGATCGTTTGGTTCAGTTTTTGAAATTATCATACACAGTATGGGATATAAGTAAGATTAGTGTCTTACATCTTTATGTTGGTTCGTAGATGTTTCTCCTTTGTGCTATGTTGTTTGAGTTTGCTATCTTAAATATCTCCTTCCTGGCCATTTTATCCTTTTCTCTCCACTCCTCTCTTTTTTGTTTATAGTGTGTTGTTGATTTGATTGCCATCTTCCATTATGGATTATGAGTTCCCTAAGGGCTTGTTTGGCACCATACTTTGAGGATGTGGAATGGGGAAACAAATGACCAAAATCCTTCTGTGTGGTTGTGGGAATCATCCAATCTAGGAATGGATCATACCACCATTTTCTATTCCATTCATATTGAACCCTCCCCTTGGGTTTGTGCCAAACTCAACATTTATCCTCCATTGTTGTTCTTCATTATAGAAGAGAGGCGAAGCTTGATTTCAGAGGATTGCCATCCAACACTGGCCACCTTTGGTGACCCAGGCTGCCAGCACTGACGCACCACCGTACCGCCTTACCTTGTTCTACACTTCTACTACCATTGCAAATGCCAACCTCAACGTTGTAACTCGACTAGGATCTTGTGGTGGCATTCTACAGTGGTGAAGTTGTGATGTCATAATCCTGATATGAGTACCACCAATCCTAAATCTAATTTCAAGGATAGGCAAACCCGGTTTCTAACTCCAACCTCATGTATAATTCCAACCCAATGATTATTACATCGGAACAAGTGTTTTCCCTGTGTGTAGATGTTGAGTTGACGTGACCTGAAAATGTAAGCGTTAGGCCGGTCTGAGGTCCTTTTGATACATAAATTATAAATATATTCTATGTGTAGTTGTAAATGATTCAGTTCTGATCGAAAAAAAGTTGTAAATGATTCAGTTGCTACTTGCTTGATAACATTCAACTTGACTTCATATCATCGTTACTTTCAAGTTCAACTCATATCAGTTTTATAAAGATGAACGAATTTTAAATAAAACGGAGTCGATGTAATTACAAAAAAATTTCGCATGTGACATGTATATAATAAAAAGGATTTGAATCAAATGAAATTTTTTCTTAACTTGCAAACTATAAACCGCGAATATTAAATAAAATATGTAAACATGAAATAGATATATGTGAACTCAAAACAGAAATACATGAACTCTAAATAATTTTGTGAGTTTGTATTATTGTATTATTATGTGTAACTAGTTTAACCCCCGTACCATGTACGGGTAATGCGATGATAAATCCAATTTAATATATATATATATGTAATGTAAATAATCACGTTAAAATTATAGGATCATATATATTTATCTCCGTATTGTGATTAGTATTTTTTTACCAATATTAAATCAACTCATAATATAAATAAGTTGGATTTGTTTAAAAATTACTTTACAATAAATTAATATCACATTTTATTAAATTATAATACTTATCAGAAGATTATAACTAATTTTTGGTAAGTGATAATTCATAATTTTCGGGATAATTCATAATTTTTGGTAAATTTTAAACAATTTTTACGGGATAAGATTATATGAGATTCTAACTACCTAATTTGTATAAAGGAGGGTCCGACTAATTATTTTATTATAGAAATGACACGTGGCGTAAATTTTTGTGAAGACATTGTCTCCGCTTTATACTATAGGTAGTATAGATAATTTGGGCCATAACACATGATATTGATAAATTGGGTTATTACATGTTCTATTACGATCCCAATAAAAAGTTGATTTTGTTCACATATTTCTCCTTGATATTCACATATTTATGTATTTTGTTCACTTTTCAGTTTATAGGATAAGAAAAGTTTTCACCAGAATTAAACTCTAATAAAATAATCCATCGGACCCTTATTTATACAATATGTTGTGATCTTCTAATAAATACTCCATAATCATCTAATAAAAATGATCTTTTCATTGAAACAAAAAGTCAAGATAAAATCGGACAATAACTTCTGAAATATAATTCTGAGATTATTTTTTCGGATTTTTCATAATTTTGAAATATAATACGAATTTTATTAATCAGATAGTCTAGACTATATCTATATTTTCTAATTTCCTACCTACTAGATTTAAGTTTCCTATCTTTTCAAACAACCAATTAAGATAAAATCATGAAATAATTTTTGAAATCATATCTATATGACTATATATCTATATCTATATCTATGAGATTTTCTATCTAACAATATATATATATATTATTTCCTATCTAACAACTCCTTGAAATATATCTGTATGAACCTAGGACGTATATAGTAATATATTATTAAAAAATATCAAAATCGTATTACAGTAGGTGAATTTCATAGATAGTTTATTTTAATGATTTAATAGAATTTATATCCAATAAGATTTATTTGTTAAAAAATCTTATTTCTTTATTTTGAGAGTTTATATTTTGGATCATATAAAAATACCTTTGTATTTTATAAAATCTTTGTTCAATAAAGAAACTTTATAGGTAGAGTATTTTTCTTGCCAATTAACCTAGCAAATTTATTAAAATTGTCTATACATTATACGGGGGTTAAACTAGTTTTTTTATTATACATAACCTGTACTTATGTGGAATCCTTAGAAAAATGTGGCGAATTTAGCCCCCATGAAGTTATTTAATACAGTAGAGCTTTTCTTTTCCATTTTTGATTCTCTCTCAATATTCCTAGTTTTATGCAACAAGTGTGTTGGACTGATGTTCCCTCGGGATCAATGGGACAATCAAGTGATCTCTCGGGATCAGTCCCATGAGTTTTGATGATGATAAACGCCATAAGGTTTAATGGTTTGAGTTTTGCAAAGTGATTCAGGAGAAAACATGTGCAAAGGGAACAAGAGAACCATAGAACAAGAGCAGAAAGAAAGATTGGTCCCAGAGGAATCAATGTGTCAGCCAGCCACGTGATAGAGGTCTATTTAAGGAAGGAGCGCGTTTCCTTCATTAAGGACGTGTATCTACAGGTGGAAGAAGTTGTTATTATCTTTAAAAGGATGATAATAATTATGGGAAGCATATCTTATGAATTTGGTAATTACTTGGAGCCCAAGGAGTCAAGAAGATATGATAGAAGATCTTGTTGAAGATTTGATTGTGTAAAATCCGTGTATGGTTAATTATTAGGTGGAAAGATATTATTTTATGGCAAGAAAATAATATCATATCAGACCTAATCGTTTACTATATATTAGGATAGAGTTTAGGGTTTTTCTAAGGTTGGAAATTACCCGCTTGGAGTTCTTCTACTAGAGAGAAAAGGAGACTTCGTTTGGAGAAGAAAGGCGGCGACTTTAAGGAGTTTTGGAAGCTTCTTAACCAGCCATTGGAGTTCTAAGAGGAGAGCTTCACCGTCGTTGTTCAGAGGATCAACGATCTGCACAGTCTCAGGGATCAGTACAACAGACGCACTTGTTGATACTGAAGAAGGACTCGAACCCATTGAAGCTTGAGAGGTCAGGTTTCAGAGGTATAGTTGGTCTACTTTGAGTTGCTTATACGTTCTAAGGGCTAGAAGTTAGGAGAGTATTCTAGGAGGAGTTTAGTTTACATTGGTACCTTAACTTACCGTTGTAGTTCGTGATAATCAATAAAAGTAAGTAAGCCATTGAAAATCCTCCCAAGGAAGGTAGAGGTTTTACTAAAGTGACTAGTTGGTTGCTTTGGGTTTCCTCTCTAAATATTATGTCCTTTGTGTGTGTTGTTTTCATTTCGTGATACATTGATCCCTGCTAAGGATCAATAATCTGTTTGCTACTTGTTTCCTGTTGCTTCCGCTGTCCAGTTCTTTGATTCCACAAGGATCAGGGTCTGTATTCTAACACGTCGATCCTACAAAGTGTTTTTGCATATCTTGAAACTAAGGAAATATATAATTATCTTAACATTTTGAAACATATGAAAATTATTTGTTGGAAAAAAAAAATTGACTCTTAGCCTTAAAGTAAAACAAGGTTACATTTGGGCGATATGCACCCTTGCTCGCAAAATTTCAGATTTCAAATTTAAGAGTCATTTTCTTGTGACTCAAAAGAACTTCTTTTAGCGGACAATCCTATCGATACGCGGTTTAGCAACAATATTTATCGACGTACGGAGGAATGGGCAAGTGACCGATGCGAGTGAGATGCTATGCCTTTACATGAAAAATAAAATGAACTTAATCACTACGAATTTTAAAATAATTGACATTTGTTTTTCTATTTTGCGTCTATCTCAATAATCTTAGCTTTATACAAATAAGATTTTTATTTATCTTGAAACCAACGAAATACTAAATTGTATTTCCACATTTGAAAGCAAATGAAATTATTTTTTGGAAAAAATGTACTCTTAGCCTTAACATAAAACAAGGTTACATTTTGGCGATATGCACCCTTGCTTGCCAAATTTTATATTTCATATTTAAGTGTCACTTGCATATGATTCAACAAACTGTTCTCTTCCGGTTCCTAACTCCGGGTTTGTAGCGCCCATTTCCTCCCTCGGTTGTTAATGAATTTTCTCTTTTGGAATTGTTTTGGAGTCGGGAAACCGGGCTTCCGTAGGGTTATGAAGTATACGGTGCGACACTACAAAACTGATGTAATTTCTATCTTCAAACCTAGAATTTCTGGCGGTCAGGCGAGAGAGGTCTATTATAAACTTCATCTCTCAAATTATGTGACAATCGATGTTGTTAGGTTTTCTGGTGGGGTCTAGCTCTTATGGAACCAAAGATTAGTTAATTTGTCCGTTGTCAAGGTTGTTAAGGATTTCATTCATGCGAGCGTTCTCCGAGGTTTAGTCCATTTTTACCTTTTTGTTGTGTATGCCCCTCCAGCACAAGGCAAGCGTAAGCAACTTTGGAGAGATTTGATTTGGGAGGCTAATGCTATTGTTGAGCTGCTGATTTTGGGTGGTGGCTTTAATTGTACCTTGCACACTACCGAGAAACAGGGTGGCTCAGGATTATTATCGGAGGATTTGGCTGACTTCGGTGATTGTGTGAATAGGTCTACTCTAATCGACTTGGGCTTCTCGGGTCAACCGTTTACTTGGTTTAGAGGGAATACTTTGAGAACGTATGTTGCTAAGCGGTTAGATGGTGTGTTTGTTAACATGGCTGGGAGTTTGGTATGGCCGAATGCGGTAGTCCATCACCTACCTAGACTTGCCTCGGATCATACGCCTCTCCCTCTTAACCTCGTATCGATTATGAATTTTAATAGAGCCAAACGTCTATTTCGCTTTGAGACCGCTTGGCTTCATTTCCCCCCTTTCATGGACTTTGTTAAGAGTTCGTGGTTACACAATAGTCCTACTCCAATGGCTTTGGCTGATTTAATGACCAAACTCCTTACTTGGAACCATGAGGTTTTGGCCATATCCAACGTCGGAAGGACAAGCTAACTTAGTAGATTGAGAGTGTTAGAACTCAGCTTGGCTCTACCCCTACAGATCATCTCGTCTGTCTTGAGGCTCGGCTTAATTCTAAGCTTGAGGGGGTTCTCGAAGAAGAAAAGTTGTTTGGATGCAGAAATCGAGGATTCAATGGCTTCAAGTGGGGGATCATAACACTCAATTTTTTTCATATGACTACAATCATACGTTGTCGAAGAAACCGAGTTGAGTCCTTGAGAAGCAATGATGGGGTTTGTATTGTAGAGAAAAATGAACTTGAGTGACATGTAGTTAGTTTCTTCGAGAAGCTTTATTGTCTGTCAGATGGTGAGAACGTTCCCTTTTCATTTCCTCGTGGTGATTTCCCCACGGTGTCGGAAGAGCTTTGGACTAAGCTTCAACATTCAGTCTTTGAGAAAGAAGGTCTGGTGGATGTTAAGAGTATGGGTGGTTTCAAGGCGTCGGGATGTGATGGTTTTCAGCCCATATTTTATCAAAAGTGTTGGCCAATAGTTGGTGATTCGATGGTCCAGGCAGTTGAGGAGTTCTTTCGTTGTTCGAAACTTCCTTTGGGGCTTAACGAAACCCTCATTACCCTAATTGTGAAAGTAGAGGAGCCGGAAAGGATCAACTAGTTCTGTCTGATTAGTCTCTATAATGTGTTGTATAAAAGTATTACCAAGGTTTTGGTTGGTAGGATGCAACATGTGATGCCTCTTCTTATTAGTTCGGCGCAGGGTAGTTTCCTTTTGGGGAGGTTAATCACAAATAACATCGTCATAGTACAAGAGGTGGTGAATTTGATGAAGGTAAAAAGTGGAAATAAGGGTTGGATGCTCCTCAAGTTAGTTCTGGAGAAAGTTTATGACAGAGTCCAATGGGATTTCTTAGTTGATACTTTGCATGATGTCGCCTTCCCAGATTGTTTGGTTGACTGAATTCATGAATGTGTACGGATCACTTCTTTCCATCTCCTTTGGAATGGTGAGATGACGACCTCCTTTACCCTGTCTAGCAGAGTTCGTCAAGGGGATCCCATGTTGTCGTACTTGTTCGTTTTATGCATCAAGCGTTTAAGTCAGCTTATAAATGGGGCGGTGGTGAGGCATGAGTGGAGGCCAATTCAACTTGCTCGTGGGGGTCCTATGTTGTTGCACATATTGTTTGCTGATGATATCATTTTATTTGTTGAGGCTTCAGTGGATCATATCCGGGCTATAAAGGGTGTGTTGAATGATTTTTACACTGCTTCAGGTCAGAGAGTTAACCCTTCCAAGTCTCGTATTTTTGTTTCGGTTAATGTTAATCAGGATCTCCGTGATGCTTAGAAGGTGAAGAGTGGCTTTGAGATTGCTTCGGATCTTATAAAAGGGAAGTATAGTCCTTAAGGAAAGTCCAAATTGAAAAGAACTTGCTTCAACTCTCTCACATTAACTTTTGTTTAAGGAAGCTGAAGTTCTCTTTTGCGCTAAGCTTTATTACTTGTGATTCTTGATTATGATTTTGTCATCATCAAAAGGGGGTAAATTGTTGGGACAGTGTTAGGGATGCTCTATCACTAACATTGGATCAACGATATCCATCCCTAGTTTTGATGATGTCAAATTCCTTATGAACTAATGTTTATCCAAGTGTTACTCCCAGGAACACTTTCACTGACGCTCATCATTGAGAAAAAGACAACAAGTGTTGCAGTCCCTAGATCTTAGGGATGTCCAGATTCTCAATGATCAAATGGAACAAGAATGTGTGTCCAACTAAGTAGGGAAGCCGTCCCTACGAGAAGGAAACTAGCGCTCAAAAGTATTGCGTTTAAATGTTCAAATTCAAACCAAGTCAAAGTTTCCAGCACAAGAAAACAAATGTATGTGGCAGTAGTTCTCAGAAGCTTCGAATGTCAAAGACAAACCGCATGAAGCCAAGACGTTACTTTTGACAAACTCATCCTGATGAACATATGGAGGCTTCCCAGTGAAAGGAAGCGCTAACTCTAAGAAGCGGATAAGAGTTTCGTAGCTATACAATGTTCAGCAAATGGTAAAACTTATTTAGAAAGGAGAGGACAACAGAAAGTCTCAGCAAAACAACAAATACAACCAAACACCTAATCTCAGTTTCACAATCCCAACAAGGTCCTTAGCCTAATAAGTCTACATGCCAAGCCCTCGTTATTAGGTTAGCTATATAATGTTAGGAAAAGGACATGCTACGTACCTGAGGATAGCTCTGAGAACACACTAGAAGGTTAAAAGCGTCTGAGGAAGAGCCCGTTTGACATCGCCTATAAATACAACTTTGTGCATTATAGGTGATGCTACTTCTTCCGACATTCTCTCTCAAAAACACCAAGAACACCAAGAACAAAGTGAGGAGTGTGATCTTGATCGAAGAAGAAGTCCACCAAGAACTTTCAATTCATATCAACCCAGAGTGTTGAGTTTCCTAAAGAGTAGGGAACTCGCGAGGATTGACGTTCTTTGTACTTTGTTACTGAGTTAGGCTACACTAGCTAGGGCTGAAAGAAGGTGTATTAGTGGACTATAATAGCTCAGAGAAGTTTGTAGGAAGTTAGTACGTTGTCTCTATAATAACTATAGGGACTCTTATAATATAAGTAAAGGAAGTCATTTAGAAATCCTCCAAGGAGGTAGAGATTTACCAACTAGACTAGTTGGTCAAAGTGGGGTTCCTGATAACGATGATTTAGTCGTTTTAAACCACAATTATGCAAAGAATACCACACTAACTTAAACCTAAGTATAAAGCAAGTAAGGGTCGATTCCACAGGGAGACAAGTTATCTTTAGCAGAGAATTATGTGTCAAACAGAAGTAACAAGGCGGGTTTTTAGGTTTTTGTTCACACACTATCATGCAAAGCATACGAATTCGAGAGTTTATCAATCAGTATTTGGAAACACTTAGGCAAACAAATATCCGCATTCGCTTGACAAGTTGATCATTGATTTCATTCAATATCTATGCAATGGAAATTCCAATTCCTTTTCGACAGTAATTAATAGCACAACCAGATACTATTAATCCTAACTAGATAAATAATCATGAAACTATCAAGATTCAATCTAACTAGCAACATTCAACAACAGGAATATAATTGGATACAAACTAAGATAAAACAACCAGCTTTTATCCTAGAATGCAAATCAATTCTCTTATGCATAAGACTAACACAACCAGATATTTGCACAATGCAGTTGCTACTTATGAATTAGAGATGCTCAACCAGAAACACTCTAAATCTAGCAATAACCTAATAACAATAAATCCTAGATGATCAGGCTAGAAATTATTGAAACAAGTCAATAACAATTCAAGCAAGAGAAAAGATTAAATCCATGCAATCGATAAGGAATTAGAAATCTCACAACTTAATCAGAACGAACGCTTCAATTGTCTGTCTAAGCAAAGAGGCTTAGTTCTCCATAGGTCTTCAAAACACAAAATAATTCCAAACTCAAAAACTAGGTCTAAACAAAGGGTTCCAAAGCCCTTAAATATGAGAAAACATCTATCCAAAAATACATAAAAACCGGACCTAAAATAATATCCAAAAGGTCACTAAACAAAACGCAGCGTTTAAAGCAGAAAATCGCCTCGGTAAAAGGCAGCGGTCGCCGCCTATGGGGCAGCGGTCGCCGCCAGCCACAGATCGTCAATCTCTTCGTTTCTTCATTCCAGCTTCAAGTGGTCTTCAGGGTACCTCGGCTCTTCCTTCTTTAACGCTTCAAACTTCAACTTTAGCACCTAAAACAAGACTAAAAGTATGCTAAAACCCCATCTAAATACACAACATAAATGTGTATATCAGTTCCTCTATAAGAACTACGTTCTTATCTTTACATTCATGCATTTGTTTTACTTTGTTATTATTCCGCTATCCAAGGATGATGCAATTGACTGATATTCTAACGAACTCGATCCAACATCATATTTCTGTTTTAGGTTCACGAATATCTATTTCATGTTCACGTGTTTGTATTATAGGTTCACACTTTACAATTTACAGGTTAGAAAGTTTTAATTTGACTCAAATTCTTTAGAGATATCCCAAAACATAGAGATCTCAATCATTATTTTGAAGTTGTTTTCTTTTTGGAGCAACATATGAAGATGTTGTTGGGTTTAAATAAACACCCAAATATCTACAAATTTGAAATTCTAAGGCCATGGAGCATCTCTTATAACAACCCCATCAGTGTACTATGTAACAAAAACTACAAAGTTTGCTTAAAAAAAACAAATACTACAAAGTTCATCATTTTCAAAATTAGAAAGAATATATTGTTTCAAAACATCATTCAACATTTCCCAAGTAACATTACATGATATTCTAATGCAACATGTCTTATATTTATCTTTTATTACATTGTACAAGCAGAGCAGCAACCTTGATTAATCATATAACTTATCATACGTTATTTAATTAAGGTACAATATAAAACAACGTACCTTGATGATCAACTTCCTAATTAATCATACAACAAAAACAACTTGCTGATTAATCAGCCATGGATGTCCTGGATTATTCACTCCCATGGAGTTTCCTACTCGCCATCATCCTCATCCTCACAGCCACAAAAACACTCCTCCGCCTCCACAACCACAACAAACCCGGTCGACTCCCACCGGGCCCGCCGCCTCTTCCCCTCCTCGGCAACCTCTTCCAGCTCAACGCCGCCCAACCCCACCGAGCCATAACCCGCCTCGCCGCCACCTACGGCCCGATCATGACCCTACAACTCGGCTCGATCCCGACCATCGTGATCTCCTCCTCGTCCCTCGCCAAACAAGCCCTCATCGTGGACGCGGACCACTTCTCGACCCCATACAAGATCGACGCGGTCTACGCCCACGAGCACGACCTCCGGTCCATCGGGTGGGTGGCGGCCTCCTCCCCTCTCTGGCGCTCCCTCCGCCGCATCTGGGTGGGCCACCTCGTGGGCGGCCGGCGGCTCGAGTCCCTCACCCCACACCGGCGCCAAAGGGTGTCCGAGCTCCTTGAGGTCGTGCGCTCGAGCGCCGAGGCGGGCGTGGCCGTTGACATTGGGCGCGTGGCACTCCACGCGTTCTTTAGGGTTATGCTGGCTACTAACTTCTCCGACGACGTCGGGTCTGGCTGCGGATCCGAGACGCCGAGGGCGATCGAGGAGCTGATCACGGAGATTATCGGGTTGACGAGGAGGCCCAACGTCGTCGATTGTTTCCCGGCGCTTCACAAGCTCGATCCGCAGGGGATAAGGCGGCGCTTGACCGACAAGTGTCGGAAGTTGTTCGAGATTTTCGATGGGATCATCAATGCCAGGATCGAGAAGAGGGAGACGACGACGACGACGACAACGACTGATGATGCACTGGAAGCTCTGCTGGACATAATGGAGGAGCAAAGGGATCGCCAAGAGATTGATCGCCCTACGCTCCTCCACTTGTTGATGGTTAGTAGCCATCTCTACTCTACGTACTTTCTTTGTTTGTTTTAAAATATCATATGACTTTTTTTTTGGAAGAACCAAAAATACTAGACAGGCTTGATAAAAAAAAAATAGACAGGATTCACCGGCCATACGTTTTAATTTGTCTCTAAAGAGAATCTTATAGGATTGAATTTTGTCACCATTTATTGTTTTCATTAACTATGTTTACAAACGTTCCTATATAACTACTATCGACAAAAATAAATCAAAATGTCATCTATAACATAGTGGTTATAATGTTTCCTAATAAGAGGTTCAAATCTTCTTACTTACATACAAATCACTTTTTTCTTTTCATATCCTCAATCTTTATGTTTTATGTTATGTATGGTCACAAACATATTAATATGAACTTTTTAAATCATTGATACATTATAAATCATAACTGGGATTATTTGTATTTTTAATTTCACTCGTCTAATGAGTTATGGTGATGTGAGTACGCAACCATTGAATCAAGAATTCGAAATGAACAAAAAAAATGACTATAAATCAACATGTAAATTAAAACCAACTGAGGATAGATGGGATTTAACTTCATTACCGAACTTTTTCATCCCCTTTATTACTTTTTCTAATAAAATTATAAAATTAGCATCATCTAATTAATTTTATGCATATGCCTTATTTGTTGTATAATCTTAGCGATGAATCTCACATTCTATAACCAAGAGAGGTGATATGTATTGAGAAACTAAAATACCACAATATATAGCTAAAACAAATTACATAAAGACCCGTTTAAAAAGGATAAAAAAAGCTAAATCGGCTGTGGGGACATTCTAATATAGCGGATGGGTCCTGGGAGAAAAATAATGTGGTAGTTAGACTTTTTTCCAGATTTACCCCTGGAAAAAAACAATTATGGGCTGCCACTGCATCCCACCCCATATCAAAAATTACGCGCGTGCCACCACGTCCCACCGTCCATCCTATCACCGTTCATCTTGTCACCGTTTCCAATTTTCTTCCGCACGTATCATGTCACCACTCATCTATCAGAGCTCATCCTGTCACCATCCCAAACTTTCGTCTATTATCAACCATGTCATCGCTTATTTTTTCGTCCTCTTGTTATCGCTTAAATTGTGGTTAAATCTTGTCATGTATTATCACCTATTTTAATATCACTGAATTTGTCATAAGCCTTGTCATCGGTTAAATTGTCGTCAAATCTTGTCATAAAACTTGTCACCATGTACCCTAATTTTTCACCATATACAAACACCTTGTCACCATGCATAAACATTTTGTCACCATGCACAAAAACTTGTCACCACATCCAAAAAAGTTACTATCAAAAAATAATTGTTGCGCCTATGTGGGATTTGAACCCACATTACCGTGCATTAAGCATGTTGCTCTACCATTTGAGCTAATATGGCATAATTAAAATTTCTATATGAACAGATTAACCACAATCCATAAACACAACACTTGTCACCGTAAAAAACCCATAAACACAGAACTTGTCACCGATAAAACCAGGGCCGGTCCAGACATTTTAGATACCCAGGGCGAGTTACAATAAAAGGGCCTTTCATATATGATTTTTAGAACTTTTCGTAAAATTTTATAGTACTTTCGTATAAATTTGTCCTTGTTATAATATTAAGATACGAAGAATTTATAAAATAATTTACCTAAGTTTAACTTAATTACATACATAAAATTGGGTGTTATCATCATATAACAATGTATGAATAAAATAAATAATATTTTCAAAATGTAACAAAAAGTAACCAATATAGACAATTTTATAAATAAGATTCATTTACAATAACTATAGTAATACAAGAATACACTGTAAAGAAAGATAAATTAAATAAAAGATATAAAATAGGACCCACATTTAAAAATTAATAAGGGTGGTGGATTTGAACCCAAGACCTCTTCAATAAAGATAAGAACACCATTCCACTAGACCAATTTGCACTTTGTGATATTTTAAACACTATTTTATATATAGTACATTTTAAAAATTTTGGGCCCCTAAAAATTATGGACCCGGGGCCTGTGCTCAGTCTGCCCCACCCCTTGGGCCGGGCCTGGATAAAACCCATAAACAAAAAAACTTGTCATCGATAAAACCCATGAACATAGAGCTTGTCATCGATAAAACTCATAAACACAAAAAACTGTCATCGACGAAACCCATGCACAAAACTCAAACGAAATCATCCCAAAACAGCAATCAACCATCTAATTCACATCACAAAATTGAGAAAGAGATAGAAACTCGAACAAAATCATTTCAAAACATCTAGTTCTAGAAGTTTCAGACTTAGAACTACAATATGAATTTCCTCAGATCTAAATCTAGATCTATAAGATTACATGGATTTCATGAATCTCCTCATCAATATCAAATGTGAAAAACGCAAAAAAAAAACCCTAAAAGTCTAGAAATCCCCAAAAAAACTAAATTATTACTAACCTCTAGATCTGGAGAGAAGATGGAGGTGACAGACTTCCAAAATAGAATGAGAGATGTCCAACGATGCCAACGGAGTTTGCGAAAGATCTTCAACGGTGGTTTTCGCTTTGGTGAGGGAGAGAGGATGGCGCGAGAGAGAACGAGAAGAGAGAGAGATGAGAGAGAGTGGAAATGAGAAAAGTGAGATGGATGGGGGTTTTTATACCGCCTACTTGGCACATTTATTTTTGTCAAAGCCTAGTTACTAAACCAAATTACTCAAACCGGCCTCCCCGCCCCTTCCCTCATTTAAAAATAAAACAAAGTTTGATATTTTGGTATTTTGATTAACCTATTGACCATATCGTAATCTCGGTTAATAAGTATATGGTTAGCCAGAATTAACGGTATTGTTAATGGTATGAAAAAAAATACTAGCCAAAATACTGGTTAATCGGGTTCCCAATTAACAGACCATGCTCACCCCTAATTGATAGGCATTAGTAGAGAGTTAAAGAATTGTTTTGTGGGCACCAGAATAACAAAGTAAAAGTAAGTAGAAACAATAAGGGAACACATTGATGTATTGAGCAACCCCACTCTAACCATATAATTATGTTGATAAAGATCAACCTCCTTGGAAAGATTGTGAATGATCTACTAATTTGTATTATTAATTACTCCTTTGTTACAAAAGCATGATTAAATTTCTCTGTTCCTATTAGACTCCATAGAAACACTAATGAGATTATCAAATTAGTTACTAAGAACAACTCAATCATAACAATAAACCGGACCTTTCCTTGTGAGTTTCGTCACACTTCCCTTTAGCTCTAGAATCACCCTTCGTCATCAAGATTGGACATTCGTTATTGAGAGCATCTCCAATAGATGCTCTATAATTTTCTCCAAAATGGAGAATGAATTCTCATGTTCTCTAAATTTTTTACATCTTAACTCCAACAAATTCTCCATTTTGGAGAATCATGTTTATATTATTATTATATTTATTTATATGCAATATTAAAATACCAAAATCAAACAATTGGAAGACCACATGATAACATATGCATTTAATGCATTCCCCAGATATTTTTGGGGATTTCTCTAAATTTAGAGAACACTAATCACATTTTGGAGACTTTCTCCATTTTGGAGAATTAGATAGGGAAGCTCTTGGGTTCAAAATACACTAAACATTCTCCAAATTTGTTGTTTCCAAGAAAATGAGGATGTTGTTGGAGATGCCCTGACTCACTTCTCACTTTGGTGTTCGGTAGATTTCTAAGGTTTGAAAGGAACACTTTTAGCTTAAACTCTGTATGTATATTGGTGTCTATCAGTTTTGTTCCTTGAGACTTACTCAAATTGTCCGTCACTTTTGTCCTTGGTAGTCTTCTGTGTTACGATCTTGTATTTATCAAGATTAAACGCTACTCGTATGATGGTCAAGTCTTTTTCACGGTGATTTGACCTTTCTTCGTACTTAGAATTGTCCCTTTCAAAGCAAGTTGATAGTAGGTTTGTCTCTTTTTGTTATCAAATTTGTATGAATCTTTTCCATGAGCAACCCTCTTTGATTTTTTCAAGATCACCCGTTATGATAATTTAGGCTATTCATATAACATACAGGGGGTTTAATTTTAGCTTGTTAGCCTAGTAGCTCTTCAATAAAAAAACAAGTCTTCTCAATGCTTTTAGAGTCTGCCTTTTAGGTTACGTGACTTGCATTTGACTTTCAAATTCTAATTTTTTAACTTAAAATATAAGGGCATTGAAGCTTATAATAAGTCAAATTGAAGATTACAACGAAAAAATACATACAACAAACCAAAATTTGATCACGGTGTCAGGCCATTGTGTCTTCCTTTATTTGTAATGATTAATCTGGTTATCTGAATCAAGTAGCTATTATGCTACACCTACATTTAGTAATTCTTAGATTCTATATCTTAAGAGGATATATAGGATAAACATTTTATTTGTGAAAGATTTGTTGTTTGTATTTATTTAATAATTTAAATCTTTATTTCGATTAATTTATGTATTTTCCTGTAGAGTTTTAGTTTTTAAAATCGAAAAGCTTTATCTCATATTCTTAGGAATATTATAGAAGACCCAATAGCATGAAATGATTTTCAACCAAAAAAAAAAACAGCATGAAATGATTCAAATCTTTATTTTAAGGAAGACAAGTTTCATGCAATATAAATATTAAATTTGTTTAAGGGGTTATATTCGTTTCAGAGACAATTTTCCTAGTTGCCAATACATTAATGATTCTTCAACCAAAAAGTTATAGATATTAAGGATCCCACCAACTGTTCCGATCTGTTCGCATTTTAGATTGGATCGGTGTCACTAGCATCGCTGGAAGAGTTGAGCTCATTAAAACTTGGATCAGCTATCTTGTAAACGTGATGTTGTAGTTGCTTGAAGTATAATATACATAGGTTATAACGTTGGCACTATCTGGTGTGACTTTATTTAACAGGTTGCTGCGCCCCGTACTCCATGATAATATAACATTATGCACTAATCGTGGAGGTTAGATATGTATAGAATAGGATAAAGTAAACACCAGACCAAATTAAGACCACCATTCTATTAGTCATATATGCATTATGCACTAATCGTGGAGGTTAGATATGTATGGAAGAAACAAAAAGTGAATATGTTAAAATAAACTTTGATAGGCCAAAATTCATCACGGACTCAACAACAATAAACTTTGTAATTAGGAATCAGGAGGCCAAGATATTTGATACGGGAGTTAGGAACTATCGCCAACAGACTGAGGTTCTTGTAGTAAGAGATGGAATAATGAGAGGCTACCAATTAGGATTGACTAAAATTGAAATTGAGGGTGACAATCTTCCGGTGATCAATTCTACTAGAGGTGTCTGGAAATGCCCCTGGAAAATTGACAAAATCATCTCAGATATATTAATTGGCTTTTGTCCAAGGATTTTAGCATGTTAGGATTAAACATGTGGGTAGGGTTTGTAATTTTATAGCCAATAAAAGTGTAAAGTTGGGTCATGATCATCATATCGAACACATTGTGAATCACTCAGACCTTATTATTTTCATCCGAAAGGATGCTCTAGGTTGATCTTTATAGAGATTTTCTAATTTTTACCTTTTCAAAAAAAAAACTGAACCACTGATTTAACATGTTTTTAGTTTGTTATCCTATACTAACTTATCTCATCATATCATATACGACTATGTCATAAATATTAAAATTATTTTGAATACATTATATTATTGAATTTATGCACATTTAATTCCACTTACTATTAAAATACACCATGATAGCACTATTATATTTAATTCGAGTGAACTTGTTTTTGTCATATAAATTTTGATTTTAGTATATTTTCTTTTATATATAAATTTATTCTACTATCAATACTTGATTTGTCTTATAAATCGACATAAAATATAAAATATAATAAATATAATAACAATGTGTTTATAGATCATATTTTCTTATCAACCTTTGAGAGCCGTTATTAGTTCGATGGCCATCTTGTAATGGAGTCGTACAAACGGTCTTCCTCTTGAAATTCCTGCCACTTTTTTTCGTAACATGTGTCTTGCTTGGCATAGCGTCGTCAAAGTTTTCCGCCGTGAAGGACATGTTTTCCTTCTTTTCTCCCGTAATCTCGATTGGTTTTCTAGCTTGATTCTCTTCCATTATTGACACGATAACTTTCTTTTTTGTTCATCTTATGTTTGCCTTCAACTAAAATAATGTTCTCTCTAGGGATGGGTATTTGGACAGTTACAAACTTCTTCCTCAAGTTTCTTTGCGAACCATTTTCGTTATCTTCCTTGAATGATTGAAGAGTGCCAAAGCGATATTCATAGTGTTTTTACTAACTGAGGATGATGAAGGAAAATTTTCTTTCCTTTTCCATTCTTAGGAGCACTATCATTGGAAGAGATTTTCTTATTCTTCTATGATATTGTTTCCTTAGAATCCAGACCTCTTTGGCAATATTCTTATTTGGAAGCACTTTCCTTTCAAGCTTCATCCTTTCACCATAAAAACCATTCCCCGTTATGGCCGCCTCATGGTCGTCGAAGCCAGTTGTGATGGTGTTGGAGCACCGCCTTCATTGGCAACCATGGTTGAAGTTGTTGTGTTCTAAGCCTTTCAACACAACCTAAAACATATTCACAAACAACGATGGATTCTTGAGGCTTAAAAGCAAGTTGGAATGCTCAAACTGTTCTTTTGAAGCTTCTAACACAGCCTAAATGGTGCTTCCAACACCAACACCAACACCAACATTTACCTAGAGAGATCCCACAAACGTAGGATTTAGGGTTCAACATGGGAACAATCCAGACCTAGATGGAATGTACCCAATACAATCCAAACCACTCAACAAACTTTATCGAAAAGCCTAAAACACAACAAAGAAAACTAAAAGTACAAAAAAGCTAAAAGAAAAGAAACGAAAAGAAGACTAAAACTAATAGAAACTAGCCAACTAAGCGAGAAAATTGACGACAAACACATGAATACAGGTTCCACCCACAAGCTGCCTAACTATCTAACACCTTGATCTTATCCCTCCAACTTTCCCTATATTGTGCCAAATCCAAAGAAATCCTTAACAAGTTGATATGTTGTCCATCTATCGTTTCGTCGGACAACTTCTTTTCATCCGGCATACCCGTAAATCCAAACGCTCATACCTCCTAATTGTAGCGTCAGGCTCTGCCTCTTAACATGACCAAACCAACAAAGTCTCGCTTCTCGAAGATTATCTTTTCTACTAGCCACCCCGAGCTTGCTTTTGATCTCTTCATTTCTAATCTTATCCGTCCTCATGCGGTCACGCATCCATCCAAGCTTTCTCATAACTGTGATTGCAAGATTCTGTTCTTGAGTCTTCGTTGTCGGCCAACATTCCGAACCATAAAGGATTGCAGGCCTTATAACCGATCTATAGAACTTTCATTTAAGCTTGAGTGGAACCTTCTTGTCACACAGAACCCTTGAAGTTTCCCTCCACTTCTGCCAAACTTTATGATTTCTAGACCTAACATCCTCAGCAATACACCCGTCACTTTACAAAACTGATCCCAGGTACCTGAAGTTATCCTTCTTCGCAATGACCTCACCACCCAGCCGCACCTCAGTCCTAGACTCATTCCCTTACCGAAAATGAACTCTATGTTTTTCGTCTTGATCCTACTCAACCTAAAACCCTTAAATTACAACCTCTCCCTCCACACTTCCAATTGGTTACTAACTTCAGCTCTAGAATCCTCCACCAATACAATTTCATCTATGAACAACATACACCTTGAAACCTCTCCCTAAATGTTCCTTGTCAGCATGTCCAACACTAGCGTGAACATAAAGGGGCTCAGAGACCCATACCCACTTGGAAATACTCTACATCCCCTCCTTGCATGCATACACTCATCCTCGACCGTTCATACATGTCTCGAATGATTATGATAAATGTGTCTGGCAGCTCTTTGACTTGTAGAAATTCCCAAATCAACTCTCTAGGTACCGATCATAGGCTTCTACAGATCTACGAACACCATACGCATATTTCTTTTTCACTCCTTGTGTGCTTTCGTTAGCCTCTATATACGATTTCCCTGGTATAAAACCGAATTAGATATCTAACGCATGAACTAGCTGCTTCAATTTTCAGCTCAATTGTCTTCTCCTACGCTTTCATTGTATGGCTAAAGAGTTTTATGCCCTATAGTTGTTACAATGTCATATATCCTCTAAATGTGTCCTTAACGCCTAATTGACAAATGCCCTAGATATATTTACTTAGCGTGTATCCTTAATATCTTGCCAATACATGTAATCAATGTTCACCTAAATTTTTTTGTTTGTTTCGGCAAAATGTTGGTTCTTAATTAATCAAATTAATGGTTTGCTTTACATTAAAATAATAATTCAAATTTGAAAGCTAGTTAAATAAAAACCATTTAATTCTACCAAAAAAAATAAAAACCATTTAAATTCATGATTGATAAGTTTCAATTATCTTATTTTTTTTACCTTTGGATTATCATCTAAACGATAATTACTATATGTGTCATATTAGCTATATATAAAAGAAGACTTAACCAATTAAACTTAATTACTCCCTCCGTTAAATAATACTTGTCGTTTTAGCTTGGTTGAGTTGCTAAGAAATACTTGTCATTCTAGATATTTAAACACATTTTTTCCAAAATTATCCTCACTAATTTTAAAAAATTACCTAAATCCATAATAGAAAATAAAAGATCTTCATAAGATTGAGGGTATTTAAGTCAAATCAGTTGGCTTCTTAATTTTTAAGACAAACCCTAAAACGACATGTATTTCTTAACGAAGGGAGTAATAAAATTGAATTTGTTAATATATGTAATACTCGATATATGGATAGCTAACAATTAAGCTTTTTTGGAAGAGAGTTAATATAGGATTCAACCAAAAAAAAAAAAAAGAGTTAATATAGGACATCTAATCAAGGTTAAAATGTCTTCGTTTCAACGTTTTAGTGGTTAGCTTCCTTGGAAAACAAAGCTTGGATACCACATGACAATATTACTCCAGTAACAGTATGTGTATATATATTGTGTGATGAATAGGACGTGATAGGCTTGGGAATGGACACGACAATGAGATCAGTAGAGTGGTCGATGGCAGAGCTTCTCCACAACCCACAAATCCTCCATAAGTGCCAACAAGAGCTCGAAAACGCCATCGGAAAATCCAAGCCGGTCGAAGAATCCGACGTCTCAAAACTGCCTTACCTACAAGCCGTCATCCGCGAAACCCTAAGAGTCCATCCACCGGCGCCCTTCCTACTACCCCGCAAGATCGAGGAAGACGTCGAAATCGGTGGGTTCGTGGTGCCCAAGGGCGCTCGTGTGATCTTCAACGTGTGGGCCATAGGAAGGGACCCGGATAGGTGGCCCGACCCGGAAGCATTCTTGCCCGAGAGGTTTTTGGATTCGAGTCATGACTTTAGAGGGAATAGTTGTGACATGATCCCGTTTGGGGCGGGGCGGAGGATGTGTCCCGGGGTGTCGATGGCCTTCCGCATGGTTCCCGCGGTGTTGGGCTCGATGATCAACTGTTTCGATTGGAAGCTTGAAGGCGGGATCGGCCCCGAGGATTTGGATATGGAGGATGTTGTCATGATCACGTTGGCTAGGGCCAAACCGTTGCGTGCTATACCAATTGCTCGAGTTTAGGCGTGCTTGTCATGCATATAAAGTGTACAACATGATTGTGGCTCATTGAATGTGCTTTGTATGTTAATTCTGTTGATCAAGATTCAAGCGTACTCGTCAAATGTTAACACATTATCTGTATGGTGAACCCTTCTATCCCGGATAATATTAGGACATCCACATCAAATGCTGTTGAAAAACGTATTGCATCTTCTCTCTTAGGTATCAGTTTATTTATTGGGAAATGATTGTGGCTTACACCCATTTTTTTTATAACTAAGTCAATGCATTTCTCTGGTTGTTGTTGTTGTGGTTTATATAATGAAAGTAATTAGGCTAGTTTTTAGTATAAAGAGACTATCCTAGAGCATCCCTAAGGATGAGGTCCCTGAGGACCGGATCGGACTCGAGCGAAAGAGAAGACACTCGGCTGAACGAAACGGCAATGAAGTCAGCTATTGAGTTTGCTTCCCTGAAGACATGGGATAAACGCCAACTTCGAAACTATCTAAGCAAAGACTAAATGGTCGTTCATACGAGCTCCACATCCCACGGACAATTCCAATCACCCAACACTGCATTAATCAGTTGCAAATTGACACCTTCAACGAGTAAATGGGGAATGCCACATCGGATGGCCTCCAATATCCCTTGTCGAAGAGCAATCGTTTCGGACAGCAATACGGACCTACGTCCAATAAAGCCACCATCCATAGATACCGTATGACCCCTAGCATCCCTGAGAACAAAACCACAAGACGTAAAACCATCAGAGTTAACCGCGCCATCAAAATTAAGTTTAAAGAAGTTATTCTGGGGTTTTGCCCATTTAGCCTTTTTCCTTTTTCTAGCAATATTAGCCTTCTTTGCACTTTCCTTGTTGGACTCGGGCTTGTAAGCTTGTTCAATGGCGCTTGCGTCCATAAATCCATATATATGTAATAAAATAAGGCAATTAAAACTTGATATATAGTCGTCACCCGTAGAGATATATAGACGAAATACAAAAATACCTATACAAAAAATGGCTAGAAATAATAATTTCTGTGTGGTGGTGCTCTTGGTACCTCAGCAATAAAAGCATTTTCGATGGGCAAAACCGTAACCAAATCAACCCTAGTTCCATCGTGGAGCTCGCTAAAAGACAGCTGGATGGCTGGTCACTCGCGCTTTGTTCCACAATTTTGAGTGTGTGTGGGGGGGGGGGGGGTGTATACAGACACCAAACTTCATAGCTCCGAGGACCAAGCTAGGACATCAAACTGCATTAGGAAGAACTAGCAATTGTGAGGCTAAACCTTACCATGCATCGTTATGGCAAAATTGCACATTTTCCTCATTCAAGAACACGTAAGGAAGGGGCTAATGGACAATAATCCTATTGAAAAATAAACCCAAACCCCAAATCTTTGATTGACCAGCTAATCAGTTATGCATCCAGAATTTCAAGCCCAATGGTAAATCCGGATGGGCCGGATCGAGGGGCGGACTCCGAAAAAATATAGTACTGTAGTACTTTACAGTTTACATATTTAAAATCAAAGTAGTATACAATAATGACAATAGAGTTAGTTTACCGTATAAAAAATGTACAAATCAAACTATATTTGACTCTTTACTACGAGATAATTGACATTTATGAATATATAAACTTTGAAAACTATTCAAAATATTTTCATTTTCAATAGTTGCAAACACCTCCATCCTAATAAATACCGTCAATTAGTCTATTTTAAATGGTGTGTATAAATTTAAATCATACTAGTCTGCATAGCCCATTCGCTGGATGAGTAAAATTGTATAGCGAACACACAAATATTTATATTGTATGGTTGTTTATTAGTACTACATGTTAATGTTTCCAAAATATGTTATTGAAACATAGTGATTACAATGTTGGTGTATAATTAATCTTGCCTTCAGCCGCCCACCTTGTATGGATTGCAATTCTCATCGGCTCTTCAATCTCCGTCATTGTCCGCTTGCCCACCTTGTGCGTCGTGTTCTTGTCTCCAGTTCCCATCCCACCCCGCCCTGGTGCTGCTCCACTCCCCTACTATATATACCTATACTATTCCGGTGAGATGGAGGCGGCCGCCCAACCCCACCACCCTTTGAATCCGCCAGTGGTCAAGCCCTCAAGCTACTTCCAAGCGTTTTATGGTGGCCGGTTTTCCCTATCCCTTTGGTTTAGTTTGGGTTCATATTTGATCATTTGAGGTTAATATTGAGTACTTGTTGATGTTTAATCGGATTATTGGTTAAACTGGGTTGGGTTATATATGTAAGGTTCTTGTACAAGATCAGGTTGACCAACGGTCAATAGCATCATTTTTAACTATTATTTTTATTGTTAGATTATTTAATCTTATTTAATAATGATAATACAAATATATGAAATTTATTTTATAATAATATTTTGATAAAATTACATTTATATGTTAATAAGTTAGCTAAAGTCTGTCGATTAGGTTTGGATCATTAATTCTCCAATTAGAATCGGATTTGACCCGTAAATCCTTGATCTGACCCGATTCAATCTGTAAATTGATTGGCTTGAGCCCGAATTCGACCGATTGAAACGATTCTTTCGAAAGGTCTCACTTACAAGACTCATTCTTCAATTATTATTTTTTGGTTGAAAGAGTCTTTCTTCAATTATAGCAATCGGAATAAATAATATTTAATAATAAAATGAAATGACGAACTATTTGAGTAAAATCATATGGAAATTCAACTAAGCAAGTTATCATTATTATAATAAAGAAGAACATTTTACGAATAAAAAAAAGCAAGATAAATAGCTGGAAAGTGAGGTCATGTCTTAGCTCAAAGACACCTCTAATTATTTGATTTGCTGTAGATATTATCGTGATCTCTCAGATGGGGGCCATCTCGGATTTCATGCAAATATAATATGTTGTACATGTTTCCACCCATACAATATAGTCTTTATATATATATGGGTCGATCCTTTACAAGAATCATAGTCCAATCAGACATCACACATGTACGAACCGATCCATTATAGTGGGGAAGAAATTAGGGAAATGGGTTCTGCTCTGGATGATGATCCCTTTGATCTAAGCGGTGTGATCTATCACCCATCCTTCCAAGTTCAATCACAAACCCTACTTGCAACTCAACAAATGCCCCCTACTACTACTACTATTACTAGGGTTCCTACCACCCGCAATTCATGGAGCGGGGCGAGGAACGAATTAGGGATCGGTGTGGTCCCGAACGCGGGCGACAATATTGACGGGGGTGTCGAAGAAAATGAGGGGGACGAGAGGGTGGGAAAGAGGCAGAAGAAGATGGTGTTGCATAGGGAAGTTGAGAGGCAAAGGAGGCAAGACATGGCTTCTCTGCATGCTTCCTTGAGATCTTTACTGCCTCTTGAGTACCTCAAGGTATGTATGTACGTATGTATTTAGAAACACAAGTGGGACTGGGTACTGTCCCCTCACCCTAAACTTTCTTCGACCAAAAAAAAAATGAAATACAAGCGGGAGAGGGGAGCAGAGCTGAAATTCCGCTATTCTCCCGTTCATTTTTTTACCCCTTCCTATCCTCAAGGAGGAGGGATTTCGACAGATTAATTCCTTAACAATCTATCCCTCATTTGTGAATCTCTCACAACTGATAACGATGAACTCTCCCGATCCTTAAGTCGAACCATCAGCTCTGATATCACGTGTTAAAGGGGAGACGTATGGGTCCAATTGCCAAACCAAACTCACAAATCCATGAGGTTCCATCCCAAAACCAATTGGCGATAGGAGGAGTAACCATGCACTTATAAATGAGTTTGATTTCCTACCAACTCTCCATAGGGGAACAATTGCAACCCTAACAACTTTAGCATTAATATATAAAGCTCTCAACAATAACATCACAATAAATCTTCTTTACTAGTAATTAGTTTAAGCTTTTATCCAGATTGATTGTTATGTCAAAAGTGACATGATTGAAGGGTTTTAGATGCGTATAAGCTGAATTTTAGAAACAATTTTTTGCACCTAAACATAGATCTAAAGCATTCTTGATTAGAGACAAAATTAGGGTTGGTAGAATAACTCTTGATGCGTGATTTGGGTTCTTCCTTCGAGAGAAAAAGGCTCAATTGTGACTTCTCTAATCAGTCCACACGAGTACGGAATTTGGATCTCCTTCGCTTTCGATTGCTAGATCGAAGTGTCAAAGATTAGAAGAAAAGTAGAAGAAGAGAGCTTTTCTTTCTTACATAAAACTTATGAAACCCTAGCTCTTTTCTTCCCTTTAAAGGCGTTATATATTTATTTCTTCAAATAAATATATCCTCTTCTTATTGGGCTAAAACCTTATGTTTGACAAAGACTTTCAGTCTCCTGATCCAGCTATGGATTGAAACTATTTAATCCATTAATCGTAGTTGGTTTCTAGCAAAATACTACGACTCCTAAAATAACAGGATTGAATTTTTCTATCAATCGTCCTATTCCATGTTCAGTAATTGCAACTTTTATTAAAGGACACAAACGGCTTGATCTGGATACCTCTAATCCAACATATTTATATATACTTGTGATAGAGAAGCTCTTTACTGCATTAACTAGAAGCTAGGCTTATATAAGCAACCAGATGTGAGTCGTTACCAGCTAATATACAAAAAGTTGAAGGGCAATCAAGAATATAGATTTCAGATGCACCTGATCGTTGTTTTATCTATTAAAAAGCATTTAGCTAGACCATAACAGTTGCAGAAAGAATTCAATTTCGTGAGCTGTAACTGTCATAGCATGATCGCCGGTGGTAAAGCTGTACTACACGTCATTAATTATGATATACCACCCATCATGAGAGTATTATATCTTACAACCCATATATCATATTATGTACGTACTATGGTCATGAATTTGCATATATGGTCATGAATCCCGGCCATAACCTGATCGAGGTACTAAAGCCTGACCCGGCCCGGCCTGTCAACTGACTACAACCCATATATCATATTATGTACGTACTATCTCCTATATAAGTAAGGCATGAGTGCTATTATTCTGTATACTCACATACATATAATCTAGATGAGTTGGAATTATATGAGAAGCTAGTTTTCCTAAAATGTTAAGGTACCTACATATAAGGCTAGGGTTAAAATAGGGTGACGAAAGTGTTAATAGTTAATATGTAACAAATTAAATTAATACGTGTTAGATATATGTGTTCCAAGTATATATCAAAGTATTAAGAGTTCATCTATATGTATTTAAAGTGCATATCTTTATACGTACTAATAGTGTAAGTGCACATTTAGTACGCTAAAATGAATGATTAGCAAGTTAAAGGGCATAATTAGCTTGTTGTGAAAGTGAATAGTATAAAAGTGCACATTTAATTGATAAAGTTTATGTCATGAATATCAAAGTTAGTTATAGTCCTTAGACTTCAAAAATATGTTAGTTATAGATCCCTTATTTTTATTTGCTCCATTATAGTCCCTAGATTTGCAAACAACATACTCCAATATAATTTAAAGTTCCTAAGTAGTTCTTAGGCCTGTTTGGTTTGATTTTCTGGAAATGAGGAATGAGAATCAGGAATGAATGATTCTAGTATGATGTTTGGCAGAGAAAATTATGGAATCCATTTCATTCCCAGAATTGGTTCATTCCAAGCCTGTTGGGTAATTTGATTCCAACCGAAAATGGCAGGTATCATCCATTCCAAGAATTATAATTGTTCATCTTGAATCCTAAAACTCCATAACCTCAAATTATAATTCTAAAAGTTATAAACCCTTGAAATCATAATTAATAACCTTAAATCTTAAGAATTTTAAACCACAATTATTAGAAATGGTTCATTCCGACAGCCAACCAAACAACATGTCTCTGGAATGGTTCATTCCGATTCCTGATTCCAATCCGATTCTGACAGTGTTACCAAACGGGGCCTTAATGGGTCCATTAAAGCCTTAGATTCTTCTCGTTTGTCAGCTGAAGTCTTTGTATTATGAAAATTTTGTGTTGATCCAATGTGATTCATGGAAAATAACATCTAGCTCATAATACAAAGTGAAGATTAATGTAATCTAAATTAAGCTAGTTCTCTAGCTTCTCTGTAACTCTTTTTTTTTCGTTAATATATTTACCCTTTTATTCGAAAAAAAAAATTAAGCTATCAATTGAACATGCACTATGTTTTGGTAGGGAAAGAGATCCATGTCAGATCACTTACATGAAGCAGTCAAGTACATAAGCCATCTCAAGGCAAGAAATGAGCTCTTGAGAAACAACAAGGACCAACTAAGAGCACTGCAAAATAACAATGGAACTACTTGTAGACCACACACTAATCCTAGGTATGTGGCCGACATCGATCATCGTAAAGATGAGCCAAACAAGGGGGATTCCCTCGTTTCTCGTCGCTCGTATCGAAGCTCCGATCGGGTTGTCGTTGTGAATGCTTGCAAGGAAGGAGGAGTTGAGGTTGTGTTGAAGGTAGGGCAAGAGGACAAGTTGACCCTTTCATTGATATTGAAGGCCTTGGCACAAAGAGGACTGGATGTCACCAACTGCATTTGTACCAACATGGGAAATAATGTGTGGCTTCATTGTCTACAAGCTCAGGTATGCAATTTCCCTTTTTAATGTTTTGAATATTCACTTATACAAACACAAATACATAATACGTATATTCACTTAATTCAAAGTTAACTTTCATTCTACCATAACTTTTTGTTCAACAATACTTTCACAACATGTAAATCTATGTGATTTGAACAAAAAATCTTGGTCTAAACATAAATTAACATTGTAAAAGTTGTTCATATTCCTAATATTATTTATCTATAAAAATAACACTCCATATTAATAAATTTGCGATCTAGATTTAGAAACATACATTTTTTAATAAATTTTATGATTTCTTTTGTTTCATTTCAATTGTGTAAATTGTAAAGGGTAAACATAGTGGAAATAAACATCTTATAATATTCCTAACCCAAGCAACCTTATTCTTATCTTTATTTTTTTATTATCTTAATAATATCTTAAGCTATATTAAAACTAATTATCATAGAAATGTTTCACCAATTGAAACTGGAGAGGTCAAGCGAATTTAATATTTTTGCAAAATAGATTTCTTTATTCAAAATAGAAGAGGAAAATATATATGAGAAAAGTATTTATGAATACTTAATTACATATTTTTTATTTAAGAAAATAAGGTGACAAAACCTATAGATTTAACATCCTATGATAAAAAAATAATAATCATTCTACAAGTAAATATCTTAATGACACTTTTAGTAATACAACAAAATATAATTACAATAAAATATATTGTGTTTTATACTGTAATTCAATTAAGTGTTTAGTATTTTTAATCATGTGAGATGATATTCGAAAATATAAACACATAAGATAATACTTTACATATACTACAAACTTTGCCTCCAACAAAGTCATTTGATTGTCCAACAGATGGGCCACGCCCACTAGTATCAAGAAGAAGAAGAGTTGATCCTTAGCATTGGCTAGAAACTTCAAATTCAAAATGACCATCAAATAAAGACTGTTTGATTATTGGATTATTCTTTCATGCCTTTATAGAACAAACAAATGGTGAATTTATGAAGATTGGTTTCTTAATTTTTCATAATATTCATCTTAATTACATTTCAGGCAAGGGAGGGGATCATCGTTGACGCGTCCAAGTTACAACAAGAATTGTGTCTCAAGTCTTGAGATATGTCATATATAAAGAATACTAGGAAGACTGTACATTTGTACGCTTTTTTTCTTTTTGGATGAATGGAGGTTATGTAATCAATGTTTTTATGATGTACTTGTGTACAATTGTATTGATAACATCATATCATGTAGTTCATATGCATGTTTTTCATTCCACTCCCACAAAATATCGTTACCCCATTCTTCTTTTAAGTTTTGGGTGTGTTGGTTTTTCTTATATAGACATGATTTTAGATCCTAGAGCTTACTTACTTGTGTTGCCATTTCTTGTTGAATCGTACCTGCTTTCGACATTTGAGGAATTTGGAGATACATTCAAGGTACTGTTGACTATGGCATTTTCTTAAATGGTTGTGATGCCCCAGTTTTATCAGCTTATTCAAATTCAGATTGGGCTTCTTGTGTTGTGACCAGACGCTCTGTCATTGGTTATATTCTTATGCTTGGTTCTTCTCCTGTAAGCTAGAAAAGCAAGAAACAAAGTGTTGTTTCTAGGAGTTCTGCAGAAACTGAATACAGGGCCATATGGCTCAAGCTGCTACTGAAGTCACTTGGCTCGTGCGTCTCCTTAAAGATCTTGGTATTGATTCTCTCAAATCTGTGTTGTTGCATTGTGATAATAGCTCTGCTTTACAGATTGCCAAGAACCCAGTTCAACACGAGAGAACTAAGCATATAGAGATTGATGTGCACTTCACAAGGGACAAGGTTATGGAGGGACTTTTGTAGCTTTCTTATGTTCCTACAGCTCAACAGATTGCTGATATTTTTACCAAAGTTCTGCCTTCAGCTCAACAGCAAGTTTTGATCTCCAAGCTCGACATGTTTTTGCCTGATCATGCCTTTAGAAGAGTGTTGTACTGTAGCTTTCTTTATATATTTTATTGCAGTCAATTCCTTTTGCTTTAGGTGGACTTTCCTTTTGTGCATCCAGCTGGCTAGTTTATTTTCTTCCCTTAATATAAGTATTCCCTTGTAATTCTAAAACTCAACTTTTGTGAATGGGGAAGCTGAAACATTTTCTTTGGGCATTCTAGACTCTTCTCTCTCCTCTATATTTCCTCTTTGTTTGCTGATCTTTCCAAGCGGTGCACCAAACCCACATGGTATTAAAGCAATAAAGGGTTTCCAAGGTGAATCGTTGAAAAATCCCAAAGCAAATGACGACTAAAGAGGACGCGAGTGCAAGGAAGAGCCAGGAGGCCATCGCTGTAAATGCAACAACCCAAGGAGATCCGTTGTTTCTCTCAAATTCGGATCATCCAGGTATGAGTCTCACTACCATCCCCTTCAATGGATCCAATTACTTGGCATGGAGCAAGCAAGTTATACTAGCCCTAGGTGCGAAAATGAAATTGGCATTTATTGAAGGAAGTTTTGAGAAACCAGTTGACAGTCCCGTTGATAGTGCAAGGTGGGATCGATGTAACTCAACGATTGCGTGCTGGTTATTGAACTCGATGGTTCCTGAAATCTCCGGAGGTTTTATCTTCACGAGTTCAGCGAGGGCGTTGTGGGTTGAAATCAGGGAACGCTATAGACAAAGTAGCGGACCTTTGATATACCGGCTAAGACAAGAGCTCTCTCAGGTTACTCAAGGAAGCCAAGATGTCACAACCTATTACAACAGACTGGTGAAATGCTGGGATGAGCTGCAAAGTCTGGTGGGTATTCCGTCATGTAGCTGTGGTATGATGAGCAAGTGTGCTTGCAAAGTGATGGACAAGGTGCTTGAGATGGAAAACGAGAGTAGGTTGATGCAGTTTCTCCTGAGGTTGAACCCAGAATTCGACTCAGCAAAAAGTCAGATTCTCTCAAACGACCCTCTGCCAATTGTCAGTAAAGCTTTCTGTATTGTTCTGCAAGTTGAAGCACAAAAGAGATTGTCTGATTTGGTTGTGGAGCCAGTGGCTTTTGTGGCTAATAGGAATAGGGATGAAGGAAACAGGGGAGAAGTTTCTAATTCAGTCTCTGATAAGAGAGATTACAAGAAAAAAAATTATGACAAAAGGCCTCATTGCAGCCATTGTAATGGAGATGGACACTCCAAGGACCAATGTTTTGAGATCATTGGCTATCCGGACTGGTTCAGAGGAAAAAGAGGAAGAAAAGGGTCGAGGGTGGCTGCAAACTCGGGAGTGGACAGAAGAGCTGATCGAAGACACACCTCTCGAAAGAGGCTCAAGCTCACATGGATCGGGAGAGGGGCAGATAGACCAACAGATGCTGCAGGCTATGTGTCAGGAGATGGTGAGAGCCTTTAAAGGGAAGATGGTGATGAATGCCAATTCAGGTATAAATGCTTTCCATGTTTCTTATGCAACCTTGCCCGTGATGAGCATGACAGGCTATAAGATTGATAAACAAGAGTGGATAATTGATAGTGGTGCCTCCGACCACATGTCACCACATAGGGAAATGTTTATCAACATTAGCAAACTCAAACACCTAGTGAGTGTTGTGCTTCCAGATGGAGCGGTAAAGTCTTTTGAATTTATTGGTGATATTTATATAAGTGCAACTCTGACTTTGCAAAGTGTGTTGTTCGTCCCCGACTTCAAATATAACCTCTTGTCTATTAGCAAGCTTCTTAAAACTCAGAAATTGGGAGCTCACTTTTATTGGGACTGCTGTTACTTGCAGGACCCTACGACTAAGAGGACGATGGCTAAGGGGGAGGAAAGGTCGGGTTTGTACACACTGAAAATGGAGGAAGATGAACAGAAAATTGAAGTGAAGAATTGCAAGAAGAATTTTGATTGTAATTCAGACAGTTGTTTTGTAGCTGAAAAAACCAGTATTGGGTTGTTGCATAGAAGGCTAGGTCATGCTTCTATTTCCAAGATGGAACACTTGGATTTTTGTAAGAAACTTGCTGGAAAGCCTTTTGCTTGTGACACTTGCTCAGTTGCTAAGTTTCATAGATTGAGTTTTCCCTTAAGTGAAAATGTCTCTCTTGCTTGCTTTGATTTGTTGCTTATGGATGTATGGGGTCCTTTTAGGACACCCGCCTTGAATGGTGAAAAATATTTTTTGACCATAATCGACGACAAGAGCAAAGCTTTGTGGACTTTTCTGCTGCATAGTAAAGAACAGGTCGTCGTTAACATCCGAGCATTTGTGCAATATGTCAGGAACCACTTTGGAGTAACACCCAAGGTAATTAGGACTGATAACGGAGGAGAGTTTGTTAACTCCGAGTGCCGAAATTTTTTTGCTGAGAAGGGAATAACACATCAGAGAACAATGGTGTATACCCCACAGCAGAATGGCATAGCCGAACGAAAACACCGACACCTCCTAGATACTGCACGTGCAATGAGAATTCAAGCAAATCTTCCTAAGGATTTTTGGGGGGTATGCATTCTAGCAGCTACCTATGTGATAAACAAGTTGCCCGTCGCCAAGCTGAATTGGAGATCGCCCTATGAAGTGCTCCATGGTAAATTACCAAGCTACGACAATTTGAGGGTCCTAGGATGCTTATGTTATGCAGCTGACACAACACTGAGAAAGGATAAATTTGATGCAAGGGGTAGAAGATGTGTGTTCATTGGGTATCCCTCTAATCAAAAGGGATACACACTATTTGACCTAAGCACAAAAACTATTTTCAATAGTAGAGATGTGAAATTCTTTGAAACGGTTTTTCCTTACAATCAGAAAAATTCAGATTCCTTCATAGACTCTTATCAGCCAATGAGTGCACTGATTGGGGATGATGTCGAATCACATGATCCTGACGTTGAGTTGTTGCCAATTTCAGCCGATCATGAACCGATCCTAACTGATCATGAACCCGCACCAGCTGATGTTGAGAGTTATGTAGAGGAAAATGTGCAGCCAGAGGAAGAAAGAATTGAAGCTCCTACCAGAAGGTCAAGCAGAACAAGGCAAAAGCTGATTTGGATGAGAGACTATGGGTTGTCAGCCATGAATGTCAATGAAACGACTCAACAACAACACTTTTTCGCTTCACTCGCCCAAACAATGATTGTCAAGGAGCCTGCTTCTTATCTTCATGCCAAAGATGATCCTGGCTGGATTATGGCTATGGAGCAAGAGATGGAAGCTTTAGAAAAAAACCAAACCTGGGAGCTCTGTAATTTGCCAAAAGGAAAAAAGGCCATAAATTCCAAGTGGGTATACAAGGTGAATTTCAGGTCAGACGGGACAGTGGAGAGGCTCAAGGCCAGACTTGTGGTGAAGGGATACAACCAAAAGGTTGGAAAGGATTACAAACACACATTTTCGCCAGTTGCCAAGCTTGCGACAGTGAGAATTGTATTAGCAATCAGCAGCGCAAAGGAGTGGCCAGTGTATCAATTAGACATCAACAACGCCTTCTTACATGGATTCCTAGACGAAGAGATATATATGAATCCATCCGAGGGCTATCAGAGGACAAGAGTTGGGCAAGTTTGCAAGTTGAGGAAATCACTCTATGGATTGAAACAAGCATCCCGACAATGGAACTTGGAGTTGTCACAGTTTTTGCTGAAGCTGGGATACACACAATCCAAGAATGATTATTCATTGTTTATCAAGGAGAATCAAGGTCATTATGCGGTGTTATTAGTCTATGTAGATGATATTCTCCTCACAGGGAATGATGAAAGTGACATTCAGTTCATAAAGGAGGCTTTGGACAGGAAGTTCACAATTAAAGATCTTGGTCTGACCAGATTCTTTCTTGGCATGGAGATTTTCAGATCGGATGAAGGTATGTACATCAACCAACGAAAGTACATTACTGACATTCTAAAGGATATGAACATGGTCAATTGTAAACCGACTAAGTTTCCATTGCCTGCGAGTTTGAGGCTTGATGCAGAGAGTGGAGAGATCCTAGCTGATGCAGAGATGTACAGAAGACTCATAGGGAGATTACTCTATTTATCCCTAACAAGACCTGATATTTCTTACTCCATTCAACATCTTAGACAATTTGTATCTGCTCCTAGACAACCACACTACTAGGCTGCTTTACATGTTCTAAAATACCTGGCTGGGACCGTGAACTTGGGACTATTTTTTCCAGTGCAAACACATCTGAAGGTTGTGGGTTTTAGTGACGCAGACTGGGCAAATTGTTTGATGACTCGTAGGTCCTTGACTGGGTATACAGTGTTCTTGGGGCACTCGCTTGTGTCATGGGAGACAAAGAGGCAGAATACGGTGTCACGCTCCTCGGCGGAAGCAGAATACGGTGTAGAGTATATTGCTCATGTTTGTTATGAGTTTGTAATGTGGCAATTTCGACTTGTAACAGAACATATAAATACCCTCTTATTACTTGCTGTTGAATAATAATCACAATTTTACACAAACAACTTCTTCTCCAAGTTTTCTCTCTCTCTCGTTCACATTCTATCAAAAGCATATAAGTTAAAGTTCCTAGGTAGTTATTAATGGGTCCATTAAAACTCTTCTCCTTTGTCAGCTGAAGTCTTTGTATTATGAAATTTTGTGTTGATCCAATGTGGATCATATAAAATGACATCTAGCTAGCTCATTATACAAAGTGAAGAATGTAATCTAAATTAAGCTGCCAATTGAATATGCACCCTTACACACTTCCACTATGTTTGTTTTGGTAGGGAAAGAGATCCATGTCAGATCACTTAAACGAAGCAGTCAAGTACATAAGCCATCTCAAGGCAAGAAATTAGCTCTTGAGAAGCAATAAGGACCAACTAAGAGCACTGCACAATAACAACGGAACTACTTGTACACCACACACTAATCCTAGGTATGTGGCCGACATCGATCATCGTAAAGATGATCCAAGCAAAGGGGATCCCCTCGTTTCTCGTTGCTCGTATCAAAGGATTCGAAGCTCCGATCGGGTTGTCGTTGTGAATGCTTGCAAGGAAGGAGGAGTTGAGGTTGTTGGGGAAAAACCTGCGGAAGCCCCGGATCGTTCCTGCAATTAGACGGATAGTAAGCAAACCAAGACAAGGACACGAGCAATTGTTGACCCAGTTCGTCACAAGGACTACGTCTGGGGGCACTACCAAGCCAGGGATTATCCACTAGATTAGAGGACTCAAGGGTTTACAAGGATTCTTCCTAAGCCTAACCTCTCAATCTCGCTTTCAGGATCTCTCTGATTACAATATCAAAGTTGAGTATAAATAGAGGACTAGAGCCATACAATATCTTTTTCCCCCAAGGAAACAAAATATCCCGAAAAATATGGAAACCCTAAGTCGCATCACGGACGCCTCGAAACTCGGGCCCAACACGCCAAAACGCGGGCGCATTCCCGGGCCCCATCCCGCGTTTCTCCGCCAGAAGCCAAAGCCGCGAAACGCGGGCAACCCGCTGTGAGACGCGGCCGCGTCCTTGGACGCCCAGCCCGCGTCTCACGTCCTGCCGCGGAGCGCGGCCTCTGTCGCTGAAGCGCGGCCGGGTTCTCGCGCCTGCCCGTGCTTGCCTTCTCCTCCGCCTCGTTCTTCGACTCCTCTTCCCGTCCTTCGGTTCTTGGCTCACACCGTCTTCTCCCGCCCAAACCGAATCAGGCTCCATACTCAACAGAGGTTGTGTTGAAGGTAGGGCAAGAGGACAAGTTGACTCTTTCATTGATATTGAAGGCCTTGGCCCAAGGAGGACTGGATGTCACCAACTGCATTTGTACCAACATGGGAAATAATGTGTGGCTTCATTGTCTACAAGCTCAGGTATGCAATTTCCCTTTTTAATGTTTTGAATATTCACCTATACAAACAGAAATACCTAACACATATATTCACTTAGTTCAAAGTTCACTTTCATTCTACCATAATCGAAATTCTACCACAACTTTTTGTTCAACAATACGTTGTCATTATACATATTTTGTCACCAGTTTCCCGATTTTATCTTTAAATAAAATTCAGAAGGGGATTTCCCCCCTCATTCTCCTAAACAGACTAATTATAGAAGATTAAGGTCAAACAAATTGGTTTTTTATTATTTTTGCTAATTTATACAATGACAAGTACGGTATTTTGGAACAAATGATAATTTATTAAATTATTTGTCTATGGGGCCGATTTATAGACTAAATTACTAAAATACTAGTTTTGGAAACTAAGATCTTACAAAAATATAACAAAGACTATAACCTATAAAATACCAATTATGATTCAACAAGTTTTTCTATGCATCCAAGATATAGCTAGCAACTTTTTGAGCAATATATGATAGCAACTAACCTTATTATGATATGATTTCCTACTCTATTGGGTTGGTCCAAACAGGGAATAATAATATAAACCGCTTAGCATATAGACCTCGTGAGCTATTCTCCTATCGTCAATAGATATACCATGGAACCTTATTAACTAATATGTTGGGTCTAATGCGTATAAAACCGACTTGTAAGCACCCCACCTTAGAAATTGGCTCACTGACTTTAACAGTGATGTTTAACATCTTAACATGTATTTTTATCCCCTTAATTGCCACATAAATGCTCAATTTTTATTTTAGAAAAGGGTACCATGTACCAACCTCCAAAGAAAACCCTATTAGTTATTCAATATTACACTCTTCTTAACACTCAAATAAATGTTCTATTTTTAAATCATTATTTCAGTGTTATTATTTTAGTTCATAAAAAATGAAGATGATGAGATTGATGAAAGAAAAACAAAAGTATTACACGTTCGGTAATAAATAGAAAAATTTAAAGATTTAATTTAAAAAGATAAAATCACATTGAATGAATCACATAATTAACTATGTAACTATATAGCCATGAATTGATTTTATACTTTCACAACATGTAAGTCTATGTGATTTGAACAAAAATTCTTGGTCTAAAAACGTAAATAAACATTGTAAAAGTTGTTCATATTCCTAATACTTTTTATCTATAAAAATAACACTCCGTATTAGTAAAATTTTGCGATCTAGATTTAGAAACATACAATATTAAATAAATTTTATGATTTTTTGGTTTCATTTCACTTCTGTGAATTGTAAAGTGTAAACATAGTGGAAATAAACAAATGGTAAATTTATGAAGATTGTTTATTAATTGTTCATAATATTCATCTTAATTGCATTATAGCCAAGGGAGGGGATCATCGTTGACGCCTCCAAATTACAACAAGAATTGTGTTTCAAGTCTTGAGATATGTTATAGATAAAGATTACTAGGAAGATTGTACATTTGTACGCCCGACCCAAAAATAAATTGTACATTTGTACGCTTTTTTTCATTTTGGATGAATGGAGGTTATGTAATCAATGTTTATATGATGTACTTGTGTACAATAGTATCGATAACATCATATCATGTAGTTCATATGCATGTTTTTTCGTTCCACCTCCACAAAATACCGTTTCCCCATTCTTCTTTTAAGTTTTGGATGTGTTGGTTTTTCTTATTTAGACATGATTTTAGATCCTAGACCTTGCTTACTCGCGGTGCCCTTTCTTGTTGAATCGTGGCTGCTTTGTAACTGTGAGGAATTTGGAGGATTTAGCCCCAACCACCGAATTGTTGATATATGTTACAACTCAAGCACTAATTCTCACTTAATTACAGAAGGAGTCCAAAACTTCACAAGTATAGAGTACATGACACTTTCCAAGTCTGTACCAAGCCATCTTGTTGTTCATACTCAAAACCCAATTCCATCACCGCAGGTGATGCCTGTCAGAAAAATCAAAGGAAAATATATGCATTATCAGTCTGTGAATTCTATCTAGCTTTGAATACCAGAGGACAGTTGATCTTATTAGATGCACTAAAATTAAGTCAGACTGAGTAGAAACCAACCTTAGTATTTCTTTTGTGGCCTTTCGGATCTTGCAACGAATCGTCGGAAGGCCTAACCGCTGATGAGCCTCGTACCGATGACAGCCTGAGAAACCTACACACATTACATACACGTATATCAGTATTTGGTAATCGTTTCATGGTATATTGAACAACAACAACAATAGACCCTTGTACCGCTGGGGGGTTAAGATGGGGGCACCCCTAGCTAAACGCAGAGGGGGTGCGTCCAAAAGACCCGACGGAAGCACACAAACACGAAAGTACATACCGCAAAGCAACTGACACGACAAAACAAACCAAGCCAGACATGGCCTATTGAAACATTATATAATGATAAGAAGGTTGATATTGGGGAATCATAATCATACCATAGTAAACTCCATCCACCTCAAGAACATCAATCTGCACCAAAAACAAGTAATCAACATACGAATCTTCAGATTTCAGCATAACAAACGAAACTTTTCAGAGTAAACACAATCTGATTCTCGGTCTACACAAGCACGAACTAACACATACAAGGGCTGAGCTGAAGCACTATATGCTGAGCATCGGTTCAAAACCGAACTGAACCAAAACCGAAAAAACTGAAATTCGGAAATTTGGTGAACCGAAAAATCCGGTTCGTTTTTTTCGGTTTTTGATAAATATAAGGTTTTTCTTGAAAAAATTGAACCAAATCGAAAAATAACCGAAACTGAAATCCTGAAATTTCTTAAACCGAAAACCGAACTCCATCGGTTTCGGTTCGGTTTGGTCAATTGTTTCAGTTTCGGTCCAATGATGCTCAGCCCCTATAGAACAACAAAGGCAGTTTGCAGTTGTAAAATAGGAATCTTACAGGCACTTGCAGGCCAATCTCACTAATGCTATCCATGAGCTCCTGAACTTTTTGCTGATCATTCGACCTGGTGCGCAACAAAGGCCTCCGAATCTGATGCAGCGGGATCTCCATGATAACTGGCCCCTTTGATCGGGACGGTAGAGGACTCCCTGAGTTAACACAATTGACCAGAACACATGGTCAACGGATGCAGTTGTTGAACTGATGAAAGAATTTGTTGTGTGTAACGAAGGCATACCGTTAGATGAAGCTGATATGGAGAAACTCCTTAGAGCAGACGGGGGTCTAATGAAGTAACAACTGGCCATCTTGGATTATTGATTATTGTTCCTGTTCGAGATGGTGACAGAGGTTATTCATCATGGATCAGTCATTTCGTGAGTTCGGAATGGACAATTTTAGAGGCTTAATTTTAGGCATCAAAGCTAGGGTTTATGAATTTGGGGTTTCAAGAGACGGCCCTTAAATTCATACTCGCAACTTCAATCTTTCGTCCTGCTTTATAGATTATTACTTTGTAGGGTGTTCTAGACAGAATCAGAAATTCAGCCCCCTGACTCGGAATATGATTTCTAGCAAAGTTTTCCGGCGTGGTTTTTGTCTTAATTCGTTCAATTGCACCAGTGATCTTCCAAATTGTTTGAAAATCAACCACCGAAATTTGCTCAGAATAAGAAAACCGATTGAGAAAACAGAGTAACAAAAGAGAGGTACCTGATGGGCAGGACAAGAGGAAGACGGCAGGTGATCCGTATGTGTGTGAAACGTGAATGGCCGAGGTGAGGTGGGCGATAACAATTCATTATTGGATCAACTCTATCGTACGGACCATCTGCCTCCGTGCCACCTGTCATGCACCCTGTGATTGTTGTGCCAAAACTTGTTTCTGAAGCCTCGAGCCCTTAAATTGGCTCCAAATCGTAAAATAAAATTTTCGACCAAAAAAATTCGTAAATAAATTTAGAAAGTAGATATTTTTTACAAAATTACTAAAGATTGAAATAAATTTAATAATTTAGAGTATATATATATATATATATTAAAATATGGACATAAGTATGAAATTAAATTCAAGTAAACTAAATTGTTTATGAAATTATTTTGTTAACATTTTTCAGTTGATTTAATTATACTACTAGTATTTGATTGGATTTTAAAACTTAAATAAAATTAAGGTGGGGTTGATAATGTGGATTTGTTAGCATAAAGCCAATGTGTTTAAATAAAATAAAATGATATTCAAAAAAATTCAAAAACATTATAAAACAAAATATAAGCTAATTGAAGAGTTGTTCTGGTGCAATTTATCCTTATAGTGTAAAATGAGAAACAATCTCAATCGTTAGCGGTAGAGATTAAAGAAGAAAATAAGGAGAAGGACTAACAAGGTGGCAAATTTGTAAATAAAATGATTTTGATTCAAAAAGACAAATAAACCCCCACTCAAAAGGGACAAACCCTAACCCCCTTTCTCATTACTCTTCCACCGCCTTCACTCCTCACAATCTCTCTCACTCAGGCGATTTTGCTCACCGGCGATTTCTCATCCTCCGTTCTCCTCGCCGTTGCTCCTCATTGGCGCTCCCACCTCCGTCGCTCTCTCCACCATTTGTGAGGTCCGACCCTCCCTCGCTAGCTATTTGCTCCTCACTGGCGCGAACAACAAGATCTCCGACGCTCCCTTTGCTCCTCACCAGCGTTCGCTCCTTCCTCCGTCAACCAGATTTGCCAGATCTGGTGTCCCTCCATCGCCATCTCGCTCCCTCCGGCGCCGCCCGCTCGCTCTAGTGTCCCTCCATCGCCTGCTCGCTCCCTTCAGCATTCGCTCCTCCCTTCGTCAGCCAGATCCCGCTCGGTGTCGCCAGCCATCGCCATCGCCATGGTGAAATCTCGTAATAATCTCGTCGTCGTCACTTTTGTTCATATGGCGAAATTTCGTTTGGTTCATTCAAAATCACTTGTCGGTTCATGATATTGTTTTGCTTGATTGGTTTTGTTATCTGTTCATTATGCTCAATTTATCTGTTCATTCAAAAACACTTGTCGGTTCATAAAACGAAATGTGTCCGCTAGCCACTTTTCCCATTTTTTTGTGTTGGACTTTGATTAGGTGTGCCATCGTGTGGCCGGAAGTTTAGCTATTGTGAGGAAACATGGCCTGAGAACTTTCTTGGTGATTTGATTTGTATGAATAGAAACTCTGAATGCGGGTAGGAGAGTTGTATGCTGCAAAAAATCCTACACAAATGATATGGCTCATGAAAACTTTGTTGCATCATCTTATTACAGTTCATAACCTTATACTTAGGGGTTCATGAGTATGCACTCTTAGGTTCATGAAAATCTCATTAAACCTTGATTTTGCATATGACAGGCTTGAAAACAAGGAAGGATGTTGGACAGACACGCCAAAGTCCTCGCCAAAAGAAAATGCTCAAGCTTTCAACTCCATTGACCGGTAGCTTGGAGCTGGAAGTAACTGAAAGCGAAGAAGAAGAAGATCACCAAGAGACAAATAATCAAGTGGATGAAGACTCCGATAATTTTGAGATTCCACTTGAAGCTGTCAAGGTATTTTTTTAAATGTTGGACAAATTGACTAGAAACTATGGTAGGTCTTTTGTAAGCAAATACATAACTAGAAACTGTGGTCTATTTTAAAAGAACTTATGTAAGGAATGGAAGGTTCATTTTGTTTAATATAGTTCATTTTGTTGGGTCCGAAAGTGCATTGTATTACACTTTAGGTTCATTGTCCTCCATAAGTAAGATCAAGTTGGCAAGTTCAATTCTCCATAAAAACCCGTAAACGTTGGAAAATGCGTAAATCATGTAAAAGAAAAGAGTAGGGTTCAATTGTATGTAGGTTCATGAAGTTTAATTTTTCGGTTCATGAATTTGAATCACTCGATTCATGAATGACAAAATACTCATGTATGACAAAATGCAAAACTTTTGTAATCGAAAATGTGTTTGGTTCATTGTGTTTAACTTGTAAGTTCATGAAACTTAATGAATTGGTGCATGAAACGAAAGGTGCGTTCAGCTTTTCATGAAGTTCATATCAATTGGTTCATAAACGACAGGTGTTTGGTTCATCGGGTTCACCTTGTCAGTTCATGGACTTTAGTCATTCGGTTCATTTAATGTGAAACTGCATATAAGACAGCTTAATCCTCAAAACGCGATGGTTCATTATCTTCTACGCAATGGTTCATGAATGTGAATCACTTGGTTCATGTATGACAAAACGCGAAAATTGTGTAAACACTTGGGAAAAAAAAAATAATACAATGATGAATCATGAAACATAGAAGACAATTCAATTCCTAGGTAAAAGCATCACCATCCGAATGAGAAATGTTAGGATGGCCGGAACTTGATGAACAACCTACAAAAGAAACGTAAAAGCTATGAGTGAAGCAACATGAAACACACATAATGAGTAGTACAAATGGGCAAATACGGGTATTCTTTTGGTTCACAAAGAGTATCGGTATGGTTCATAAACTTTTAATTAATGGTTCATTGAAAGAAATTGGACGGTTCATGTAAATTAAGGCACATTGGTTGAGGCATTTTGTCGAACATATGGTAGGCAATAAGGCAAACGTACATAATCAGCTTCTATGTTCAATCGAAGACTTCAAAATCACTTTCTAATGCAATCAAATCATGTAAACACCAATCATACACCCAAAATCTTATCTCAAATTCACAAGTTCTCACTTAACTTACCGAAGGAAAACCTAAAAACAAGCAAAGCATAAGTTCTAACTTTCAAAAACCCCAAATCGTTATTTATATCCATAAAAGCAATTGAACAAGAGCCAAAAGGCGAAAATACAATTGAAAAGAACAAGAGAGCCGAAGAAGGATGTGGAATGAACAAGAGAGCCGAAGAGATTTGTGAAAGAGCTGAAGAGATTTGCGTGGAGGGTCGAACGATGAACAGTGCGATCAGCTGGGATTCTGGGAAGAAGGATGAACAGTGAAGAGACGTAAAAAGACGAAAATACCCCTAGCAGCTAAAAAGCCTTTAAAATCCACGTGTACATCCGGCCATTAATTTTCCCTGATCCAACGGCCATGATATGTTCGCATTTTACACCCTAATTTGTGATCTCACCTGATCGCAAATCGCTAATTGAATTTAAAAATGTTACGTGACTAAATTTCCTTAACTAGATAGATTATACACATTGATAGAGGACAAAGAATTTGGCCGGTTATTTTGAATAACAGAATTCTGAAGTTGTTAATCATTAATGGAAAAACTTAATTAAATCCAAAATCGAAGACTTTGTTTTAGTCAACTTGTTCCGACTGCTTACCAAACTTCATTCGAGCACATATAAAACACTCATGTATATTTATATGATTCTAATGATATGAATTGGATAAGTCTTCCCTTAATCAAGGACTTCGTTCGTGCATTTTCATTATTTTATAGCATCCATCACGGCAGATTCATGCAAACATACAGAGCTTGCCAGCACGTCGACAGTCGACTACGTACATTAAAAACTCAGTAAGAACCCACACCAACTTATAATCGACAAACCATACATGCAGACCATCTTAAACACTTCGTGTGCTTCACGTACTACACCTCCTAATTACGGATTACTTCCAAATCCCCACCAACTTCCTACTTGTATATAATGCGTGGTTAATTCCCTTAATTCCATCCAACCAACTCAATCATAATCAGCTAAGTAATTAGAGTACTACCACTCTATTTCGACTTAGCCATGTCAACAAATTGGCCTCTCGTCTTGACAGGATGCATGCTACTCTGCATCGTAAACCCGTCGCTCGGGGCCTTCAAACCGACCCCATGGAAGCTCGCTCACGCCACGTTCTATGGGGACGAGTCTGCCTCCGAAACAATGGGTACATCACTCACTCACTCACTGATCAATCAATGTTCAATTCGTTACAAATATCGTTCTGTGTGATTGTGTTGGATCTGAAAAATGTTAGACACACACTTAGTTTTGTGCGCATGTGTATGCAGGAGGAGCTTGTGGGTACGGGAACCTGTTCGACAATGGCTACGGGACAGAGACAGCTGCGTTGAGCACGGTCTTGTTCCATAACGGGTACGCATGTGGGTCTTGCTTTCAAATGAAATGCACTCAATCTCCGTGGTGCTATAGTGGTACCATTACTGTGACCGCCACGAACCTTTGCCCGCCCAATTGGTACCAAGACAGCAACAACGGTGGCTGGTGCAACCCGCCTCGAGAGCACTTTGATCTTGCAAAACCCGCTTTCATGAAACTCGCGCAGTGGAAAGCTGGTATTGTTCCTGTCAGCTATAGGAGGTAATTAGCAAAGAACTGTTTTTTTTTTAAAGTAAATGCTGGGAAACAATACAAAACCGTCCTATATCTGAAGTTGGGAGACAAAATTGCCTAGTATATAAGATGGTCGGTTACTCCTCCTATCATCAATTGGTTTTAAAATGGAACCCCATCGGGCTTGTATCTGGGCCACCACACGTCTAATAGTAATGAACTGCTTCTTCATACTGATTGATTCTCTCATGTAAACACTCTTGTTTCTTATAACTTGGCAGGGTGCCTTGTGCGAGGAGTGATGGCCTGAGATTCTACTTCCAAGGGAACCCCTACTGGCTGTTGGTGTATGTCATGAATGTAGGAGACGGGGGCGACATCTACAAAATGTCGGTAAAAGGGAGCGGAACAGGGTGGATCAGCATGACCCATAACTGGGGTGCCTCTTTCCAAGCCTTTGCCCAGCTCGGTGGCCAATCACTCTCGTTCAAGATCATGTCTCTTACTACCAAAAAGGTGATCACTGCAAACAATGTGGCTCCTGCTTACTGGACTGTCGGCAAGACCTACTCGTCCAATGTCAATTTTAAGTGATCATACAAAACCAACGAATCGCTCCCATGCTGAACTATACTCTCACGTTCAGCTAAACGAGAAGAATCTCAATTGGGATTGCTAGTGTTTAACTTTGCTTTTGTTTAGTTATCTAATTGCCTCCCTGGCTTTTATGCCAAGAGGAGAATGCAAGTGTATGGAAGAACCTATGTTACATTGGTTTTTCTACTGAAATACCGGCATTATATTTCGTCTTCGGCTAAAATACATTACAAGAGCTGGATGTAACGTATTATAAAGTGTAAATTGCATCTAGTATTCTGAAAGTTTCTATATTTCCTTCAAACTATGATCGCTCTTCTGCAGTACATACTTATAAACAACACAAAGTAAGTCATAAAAACACTATGCAAATTAAGGAAAAAAAAAACTGTGATACATAAGTCAAGGTGAATGATCAAAAGGAAGAAAAAAACATACATGATGATGAAGGGGACCTACAGAAAGAACAACTAGAGAGCCAAAGATAGAGAAGGAGAAAGAGTTTGAGAAAAAAAGAAAGACCCAAAAAAGTGCTTGGTGTGGGGGAGACAAGTCATCAACACAAAGAAAGAGAATTGCAAACACTAAAAAGGAGATCATCGTAATCCCTCAAGCACGCTTGAAAGCCATTTGCATTTGCCCTTTTTGCTTCACAATCACTATTGCTACTTTTTTTTATTTTGCCATATGAGCTATCATCATCACACTCATGCTTGAAATCATTCCTCCCTCCCTAATAAAGGGTAAAAGCTTGTTACCCTTGCAGTTCAGCTTTTCAGCACCATTTCCACCTCAATTAAGACTATTTAAAGAGCTATTCTCTCAAAAAGTTAATTAATCCATGGGGATCAGGCATCAAACATCCTACATGTGAGCTTGTGCCAATTTGAAGAGCTACTACTATACTAGTACAATACAAGAAACCAAAGCATATCCAAGCCTTTTCAAGTAAAAGATTTCTATAGGTTCTGAAGTTAGCTACCTGAATTACGAGGCGACAGAGGACGAAACCCGTTCCGAAAGATACCCACTTGTGGAATCTGCAAAAATGCAAGTGTGTGAGAAATGTGATGATCTCTTGGCTTAGAAGAGAGTGCAAAGACACAAAGTGAGTGATGAAAAGTGTGCTGATCTTGTGAGAAGACAAAGCAGCCCTTTCTCACTTGTAGCGTTCATAGTAACCACTTTTGACCACAAAACCCCAAAGGGAAAGAAAAACAACAGCCCTCATCAAGTCATCATACACTCATACCTTCCAACCAACGTATCATCTCTGTCCAATTTGAAAGCCTTCCCTTTTCTCCTAAAGCATCAGCAGCATAAAAAAAGGCCATCTGCTTTCCCTTTCTCTTTCTCTTCACTTCCAACACAAGCCCATCTCTTCCTCTCTAGCATTCAACCTTGCAATACCATACACCAGTGATCTAAATCCACCAACAGATGTGCTGACCAAGCACACAAACCATACAAACAAAGGCGAAAACTCGCAGTCTATGGGATCTCTGTTCTCCCCTCTTCTACTACTCTTAACCCTCTTCTCATCATCCTCATCCTCCTCTCCATCCCAACCAATCACCTCTCCGCGAATGCTGGACCTCATGATCAGAGACTACACCACCAACCTCTCATCATCAACCCTCAAAACCGGGGTCCCGAAAACCATCACTCTCCCATCGAACCTCACCGGAATCACCGCGACCGCCATCCGCCTCCGCTGCGGCAGCCTCCACCGCTACGGGGCCCAGCTGGAGGAGTTCCACCTCCCCAGCAAGGGGTCCGCCACCGCCCTCCCCTGCGTGGAACGAATACTCCTCATCCGCCAGAGCCTGGCTCATAACAAGTCCGACATCTACTACAAGAGCTACAACTTCCGGGGATACCGAGCCGTGTCCCCGATCCTGGGGCTCCTGGCGTACAACGCCCAGAGCACCGACCCGTTCGAGCTCGGGGTGTACGCGAGCACCAGGAGCCCGATAAAAATCGATTTCAGTGGAGCCGGCATTTCGTCGAAGAAGCACTATTGCGCGACGTTCGGGTCTGGAGGGAAGATGAGGCTGCTCAACATGGTGGCGCCCCTCGTCTGTGTTTCGGAGAGACTCGGCCACTTCGTGCTGGTGGCCGAGGCTCCGGTGAAGGGGAGGGTTCCGGTGGAAGGGTCCGGATCGGGTTTGGAGGAGGGGAAGGCGAGCAGGTGGAAAATGGCGGTGGGGAGCTCGATAGGGGCGGCGATAGGGGCGTTCCTTCTGGGGCTGTTGCTGATAGCGATGGCGGTGAGGGCCAAGCAGAGGACCAAGGTGGAGGAGGAGAGAGTGAGGAGGGCGTACGAGGAGGAGGCGTTGCAGGTCTCCATGGTCGGCCATGTTAGAGCGCCCGTGGCGGGGAGGACGAGAACGCCGCCGTCCATTGAGCACCATTACAGGCCGCCGAGGGTGTGACGAACTCCTGAGTTGGGTGGTGGGAACCGACATGATGTTTTATTTTGATGTGTTTTTTTTTTCGGAGTACAAGATATTTTTATTATTTTTTCTTAGTGAAATAAGTGTTATAGTTTTCATATGGTTTCTAACTTGTAGTTTCTACTTGAATTTGTAATTTATTATGTATTGGCTATTATTTATCGTACAGGAACGCTAATGACAAGTTTGAATTACTTTCTTTTATTTAAAACGGTTTTTTTCCGGTCATGAAACGGGGTTTTCCCGGCGAAATTATATTGAAAAAGATCACATAGTCTTAAAGTGAGCTACAGTGTCCTCTGTTGGAATTAAACTTGATTTTGTAATTAGATAATTAATTAAGTTCATTCACTGATATTATTCAAGTGGTTATTGAATAGTTATTAGGTGGTTATTGGGTAGTTATTGGTTAGTTATTGGCATACATGTATATATATACGTATGTCTTGGTTTTTAGTTGTACGTGTAGTGTGTGGGAGAAAGGCACACTCACGTGTATCGGGCGTAGGTATCGTCCCGAGAGGAGGGTAGAGGGTATTGCCCCAAGTGATCGGAACGAAGGTATTGTTCCGGAGTTGTAACGGGGGCGAAGGTAATGTCTCCCGGTTAGTTATAGGCGAACGTAATGCCTGTGTAAACACACATAAAGGTAGTTTGTGTGTTGTACGAGAAAAACCGAGCATTGAAATTATGTTAATGGAATTTCCGGGTTCGAGTTTTCTACATCCTCATGGAGAATGCAAATAATCGGTTCCGAAGGAAAGGAGAACGAAGCAAAATCATAATGAAAATCTAAGGCTAAATTGGCTAGTTTATCGACCACTTTATTTGCAAGTCCGTTAATATGAGTAACTTGAAGATGGCTTCGTTTGTCATGAATCATGGAGTGACATTGGTGAATTAGCAGTTGATCACGATGTGGCTTCAGAAGAGGCTCATTCAAGAGTTTGCAAGCCACGAGCGAATCTGTGCAAATAGAGAAATGGACATCTGACTGTCGTAGTGCAGTGTGAATGCCATGGTAAATGGCCAGTAATTGAGCGCGAAGAGCATCACAATCTCTGCACATAAAAGTAAATGCCTCTAGAAACGTCCCCATGTTCATCACGGATAACACTAGCACCCCGTCCGAGCCCGGGTTCCCCTTGGAAACGCCATCAACAGTCAATTGTAGCCAGCCCATAGTAGGAGATCTCCACAGAACTTGCGTCGGTGTGTCCTCAGAAGCAGCAATGTGTGCTTGAAAAGAGTTGTTGAATTTGTTTGTGGATTCCTTGTAAGCATTAGTAATCGAGACCACCACATGCGATAGACTACGGTGATCGTCTCTCTTGTCAAAAACCAAACCATTTCTTACCTTCCAAGAATACCACAACATTGTGGTGAAAGTTGGCCTCCAGTTGTTGAGATGGCGAAAGTTAGAGTAAATCAGGTCCTTGATTTCCGTACCAATGTGTTGGGCTCCCTCCTTAATTTGGAGTAAACTAATCAAATTAGCCCATGATGATAAGCCCAATCCAAAGAGAAATCTAGAATCTTTGGGTAGATTAGTGAATAATCTAGAAATATGTAGCTAGGGTGGAAAATAGGATATTTTTATGGAGTATTCTAGAATTAGGTAGAATATGTGGGCTATTCTAGAATTATAAAGAAAGTTTGTGGGTAGAGAATTCTAGAACTTGTAAGCCAACATCAAAGCCTATAAATAGGCATGTATGTGTAGCACTTTGTAACCACTCAAGTGAAGCAATCAATTAAGTATATAAGAGTGTGGGTTAAGGGTAAGCCCTCGGGTGGGTGAAGAGTGTAAGTAAGTGAGAGTTCGGGTGAGAGTTCCACATAAAATTCATTAGTGTTTGTAATCTCTTTCCTCAAAATACATAAAAAATTAGGTTGTACATTAGTTGTCCCATTTGCCCATCTTATTCACACGAACAGGGAAAAGACGAGTTTTCCCAACAGTGGTATCAGAGCGAGGTTGTCCATACTCCGGTTTTCTCGTGCGATTGAAGATGGAGGCTACCGTTGCCTACGATGGCGACATGTTCAAACTCACGACGGACAACTACTCCTACTGGAAGCCGATGATGGAGGATCATCTCTACTACAAGGACTTGCACGAGCCCATCATCAACGAGAAGAAGCCAGAAGGAAAGAGCGACAAGGCGTGGGAACTTCTGAATCGAAAGGCGGTTGCCGTTATACGTAAGTACATTGACCAAACTCTTTTTGAGCATGTTTCTACTTACACAAATGCCTTTGAATTATGGACAAAGCTCGAGTCCATGATTCAAAATAAGACGCCTCGTAATAAAGCCCTCCTAATGCGGCGGTTGGTGAAGTTGGAGTATAAGGATGGTGAAAGCATGATCGAACACTTGAACAATTTCAAGGGGCTCGTAAATCAGCTAAATAAGGCTGAGATGAAAGTTGAGGATGAAATGCAAGCCCTTCTACTCCTCAGTTCCCTACCTGAGAGTTGGGACACGTTGGTGGTTACTTTAAGTAACTCAGCCCCGGAAGGAAAGCTCACCATGGACACCGTCAGTGATAGTCTTCTTAATGAAGAAGCAAGGAGGAAGGAACGAGACACGACCACCTAGTTCGAGGCTAACGTCGTCGATGGGCGAAGAAGAAACGACACTCTACAGAGCCGAGACATAGAGGAGTCTCGAGGTAAGTCACAATCACGATCCAAGATAACATGTTATTATTGTGGCAAGCTAGGTCACAAGAAAGTAGAGTGTCGAATCTTCAAGAAGGATTAGATGGCCGGTCATGTCAAGTCAGATGAGTTTATCCCAATGAAGAGTCGAGAGGAAAGGAGAACCACCGCCATGGCAATCGGAGGTGATGAAGTTTATCTCGTTGGAGGAGGCAATATGCGGAACGCTGCCTATGATGATAACACCTGGGTCATCGACACCGGCGCATCCTTCTACGCCAGCTTTGATAAAGGTATCTTCTCATCCTACCAAAATGGTGACTTTGGTAACATATGGATGGGGAATGGAGGCACGAGCAAGATCGTTGGGATAGGAGATATTACCCTAACGTGTGATACAGGATGCAAGCTCTACCTAAGAGATGTGAGGCATGTACCTGACATGCACCTCAATCTTATATCAGCGGGAAAACTAGATGAAGCTGGTCTAGTGAATCTCTTTGGTGAAGGAAAATGGAAGCTCACCAGAGGAAGTCAGATCGTGGCTCGAGGAAGGAAGAAAGGGTCGTTATACCTGATGCGAGCCGAGCCCGATGCTAAGACCAAGGAGTTCATGCACCGCGATCCTCCCAAAGACGAGCTCAGCCATCAGCGAAGGGATCCGATCAACAAGAAGATTGATCGAGGAGCAGTTACAACCGAGAATGGTGACGCTGATGATGAAGATGTTGTAGGACAATCCTCTGGAGAGAGAAAGGATAGCCCGAATGAGTACGAGATACTCACGGATGAAAGACAACCTCAGGCCTATGAAGTTGAAGTGGCTAGCCAACGTGAAACCAAGGGGGTAAGAGCCATGCAAGAGGAGACAAAAGCCTTGCATGAGAGCCTCACTTGTGAGCAGGAGAAAGCCATGCAAGAAGAGACGAAAGCCTTGCATGAAGACCATTCATTCCAGCTGGCAAAAGAGCAGCCTGTGCTGGAGAGCACAGAGGTAGAACCGATCGAAGAAAATGATTCCAAGAGTTTAACGTCAAGCTTTACGGATGCCTCTGAAGGGGGAGTTGGCTCTTGGAAATCAAAGATGAAGAAGTATCGCCTTGTTAAGGTAGAGGATAGCGTATCCACAAAGGGATGCATGAAGATCTGGTCACACGCGATGACCAAGATAATGATAGACAAGAATGACGAGATCGTGATACCGTTACACTTCCAAATTAAGTCGGGAAGGGGGAGATTGTTGGGCTCCCTCCTTAATTTGGAGTAAACTAATCAAATTAGCCCATGATGATAAACCCAATCCAAAGAGAAGTCTAAAATCTTTGGGTAGATTAGTGAATAATCTAGAAATATGTAGCTAGGGTGGAAAATAGGATATTTTTATGGAGTATTCTAGAATTAGGTAGAATATGTGGGCTATTCTAGAATTATAAAGAAAGTTTATGGGTAGAGAATTATAGAACTTGTAAGCCAACATCAAAGCCTATAAATAGGCATGTATGTGTAGCATTTTGTAACCACTCAAGTGAAGCAATCAATTAAGTATATAAGAGTGTGGGTAAGGGTAAACCCTCGGGTGGGTGAAGAGTGTAAGTAAGTGAGAGTTCGGGTGAGAGTTCCACATAAAATTCATTAGTGTTTGTAATCTCTTTCCTCAAAATACATAAAAATTAGGTTGTACATTAGTTGTCCCATTTGCCCATCTTATTCACACGAAGAGAGAAAAGACGAGTTTTCCCAACACAATGAACAAATAAGAGGGCAATCAGTTCCCCGCTAGAGCTTGCCATACTAGCTTGATGGAGTTACTAGAAAAACGTTGCCTCACCATTAATTACTGACTGCCATGCCGAGGCCTTTTATGCAGAATTTGGTATTTCCATAATTAAATTTTTTCATTAGATTTAATATACTATGTTAATTTTTCTCAAAATTAATAATCAAAATAACTTAGAAACATGTTTGTATTGATAAGACTAAATTTCTATAAAACAATGTTCGACAAAGAAAAATATAAACTAATATGATGCTCTTGCCAAAACCAAATTGTAATCAATAAAACTGATATTTATAAGATATTACATGATATGATCAATTCTTTCCAAATTTGAATTATTGTCAAAAGATTTTGAATTATAGTTTGAAATCAATTAAAAGGATAATATCAATGACGAAATTACTAAGTTTAGAAACATTTTTAACTATCATTTTAAACATTATCAGTGAAAAAATTAAGTTGTATAAGTATTATTCAAACTTCAAATTTTAAAAATGCAGAAGTTTATGGCTCATCTTTTTATTCCAACTAAATTTTTATCATCTTACATTATATGGCATTTTGTCTCATGGTATACTCTTTCTACTTTATATTGCTTTTTTAGATATGTTAAAAGTTATTTATATTCATCAATTCTTCAATCTTCAAATTGTACAATTTGTAAAACGGATTTTTTACCATATGTCTTAAGGGCATAGGCTAAACACCGTTAAATAGAAAAATTTGTTATTTTTATTTATCTAAGGATTTAAATCTTTTTTGTGACAAGTTTATACATTTTCCTTTTAGGGTGTAATTTCAAAAATCGGGAAGCTTATCATATGCCTTAAGATGATAGGTTAGAAAGACCGTTTATAAAATGCAGATCTATTCAACGAGATCTAACAAAATGCATTATAACAAAGATATTATTTCGAGCTTCAAGTCGAAACACGTACAAGAAGTTCGTGTAATTAGTAGGTGGAAGCTTAATAAGAAAGATAATCCAAAAATCGCTTTTACATGTACAAAATCTATTCCGTATTACTAAGTAAGTCATAAACGTATCCTACTTTTAAAGAAAAAACAAGTTTGTAATATATTGTATAATTTTTGAAGAAAAATAATCACATTACTACAAAACTAATACAAAACTAATACATGTAAAAAAATAATTTAATTAAAAATTTAACAAAATCTACACAAGGCGGCAGAAATCTCACTAGTGTTTAAAAATACCGACACTAAAATGTGTCTCGAATTGGAGTAAATAACAACACCCGTGGCTGGCGAAATTTACGCACCTGAAATGGCAGCGATTTATTTCAACACAGTCCTTTTTTATTTTTGGTCAAGTTTCAACACAGATCTTAAATTTTCGGCAGTGTCGAAAATGGCAATAAAATACGTGGCTTATAACATGTTTTTCTAGTGGTATATATTACGGAGTACCAGAGAAGTTAATGATGTCATCACCACAAAGTATTACCATCTCCTATAAAATTGACCAGTAAGAACAAATCTAAAGAATCTTTTAGCATTGGACTATAAGCTAGGCATGAGCCTTGATTCTTGAAAGCCATCGTTTTTTGCAGCAAGACTATTACGCAACACATGCGTGTTTGCTTAAGCTCGGAATGGCACCGGAAAGCTCTAATCATTACTTAACAATAGAGATCTCCGATAATTACATGCCGTAAAACAAACAGTCGCATGTGATAGATCCATCCAAATTCCAAAACAATAACACGAAAATAGAACAAAACTAACGATTCGTTCATTCAAACTGAAACTGAAATCAAACAGGAAGGACGGGGAGAGGAACAACTCCGATATGTGGGTTCAATCGTCGGCAGGCTCCGCTTAGCTTGATGCAATCGGCGACCGGAAAATGAGAGTTCCGGTATCCGATCTGCACCAAGCGAAGCAGAGACAGCGGCGAACACATACGTCTCTCTTTTTGACCTTGTTCTCATGCACACAAAAAGCCTATGCCTTGGGTTTTAGGCGGCTGAGTTTGTGATTAGGAGGAAACAAGAGGTCTTACTTATAGTGGAAAAGAACAAATAAGATTAACCCACTTGGCCTAAATTACAGAAAATAGTATCAAATACGGAGTACTAAAAAAAATGAAAAATTGGAGCCAATACGGAGTACCTAAATTATTATAGTGGATATTTTAAAGAGAGAAAGATGTATGGAGAGCTTTTTATAAACATTTGGAAACTAATTAGCCAATGCTCCGTATCAAATACAGAGTACTAAAGAAAATGAAAAATCTGACCCAATGCTCCGTATTAGGTTATTTAAATATTATAAATAACCTAAATTATTATAGTGGATATTTTAAATTGAAGAGTATATTATTACTACTAAATAAGAGTCTAATCTATACTTTCTATATTATAAAGCAAAGACAAAGTCTTCACAGAACCCTTTCACTTTTATATTTTACCCGTTCTCCTTCTTCAATTTATATTAAAAGGGTAGTTTCTCCATCAAGGTGCTTTCAATTTTTGATAAGTTTATTTTATGGAATTGTCTTGACTTCCCTAATTTTTTTTCTTTTTTAAATTTGTTTTGAGTCCAATCCTCACGAACGACACCAATTTTGGACTTCTGGCCGCTATCGCCATCACCTTCTCCAACTCCATTGTCGCTTTTATTGTGTTCAAGCTTGCATCAATTGCGTTTCGAATTTGATAAGTTTCTCCTCGGGGATTGTGTTGGTTTCTCGTTTCTCTTATTTAACCTGATTTTGGCATTTTTTAATTTCCCTCCCTCAAATATGAGAATCGTCGTTGTATTAAATACCCTAATTTTGGCTTTTTAATACCCTAATATAAGGATCGTTGTATTAAATACCCTAATTTTCACAAGTTTTAAATGATGATCCAACCGACTTATTGGATTGTAATTATTAATAAGACTCTTTATTTATGAAACAAACTATAGGATTCATAAGGAGTTATCCATTTTCTTCTTTTGAATTGAGCATTACAGTTATGATCTATATATGACATTCTCATTTAAATTCAAGAAAAGGGTTGGATGCTATGTTGTTGTCACTGATTAGGAGACTCTATTGGAAGATATCAACATCAATCTAGTGGTCACAATATTTCCCGCGAGCAACCCTACTCCATAAAGCATCCGACTCCTGCAAAACATGCCAACCAAGTGTGGCAAGCAGTACATTGTTCTGGCTGTACGAAGGCCTAAACCTTCATGACATTTCGAGACTATTATCTTATTCCATGCAAGTAAATGCATTTTCCTGGCATCATTCGACGACCCTTATATCAAATTTCGAATCTGCTGGTCCAGACCATCACACACTGACCTTGGAATCATTGTTGATTGCATGATGTAGACCGGAAGTGATGAGAGAACAGACTTGGCCAAGGTAACACGTCTCGTAGCCGATAGCTTCCTAGCCTCTAGAAGGGTCTTTATCCTGTCATGAAGGTGTGCGTACCGATCATTAGTCATGCGAGCCACAGGCGTTTGACTCCAAGATACGTGCCAAAGTTTTCCGCTTGTGGATGTTGCCAACACCTAACTGATTTCATCCTTAGTAGAATCATTAACTTTTGAAGAGAACAAAACGCTACTCTCTCAAAGCTGTGTTCTTTGCTTGAAAAGTGACTGGATTTTGTCCAATCACTCCTTGACCACCCGAGCCTATGCTACAGTAGCATCCCCAAAGAGGACCAAATCATCAATAAAGAAAAGGTGGGAGAGACGTACACCTCCCTCCCAAACCAGTTTCCATTTCCCATCCTGGACGGTAGCATGGATGATATGGGACAAAACTCCATACCAAGAACAAAGAGATAGGGATCGAGAAAGCGGATCACCTTGCTGAACACCCCTTGTCGTTTAAAAGATCCACTTCTAGCCCCATTCCAGAGCAACTCCATATGTCCTTTCGTTTGGCATTGCATAATGACTTCAATCAAATGGTTAGGGAAACCAGCAACCCTGAGAATGGCCCTAAGGATACCCCATTTAAAACTATCATAAGCTTTGGCGAGATCAATTTTCAGAATCATATGGCTCGCCCCAAAGATTGAGGAGAGACCACAATGGATATTATAAATAACCTAAATTTTTATAGTGGATATTTTAAATTAAAGAGTCTAAATTATTACAATACTACACGGATAAGAGTCTGATTTGAGCTATAATTAGAGAATTATAAAATAAGAAGACAAGAATATCTTCCAATCTCTAGAGGCCTTGCTACACTTTGGTGTCCAAAAAGTATACTTTTATTGTCTTGGAATTGATCAAAATCAACTATATTTCATCAATTTCAAGGAAATGAAAGTATACTTTTTGGAAGAAAGTATACTTTCACACAAAAGTGTAGCATTGCCTAATTTGTGAAGTCCTCTTCACAAAAAATTATGTCATGTGGTACTCTATTTTACCGACATGTAGAAAAATGGAATGCTTCAAACGTGGTGTGATCAGTTGTTACGGTTATCTTTTAAATCAACATGTTGTAACTAGTTTGATATTAACTTCAAATGATACAGTTACAATCACGTCCTCTAGCTTCAACAGCTATCCTTATGATACTTATGCCTTCTTGCATTGGTTCCCCGAGTAGTGTTTCTCACACTCCTAATTGTAGTTTCTTTTCACTTTTATGTTTTACCCATTCTTCTTCTTTAATTCATAATAAAGGGGTAGTTTCTCCATCAAAGTGCTTTCAAATTTTGATTAGTTTATCCTCTGGAAATGTCTTGACTTCCCTAATATTGTTTGGTTTCTACTTCTTTAGATTTGTTTTGTGTCCAATCCTCACGAACGACACCAATTTTGGACTTCTGGCCGCCATCGTCATCACCTTCTCCAACTCCATTGTCGCTTCTATTGTGTTCAAGCTTGCATCAATTGCATTTCGAATTTGGTAAGTTTCTCCTTGGGAATTGTGTTGGTTTTTCGTTTCCCTTATTTAACCTGATTTTGACATTCTTTAATTTCCCTCCCTCAAATATGAGAATCGTTGTATTAAATACCCTAATTTTGGCTTTCTAATACCCTAATATAAGAATCGTTGTATTAAATACCCTAACTTTCACAAGTTTTAAATGATGATCCAATCGACTTATTGGATTGTAATTATTAATAAGACTCTTTATTTATGAAACATACTATAGGATTCATAAGGAGTCATCCATTTTCTTCTTTTGAATTGAGCATTACAGTAATGATCTATATATGACATTCTCATTTAAATTCAAGAAAAGGGTTGGATGCTATGTTGTTGTCACTGATTAGGAGATTGACGAGGAGCTTGTAGATGAGTGTGAATCTGGAGTCGACCTTGGGTGTTCTGATGTAAAGCATGACTAGGATTGAGCAGAGTTTTAATGACAACTGAGCTCTTCTGTGCAATTATCGGAGAATTTGATGCATTTACTTAAGCAATATAACATTATATATGTTGCCTTCTTTATCCAATCACTACGAATGCTTAACTTAGCTTGATCCAATATTTGGATATGTTGAATCAAATGACTAGATTGAATGCATGACATGAACTAATGAGATATTGATTGAATGTATAGTTGGTCTTGATTTTCTAATTGTGATTGCACTTTGGAGTTTGTAACATGTTTAACAAACACATGCGTATTTCCAAATATGGGGGTTTTAAGTCTTAACCTACGTGATCAATAGGTCCTTGGTTATAAAAACAATTATATACACTAAAAAAAAGATATGATTTGATATGTGACCCGTACAAGGTATGAGTAACCACACTAGTTATAAATAACAAGTCTAAACTATACTAGATTAATTAATATGTCTTCACAATAAAAACATTTGTCGTCAAACCGCTTTCCTTAAAATACTGGGAAAAAAATTCATGAGGAATACGAGAATAAAGTATTAGTAACAATCAATTTATCTTTAATAGCACAGTCAATTTTCAAGGCACTTTCTACATGCTTTTTAAATAATTAATAACAATCAATTTATCTTCTTTAAGTATTAGATTTAAAATTTTCATTTTATTAACAATTTAACCCTCTTCAAAAGAGAAAAAACAATAAATTTTAAAACTGTTATATGATAAAGTTGTTTTATGTCATAATACAATAGAATTGTTGATATCATGAATAAAAAATTGCATATGTTGCATGGTTAGTCAAATTGTTTCAATTGGCTAGATAAAAGGAGGCTATGTCCAAACCCTATTTGTTCTCCTATTAGGGAGCGTTTTGAAATGCTTGAAACACTTGAAATGTAGAACACAATTGTATATGTTAAGTTAATGCAAGATCAAACTGAAAGTAGGTTAGAGTTAATACGATAGGATTGAAAATTTTGATATGGTGATGGCCCCGGATGTACCACGAAAGGAAGTATAAAATATCAATATAATGATTTAGATTAACTAAAGAGGTTAAGTTATCATCTCTTTGCGTATTAGATTGGACTATGTAGTTTATTTTTTGTTCTAAGTTAGAAATTATAATGTTGGGTGAATTGGCAATGGAAAAAGAAGTGGTTGAAATTGATAAAGACCCCCTCGCTCTCTTTCCCCCGTGCCTCATCGAAACCCCATGAACAGCACCTCCAAAGCCAAAAACAACCCAAAAATCCGACCCATAGACAACCAATCGATGGCTCTTTCGGCGTCATTCTATTCCTACTCCTCTCACAAACCCATATAGAAGCCTCTTCTAGCCGCTTTTGGGTGGTAGAGACACGACCCCAATCCTGTAAAGACGGGAGACCCGGCCATGATTTGCGGCTGAATGGAAGACAACCGGTTCTTTGGAGATCAAAAACAAGGAAAACAAATGATATCAATCTCAAATCGACTAAGAGAAGGCGACAATTTCGACGACGGAGCTGGTATGGAAAAAACCCCAATTTGCCTCAAGTCTAGGGTTCGAAACGGAGTACTGTTCATCAATATTCATCGAGAGAGTGGCACGAAAGAAGATAGCCAAGGTTGGAGAGCGGGTTCCCGGGAGATCGTGCCTGCTGGATCTCAAGGGAGACTCAATCCAAGCAACGCTCCATTTGAAAGAACCATGGTGGTACTTGTTTTACCGCCTCCAGAATTCCCAGTTTGGGGAAGGACTCTTGAAGTGTCTGAGGTGGGTTTGGCGTTCCTCTTGCACCTTTAAACTGCACTTTGCATCAATTATGTGTTGGTTTATTGCAATTATTCTATCATGTATAGATGGGATTATCAGCATATGTCCTTCACACTTGCTTACGTATCCTAAAGCTCATCATACTAATTTTTTTGAATTCTTGTACTGGGGAGTTATCTTGGTCGAAAAAGTTGGGAGATTAAAAGTAATGATTATAGAGAATGGCAAGAAGTGTTTTAAATTAGTTTGTTGTTCTTATGAGAACCCTTTGCTTGAACAATCAGAAAACTTGAGCCTTTATAAAGAACCCGAACAACTGCCTACTATGGTCAATGAGACCTTAAAGAGTAGTGCAATGAAAAATCAATTTGGACCAATGGGGTCAGTCTTTGTTGCAAACCCCTGGCTGTTGAGAAATGTAACAAGAGCTTTGCAATATGGGGATAGCTGGCCCCAAGTTGAATTTTTCCGGCATGGAAAGTTATACATTGGTATGATGCCTTCCTTATGTGCGATTTTACGATGGATCAGGGTGATTTATGGCCCTTGCATATATAAATCTGATTGCATTGCAAGCTTTTGCTCTTTCCTTGCTTGCCAAGGGACGTGGGTCGCAGTCCATGGCTTGTTGGGCAAGCGTCTGCTCTTTCCTTGCTTGCCAAGGAGGTTGTTTTTTCTCTTTTTTCTTTTATTAGTTTTGTTTTTTTAATAAGTTTTTGTCTGGTAGGATGGATTACACTTTCTCCCGTACTGTTGTCTGGAAAGTCGATTTGAGTTTGGATTGGAGTTCGAGATCATGTTTCCGGATGTTGTCCGGGTGGTGTGTTTCCTTTTCAGGCGTCTTGTCACACCTCCTCAAGCTGGGTTCTTACTGTCTTGCTCTCCGGCGGCTCTACACGCTTGTGTTAGATTCTCATCTAACCCGCGGAATTGCCTTTCTCCGACGCTGCTCCAAGCTATTGTTCTGTCTTTCTAGGCTGTTGTACTCATTTTTTATCATTTCTGCCTGTTTTTGTTTGGATCTGCTAGCCTTTTTGGCTGCCGTTGCTAACGGCCTTTCGGATCACCAAGTCTGTTTGGTTTCCGAATTCTCACCTGTTTCAAAAAAAAAAAAAGGAAAGTGGTTGAAATTCTCACCCGCGATCTCGTAAAGAGAGCCATTATTAGAAACACAATTTATATAATGAAAAAAATATCTTCTTTGAAAACCAATTTGACAAGTACTCCCTTTGTTTCTTAAAAACTAACGTTAACCAAAAAGCATTGTTATTAAGAAACAATTAACTATCACATTTGCACAATAATATACTCCTTTGCCTTATAAACACAAACAGTAATTACCTACACAAATCAATGTTGATTACTCCATTACTCCTCTCTCTATCCATCTTTCTTATTCCCCTAATTGCTTCTAATAGGTAAAATTCATTTGTGATGGTCTGCATACTCTCATCTCTCACGTTAATCAAACAAAGAAGGAAGCAAAATTTTGGATTAAACTTGATTGAAATTTAAATTTGTAGGAAAGGGGGATCTATAGACTAAACTTGATTAAAATTTTTAAAATTTCACTTGGAGCCAAACTTTGAAATTATAAGTAAGATCAAATGCTTATAAATACACTATATACACTTTTGATGTGATCAGGTTTCTTGCTCTTTTCTTGGAATCTTGAATGATGGGCTCCTCCTTGATGGGATCGGTAATGCTTTGATGGTGTTGATTCTGAAGAACGATAACCCGACTACAACGACACACTTCCGCCTTATCTCTCTCTGGAATGTTTTATTTACGATAGCCATCAAAGTAATTGTCAACCGTTTGAAACCGGTCCTCCCTTCTCTTGTCTCGCCAACACAAGCGAGTTTTATCTCGGGCCGCCAGATTATTGACAATGTGGTCATTGTTCTTGAGGTTTTTTACACTATGGCCTCTCCTCAATCTTCGGGGCGAGCCATATGATTCTGAAAATTGATCTTGCCAAAGCTTATGATAGAGTTAAATGGGGTATCTTTAGGGCCATTCTCAAGGTTGCTGGTTTCCCTAACCATTTGATTGAAGTCATTATGCAATGCCAAACGAAAGGACATATGGAGTTGCTCTGGAATGGGGCTGGAAGTGGATCTTTTAAACGACAAGGGGTGTTCAACAGGGTGATCCGCTTTCTCAGTCCCTATCTCTTTGTTCTTGGTATGCAAGTTTTGTCCCATATCATCCATGCTACCGTCCAGGATGGGAAATGGAAACCGGTTTGGGAGGGAGGTGTACGTCTCTCCCACCTTTTCTTTATTGATGATTTGGTCCTCTTTGGGGATGCTATTGTAGCACAGGCTCGGGTGGTCAAGGAGTGATTGGACAAAATCCAGTCACTTTTCAAGCAAAGAACACAACTTTGAGAGAGTAGCGTTTTGTTCTCTTCAAAAGTTAATGATTCTACTAAGGATGAAACCAGTTAGGTGTTGGCAACATTCCACAAGCGGAAAACTTTGGCACGTACCTTGGAGTCAAACGCCTGTGGCCCGCATGACTAATGATCGGTACGCACACCTTCATGACATGATAAAGACCCTTCTAAAGGCTAGGATGCTATCGGCTACGAGACGTGTTACCTTGGCCAAGTTTTTTCTCTCCTCACTTCCGGTCTACATCATGCTATCAACAATGATTCCAAGGTTAGTATGTGATGGTCTGGACCAGGAGATTCGAAATTTGATATAAGGGTCGTCGAATGATGCCAAGAAAATGCATATATTTACTTGCATGGAATAAGATAATAGTCTCGAAATATCATGAAGGGTTAGTTAGGCCTTCGTACCACCAGAACAATGTACTGCTTGCAACACTTGGTTGGCATGTTTTGCAGGAGTCGGATGCTTTATGGAGTAGGGTTGCTCGCGGGAAATATTGTGGCCACTAGATTGATGTTGATATCTTCCAATAGAGTCTCATAATCAGTGACAACAACATAGCATCCAACCCTTTTCTTGAATTTAAATGAAAATGTCATAGATCATTACTGTAATGCTCAATTCAAAAGAAGAAAATGGATGACTCCTTATGCTCAATTCGAAATTTTCAAATTAGACCTCTTGTTTCCTCCTAATCACAAACTCAGCCGCCTAAAACCCAAGGCCTAGGCTTTTTGTGTGCATGAGAACAAGGTCAAAAAGAGAGACGCGCGTATGTGTTCTCGCCGCTGTCTCTGCTTAGCTTGATGCAATTCGGGAATCGGAACTCCGATTTTCCGGTCGCCGATTGCATCAAGCTAAGTGGAGCCTGCTGACGATTGAACCCACATACTGGAGTTCCTCTCCTTCTCTTTCTGTTTTATTTCAGTTTCAGTTTGTATCTCTTCTGTATCCAATCCAAATTGTTTGTTTTGTTGTAATTTTCGTGTTCCTGTTTCGGAATAATCGGAGATCTCTACTGTTAAGTAATGAGTAGACCTTTCCGGTGCCGTTCCGAGCTTAAGCAAACATATGCATGTGTCTTGATCTAGTTTTATTCATCATGACATGAGCATCTTTGAACGGATTTAATTGCGTTAATTCGCTAGTCAATAGCAATTATGTATGATTATTTCTAAGCATATCTCTCTGCTTCTTAATCAACACTTTTTTTTTTTTTGGCTATCATTGTGGAATCATCCCAGCTTAATTATCCGGATCTGTAGTGAAATAAATCCAGCTCAATTTACAGCCTCTCAAACAAAAACATCACTTTTTTTTGTTGCTCTATTTTTCGTTGGTTTTTCGCTTTTAGTGTTGTGTAATAGTGTTGCTGCAAAAAAAACGATGGCTTTCGAGCATCAAAGCTCATGACTGGCTTGTAGAGGTATCAAAACCAGACTAGACCCGAAAAATCGACCCGAATCGATCGAAAATTTTTGAGTTGAAACTCGAGACCGACCCGATATATTATATATGTAGAATAAATAAATTATATTGTAAGTATCATAATATATTTTATCATTAAATCTATTATAAATAAAATATTATTGTTAAATATATTAAAAATAATATTTAATTATTAAATATTATTATTTAATCATAATATTATTTTAATAATCATTAAAAATTCAAATTCTTGACCTGTTAGGTCAACCCGAACCCACACGATAACCTGTCAAGACCCGACCCGGCTTGACCTGTAACTCGATTGACCTGAACCCGCACTCAACCCGAACCCGAAAAGACAGAACCCGAATCCACCTGACCCGACCTTTTTGACACCTCTACGGGCTTGTAGTCTAAACTTATATTTTTAAACTAGTTGAACATATAATAAATAAAATATTAATGTGAAGTGTATAATAAAATTTTTAACATAATTTGGTTTCATTGAATATTAGATGTTTTTTTTGTTAAATGATTGATTGAGAAAATCTTATGATGCAAATCATGTACTTATATTTAGTCAATAAAATACATTATTATGCAATTTATGTGTACTTAATTATATTTTAGTAGGCAAAACACCAACTTGATATACACAAATTAAACTTGTAGTTATTTTAATCATAATATTTAATGAATAATATTTTCCCTCTATATTTATGAATAGACAAAAAAACATATCTTACGAAAATATAACATATTTTAAAGATCATGATATTTTGAATCTAAAAAAATTGGTATGAAAGATATTAGGAAATTAATAGAAATTGTAAAAACAATTTTAAACAAATATAAGGTGGGGTGAGAATAAAATTTTTATATAAATTTAAAAATTTTATGATTTCCAATTTTTTTATTCAATATCTTTTTGAGCAAAAAAATCAAATTAAGGAAAATCAAATAAATCAAACCATTAAGAAAGACAATAAAATTATTTAAAGAAAATAAAATTAAAGATAGATAGTATGATTTTAAAGATAAAATTGAGGATTAGATAATTAAGGGAAATAAAAAATACAAAGTTGTTATTATCTATTTGAGTTGAAAAAAATAAATTAAAATCAAGCGGGGCCAGAATCAATGTGGGGGCTCGAAAACGGTCGACTTTTATAATATATATTGATTATTTATTTTTACCTATATTACTTTCGTAGTAATGTGATTACTTGGGTTATTTTTCTTCAAGAATTATAAAATATATTACAAACTTGTTTTTTTTTTTGAAAGTAGGATATGTTTATGACCTAGATAGTACTCCAATTTGGAATAGATCTTGTACATGTAAAAGCAATTTTTGGATTATCTTTCTTATTAAACTTCCACATACGAATTACACGAACTTCTTGTACATGTTTCAACTAGAAACTCGAAATAATATCTTTGTTATAATGCATCTTGTTGGATCTCATTGAATAGTTCTGCACTTTATAATCGGTCTTTCTAACCTATCGTCTTAGGGCATATGATAAGCTTCCCGAATTTTGAGATTATGTCACAAAAAAGATTAAAGTTCTTAAATAAATAAAAATGACACATCTTTCTAGGCAAAATATATCACTAGAGCCCTGCATTTGAACGTTTTTTCCTATCACCCCCCTATATACTACCCCTATTTTTGCTTATTGAACACAAATGGGGGTTGGAACCGTTACATGATTCATATGCGCCAGAGCTGTCAGTCACGTAAAAAAAAAATGTCATGTAACACCAACACCAGAACGCCACATAAGCCATATTATGCCACATAAGCCTAATCAACCCAATTAACTTTACAAAATTTGATATTGTAACATTAGAAATGAAAGAAGTTTGATGATGGAAAATGTAATAATAAAAAATGAAACAAGTTTAAAAAAAGAAGGAAAAGAGGACTAGTTCTAGTACTGCCGGTTTTTCGGTTTCGATTCAGGTTCCGGACTGGTTCCGGATTCAAAACCGGATAAAAATAAACAAATATAAGATTTTATTTTTATTTTTTATTTTGGAAAATAAAAGTTGTTAAATTTGGGTATTTAATCCCTTTTGGTTTATAAATTTTGTTTTGATTATTATATATAAATGTACATTTAGTGCCTAATTTGTAGTTTTTTTGATATGTTTGACATAATTTATGTATATTTTTTGTTGAAAAGAGAAGAAATCGGCGGTTTAGGACGGTTCGGAACCGGATGGAACCGCCTGTTCCCTGGTTCCGGGGGAAGGGGAACCGGAACTGTAACCGTCCTCGGAACTGAACCGAACCGACCGTTCCGGTTCCGGTTCCGTACGGTTATGGCTTCAGCCGGTTTTGACCCGGTTCCGGAACCATCGATTCCCCGGTTCCATTGGAACCGGACCCAGGTATAAGGAGAGGCCATAGTGTGAAGAACCTCCTGAACAATGACCACATTGTCAATAATCTGGCAGTCTGAGATAAAACTAGCTCACTTGTGTTGGCGAGACAAGAGAAGGGAGGACTGCTTTCAAACGGTTTGTAATATTCGACTTTATTCAGTCCCGTTTTCTTGACCCGCAAGCTATCTCGGATACCTTTCCCCATAAGTAAAATACCAATTGTAAAATCTGGATACATATTAATTAAGCCTAAAAGATAAAAACAAATCAACCAAAAGTTATATATGATTTCAACCAAAAAAAAAAAGTTATATATGATTAGCTTTGCGTAAAAAGCAATAACGTGTAACCTAGAAAAAAATAAAAATAAAACAAGAGTCCTGCTATATAAGGTTCTCCATGGGCTTCAATCTCGTTACGCCGTCATACTAGTCAAGCCAAGCGAACGCGTGGAGATCTCCGCTAGTCCCGTCCAAAGAAGCCTCGTTTTGCATCGTTGCAGAGTCGGCATTGGTCGTTCTCCATTGTCGTCGTAGGTAAGGTCTCTTTCCTTCCATTCATGGTCGTAGGAGTCGGGGTTAGGCTTCGTCGGGTCGAGTCAAGCGTTGTAGGCCGGAGTTGTTCGGTGGCAGGGGCGGGGGCATTTCTCTCGGGATGGTTCGGCAGTCGGCGACCGGGAGCATGCGGGTGTGATCGGAGAGGTTTCAAGGTAGTGGACGTCGGCCCAGTGGCGGAACCAGGATTTCGTGTGAGAGGGGGCTAAATACAAAAAATATTGAAATTACATTAATCGGTTTCTTACAATAACATTTTTCGATTTGTCATATTTTCAAATCGTACAATAACTTCTTTAGTTTCAATCCACTTTCGAATATCTTTCTCAATATAAGTAATCAAACATTGATCAAACCCATCTCCGAACCAATTACGTAATGAAGTTTTAACAAGATTCGTACCGGAAAAAGCTCACTCAACAATAGTTGTAATAACAAACAAAAAGGCACCAAATTAACGATATACCAAATGATAAACCTTTTTTTTTTTTGGTCGAATACCAAATGATAAACTAATAACACAACCGTTCAAAGCCATTCAAATATGAATTTATAATTAATCTCACAGTTCAAAGAGATCATGTGAATTATGAGTTTACAATCACAGCCATTCAAATATGAATTTATAATTAATTAACGATTGCCATCCCTCTTCACATCGTCTACAATCAATTTATGAGTTTAGTATATATTTTTTTTTAAATATGTAGCCCCCACTCGGCACGTGCTGGTTCCGCCCCTGCGTCGGTCGGCGTCGGGGCAGGGTAGTGAGGGTGAGCGGGCCAGTAGGGGTTGTCAGAGAGGTGATCGGAGACCACGAGCGGCGTGGTTGGCGTGGGTCGCAAGTCCGGTGGTCGGGCCAGGGGAAGCGAGCGAGCGGCGAAGAAAGTGGGTGGCACGAGAAAGGGTTGTGCTTTTGGCCGGAGGCGGGTGAGTTGGCTGAAGAGTAGGAGTCCGGGTATGGAGCAAAGGGTCGATCAACAGGGGTTGGTTGCCTATGAAGAAGATTTGAAGGAATTAAGTGATTAGCTTAAGCTAAACCTAGTTAATTAAGGAAGCAAAGTCAGATTCATAAAATAAAAATTGAATCAGAGGCAGAGGATGGTCGAGGGAATGTGTACGTAATTGTGCGTATGAGGAAATTGGTGTTTTAACTTTTGGTAAGCTTAACTAGGTGGCGGCCTAGGGGGAAGGTAGTTAATTGTCATTTAAATCGTGATCGAGTCAGGTTGGGTTAGTTCGGGTCCGGTCCGGGTTCTAAATCTTTTATTTTGAGTAAAACGCGTGTTGATATTTTTATTATCGTGTTTAGGACATCGATTTCTTCCGGGTCTTGATACTCCTTGTTCATAGAGAATTCCTTCGTCTTCAAGGTAAGTCGTTCTGCGACTTGCTCGACTAGGTGGTTCTATTCAATTCATGTTGGATTGCGTGCTGTGCTGGTAGGATTGGTTTTGGGGAATTAGTCCCTACAATATTATTTTAACTAAATTGTGTTTATTAATATATATATATATATGTTTGTGTGATCGTATGTGTTTATGTGTGCAACTGGTTTTCAAAAGGATTTTAACATATGAAAAGTTTTCACGCGTTTTCTGTGTGTTGGCATCTACCGGTACGGCCTTGTTCTCGGATTTTCGAGGAGAAGGGGACTTCTAGAGGCATGGTCGTATGGCAAGGAGAGCCATTTCAAAAATTATAAAAATGTTTTGGCGAGTGCTTTAGTAGGGACTCGACCAGGGGTTAGAAGTGTGTGGAACGGAGATTGGCTGGAGGATGCCTTAGATGCGGGTAGTGTTGGTGGAGGCCGTTAACACTACTCGGCGCGGGACAGTGTACGGTGGAGGCCGTTACCACTCCTCGACGCAGGATAGGGTGTGTATCGTGTGTGTATATCGTGCGTGTGTGTGGATGTGTGGACTTGTGAATGTGTATGTAAGAGGACTTATAATTGTGATTATGTTAATAACTTGAATATGTGTGACTAACTGGACTTAGGATTGGACTAGAGCTATGCGTGTGATTGCGGACTTGTTTGCTGACCTTAGAAAACTCGTTTTGAAACGTTCTATTAGTACTGTATGTTTTCTGACTTGGATTAGAATAGTAGCTGACCCCTCGGGGAACCATTTTTTTCAAACTCCAGGTATCCAGGAATCCGTGTAGGGACTTGGCTGATTGGTGATGCGAAGCGACGATGCGTGTCATAGAATGGTTTGGGGTTTTGGGAAGGGTTATTCTTATTTTATTTCATGCTACTGTTTGAATTATCTTGTATAGTTTCATAACATAAGTTGTTAGCTGGTGTGTTTGGGTTTTAGAAGTTCGTAATTGTTAGTCTTGTGTTAAGTTGGGATCATGAACTGTTTTGTAAAAGTTTTATTTTCTAAAATAAGTTGGATGTTTTCAATGCTTTCTCGCCGTGCCCGCGTTGCAAGATCCGGATGTTCAGTTGTCGAACCAGCTTCGTAGTGCCTCGTGAGGTCTACTACCGAGTAACTCCTTGTCAGAAAGACGGGGTGTTACACGGTTGACAATCGCTTTGGTGGCAATCTTAAATAAAACATTCAAGAGAGAGATAGGGCGGAAGTGTGCCGTTGTAGTCTAGTTATCATTCTCCGGAATCAACACCGCATTACCGACCCCATCAGGGAGAGCCCATCATTCAAGATTCCATGGAGAGAGCAAGAAACTTGATCATGTCCAAAGTGTATATAGTGTATTTATAAGCATTTTGATAAAAAATAAAAAAAGCAATGTACTTATAAGCATTTGATATTGCTTATAATTTCAAAGTTTGGTTCCAAGTGAAAATTTAAAAGTTTTAATCAAGTTTAATCTACGTATCCCCCCTCCCCTCCCCTCTACAAATTTAATTTTCAATCAAGTTTATTCCAAAATTTTTGCGTCCTTCTTTGTTTGACTAACGTGAGAGATGAGAGTGTGCACACAACTGAATTTCACCCTTTGAAAGCAATTAGGGGAATAGGGTAGGCGGATTGAGAGTGGAGTAATGGAGTAATCAACATTAATTTGGGTAGGTAATTCCTGTTTGCTTTTATAAGGCCGCGGAGTACATTATTGATTATTGTACAAAAGTGATAGTTAATTGTTTCTTAATAACAGTGCTTTTTTTGTTAAACGTCAGTTTTTCAAAAACAGTGGGAGTACTTGTCAACGTGGCTTTCAAGGGAGATAATCTTTTTTCATTATATAAATTGTGTTCCTACGGGTGAGAATTTAAGCCAATTTCTATTTTCATTGCCAATTCAACCAACAAATTAACTTATAAGTTAGAACAAAAACTATACTACATATTCCAATCAAATATGCAAAGAGATGATAAATTCATCTCTTCAATTAATCTAAATCATAATAATTATATTTTATTTTTCCTTTGGTGGTACATTTGAGGCCATCACCATATCAATAATTTCAATCCTATCATATTGACTCTAACCTACTTTCAGTTTGATCTTGTATTAACTTAAAATATGTAATCACATTCTACATTTCAAGCGTTTCATGCATTTCCAAACGCTCCCTAATAGGAAAACCCATAGGGTTTGGACACAACCTGCTTTTATTTGGCCAGTTAAAGCAATCTGACGAGCTAATCATATTATGACAAAAAAAACAACTTTAGATTCTACATATGCAAGTTTTTTATTAATTTAATTCTATTTTATTATGACAAAAAAACAACTTTATCTTATATCAGGTTTAAAAACTACGAAGTATTGTTTTTTCTCTTTTGAAGAGAGTTAATATTGGTAATACAGTGAATTTTTTTAGATCTAATACTTAAAGGAGATAAATTGATTGTTATTAATTAAAAAGAACTTGGAAAGTGTCTTGAAAACTGATTGTGCTATTAAGGATATTAGAAACTTTATTCTCATATTCTTCATGAGTTTTTTTCCCATTATTTTAAGAAAAGCAATTTGACGAGAAATGTTTTTAGTGTGAAGACATATGAATTAATCTAGTGTAGTTTAGACTTTTATCTTATACCTAGTGTGGTTACTCATACCTTGTATTATGGGTCGTGTGTCAAATCATATCTTTTTTTTAGTGTATATAATTGATTTTCTAACCAAGGACTTATTTACGACATAGGTTAAGACTTAAAACCCCATATTTGGAAATACTCGTGTGTATGTTGATTGTTAAAAATCTTACAAACTCCAGAGTACAATCTCAATTAGAAAATCAAGCAAGACCAACTATACAATCAATCAATATTCCCTTAGTTCATGTCATGCATTCATCTAGTCGTTTGATTCAACATATCCAAATACGGATCAAACTACATTAGTAAAAAATTCGTACTGATTGGATAAAGAAGGCAACATAATGTTATATTGCTTAATTAAATGGATCGAATTCTCCGATCCTTGCACAAAAAAGCTCAGTTGTCATTCAAACTCTGCGCAATCCCAGTCATGCTTTACATCAGCACACCCAATTAAGGTTGACTTCGGAGTCACACTCATCTACAAGTTCCTCGTCAATCTCCCAATCACGACAACAACATAGCATCCAACCCTTTTCTTGAATTTAAATGAGGATGTCATATATAGATCATTACTGTAATGCTCAATTCAAAAGAAGAAAATGGATATGACTCTTTATGAATCCTATACTATGTTTCATAAATAAAGAGACTTATTACTAGTTACAATCCAATAAGTCCACTGGATCATCATTTAAAACTTGTGAAAATTAGGGTATCCAATACAACGATCGTCATATTAGGGTTTTAAAAAAGCGAAAATTAGCGTATTTATTACAACGATCCTCATATGTGGGGGGGGATTAAAGAATGCCAAAATCAAATTAAAATGGGAAACGGCAAACGAACACAATTCCCGAGGAGAAACCTACCAAATTCGAAACGCAATTCATGCAAGGTTGAACACAATAGAAGCAACGTTGGAGTTGGAGAAGGTGATGAAGATGGCGACGATAAGTCCAAAATTGCAGTTGTTCATGAGGATTGGACGCAAAACAAATCTAAAGTAGGAGAAACCATATAAAATTAGGGAACTCAAGACAATTGCAGGGGATAAACTAATCAAAATTTGAAAGCACCTTGATGGAGAAACTACGTACCCCTTCATCATAAATTGAAGGAGAACTGTTAAAACATAAAAGTGAAAGGAAACTACACTTTGGAGCGTTACGAAAACCGCATGGGAAACCAATGCAAGAAGGCATAAATATCATAAGGAAAGGGGTTGAAGTTGGAGAACGTGATTGTAAGTGCATAAGTTGAAGTTAATATCAAACTAACTACACCATGTTTAAGAGTTAATGTACCAAACAAAAATTTTCCGATCGGAAGATAACTACAACAAATGATCATATCATGTTTGAAACATTTGATTTGTCCACATGCTGGTTAAATAGAGTATCACCTGACACAATTTTTTGCGTAGAGATGACTTTACAAATTAGAAATGAAAAGATCCTCTTAGTTTATAACTCAAACTAGTTTAACCCCCGGACCATGTACGGGTAATGCGATTATAAACCCAATTTAATTAGATATGTAATGTCAATTATCACGTTAAAAATATAGGATCATATATATGTATCGTCGTATTGTGATTAGTGTTTTTTAACCAATAGTAAATCAACCCATAATATAAATAAGTTGGATTTGTTCAAAATTTACTTTACGATAAATATCAGGTTTTATTAAATATTAATATCTATCTGAATATTACAACTAATTCTTGGTAAGAGATAATTCATAATTTTCAACAATTTTTACGAGATATGTTTATATGAGATTCTCACAACCTAATTTATATAGAGGAGGGTCTAGCTGATTATTTTTATCAAATCATATATATTTATCTTTCTATTGTGATTAGTGTTTTTTTTTAATATACGCAAGAACCCGATTGATTATTTTATTAAAAATATGATATGTGGCGTAATTTTCTGTGAAGACTTTGTCTGCGCTTTATAGTATAAACAATATAGATTAGACTCTTATTTAGTAGTAATAATTTAGACTCTTTAATTTAAAATATCCACTATAATAATTTAGGTTATTTATAATATTTAAATAAGCTAATACGCAGAATTGGGTCGAATTTTTTATTTTTTTTAGTACTCTGTATTTGATATAGAGCATTGGCTAATTAGTTTCTAAATGTCTATAAAAAGCCCTCCATGCATCTTTCTCTCTTTAAAATATCCACTATAATAATTTAGGTACTCCGTATTGGGTCGAATTTTTCATTTTTTTTTAGTACTCCGTATTTGATACTATTTTCTGTAATTTAGGCCACGTGGGTTAATCTTATTTGTTCCTTTACAATATAAATAAGACCTCTTGTTTCCTCCTAATCACAAACTCAGCCGCCTAAAACCCAAGGCCTAGGCTTTTTGTGTGCATGAGAACAAGGTCAAAAAGAGAGACGCGCGTATGTGTTCTCGCCGCTGTCTCTGCTTAGCTTGATGCAATTCGGGAACCGGAACTCCGATTTTCCGGTCACCGATTGCATCAAGCTAAGCGGAGCCTACCGACGATTGAACCCACATACCGGAGTTCCTCTCCTTCTCCTTTCTGTTTTATTTCAGTTTCAGTTTGTAGCTCTTCTGTATCCAATCCAAATTGTTAGTTTTGTTGTAATTTTCGTGTTCCTGTTTCGGAATAATCGGAGATCTCTACTGTTAAGTAATGAGTAGACCTTTCCGGTGCCGTTCCGAGCTTAAGCAAACATATGCGTGTGTCTTGATCTAGTTTTATTCATAATGACATGAGCATCTTGGAACGGATTTAATTCGGATGAGATCCTCTGTCCCCTTCAATTTGATTGGTTAATCTATATAAATTTATTAAAACAAATTCAATTTTGAATTAGTTAAAGGGGATGTGAACCAATCAGATACAAGGGACACATAGAGGGGACACCAAGAGGGGACAGAGGATCCGGACCGGATTTAATTGCGTTAATTCGCTAGTCAATATCAATTATGTATGATTATTCCTAAGCATATCTCTCTGCTTCTTAATCAGCAGTTTTTTTTTTTTTGGCTATCATTGTGGAATCATCCCAGCTTAATTATCCGGATCTGTAGTGAAATAAATCCAGCTCAATTTGGAGCCTTTCAAACAAAAACATCTCTTTTTTTTGTTGCACTATTTTTAGTTGGTTTTTCGCTTGTAGTGTTGTGTAATAGCGTTGCTGCAAAAAAAAAAAAAAACGATGGCTTTCGAGCATCAAGGCTCATGACTGGCTTGTAGAGGTATCAAAACCTGACCCGACCTGAAAAATCGACCAGAATCGATCGAAAATTTTTGGGTTGAAATCCGAGACCGACCCGATATATTATAAATATGTAGAATAAATATATTATATTGTAAGTATAATAATATATTTTATAATTAAACCTATTATAAATAAAATATTATTATAAAGATATATTAAAAATAATATTTAATTATTAAATATTATTATTTAATCATAATATTATTTTAATAATCATTAAAAATTGAAATTCTCGACCTTTGAGGTCAACCCGAACCCACACGATAACCTGTCAAGACCCGACCCGACTTGACCTGTAACTCGATTGACCCGAACCCGAAAAGACAGAACCCGAATCCACCTGACCCAACCTTTTTGACACCTCTACTGGCTTGTAGTCTAAACTTATATTTTTAAACTAGTTGAATAAAATATTGATGTGAAGTGTATAATTAAAGTTTTAACATAATTTGGTTTCATTGAATATTAGAAGTTTTTTATTGTTAAATGATTGATTGGGAATATCTTATAATGCAAATCATGTACTTATATTTAGTCAATAAAATACATTATTATGCAATTTATGTGTACTTAATTATATTTTAGTAGGCAAAACACCAACTTGATATACACAAATTAAACTTGTAGTTATTTTAATCATAATATTTAATGACTAATATTTTCCCTCTATATGTATGAATAGACAAAAAAAACATATCTTACTAAAATATAACATATTTTAAAGATCATGATACTTTGAATCTAAAAAAAATTGGTATAAAAGATATTAGGAAATTAATAGAAATTGTTAAAAACAATTTATAACAAATATAAGGTGGGGTGAGAACAAAATGTTTTATATAAATTTTAAAATTTTATGAATTCCAAATTTTTTATTCAATATCTCTTTGAGCAAAAAAATCAAATTAAGGAAAATCAAATAAATCAAACAATTAAGAAAGACGATAAAATTATTTAAAGAAAATAAAATTAAAGATAGATAGTATGACTTTAAAGATAAAATTGAGGATTAGATAATTAAGGAAAATAAAAAATACAAAGTTGTTATTATCTATTTGAGTTGAAAAAAATAAATTAAAATCAAGCGGGGCCAGAATTAATGTGGGGGTTAAAAAACGGTCGACTTTTATAATATATATTGATTATTTATTTTTACCTATATTACTTTCGTAGTAATGTGATTACTTTGGTTATTTTTCTTCAAGAATTATAAACTATATTACAAACTTGTTTCTTCTTTGAAAGTCGGATACGTTTATGACCTAGATAGTACTCCAATATGGAATAGATCTTGTACATGTAAAAGCGATTTTTGGATTATCTTTCTTATTAAACTTCCACATACGAATTACATGAACTTCTTGTACATGTTTCAACTAGAAACTCGAAATAATATCTTTGTTATAATGCATCTTGTTAGATCTCATTGAATAGTTTTGCATTTTATAAAAGGTCTTTCTAACCTATCGTCTTAGGGCATATGATCGATAAGCTTCCCGATTTTTGAGATTATGTCACAAAAAAGATTAAAATTCTTAAATAAATAAAAATGACACATCCTTCTAGGCAGAATATATCACTAGAGCCCTGTACTTGAACGTTTTTTCCTATCACCCCCTATATACTACCCCTATTTTTGCTTATTGAACACAAATGGGGGTTGGAACTGTTACATGATTCATATGCGCCAGAGCAGTCAGTCACGTAATAAAAAAAATGTCATGTAACACCAACACCAGAACGCCACATAAGCCATATTATGCCACATAAGCCTAATCAACCCAATTTAACATTACAAAATTTGATATTGTAACATTAGAAATGAAACAACTTTGATGAAGGAAAATGTAATAATAAAAAATGAAACAAGTTTAAAAAAAGAAGGAAAAGAGGACTGGTTCTAGTACCGCCAGTTTTCCGGTTTCGGTTCAGGTTCCGGACTGGTTCCGGATCCAAAACCGAATAAAAATTAAAAAAATAATTTTTTATTTTTATTTTTTATTTTGGAAAATAAATGTTGTTAAATTTGGGTATTTAATCCCTTTTGGTTTATAAATTTTGTTTTGATTATTATATATAAACGTACATTTAGTTTCTAATTTGTAGTTTTTTTTGATATGTTTGACATAATTTATGTATATTTTTTGTTGAAAAGAGAAGAAATCGGCGGTTTAGGACGGTTCAGAACCGGATGGAACCGCCTGTTCCCTAGTTCCGGGGGAAGGGGAACCGGAACCGTAACCGTCCTCGGAACTGAACCGAACCGGCCGTTCCGGTTCCGGTTCCGTACGGTTATGGTTTCAACTGGTTTTGACCCGGTTCCGGAACCATCGATTCCCCGGTTCCATTGGAACCGGACCCATGTATAAGGAGAGGCCATAGTGTGAAGAACCTCCTGAACAATGACCACATTGTCAATAATCTGGCAGTCCGAGATAAAACTAGCTCGCTTGTGTTGGCGAGACAAGAGAAGGGAGGACTGCTTTCAAACGGTTGACAATCGCTTTGGTGGCTATCTTAAATAAAACATTCAAGAGAGAGATAGGGCGGAAGTGTGCCTTTGTAGTCTAGTTATCATTCTCGGGAATCAACACCATCAAAGCATTACCGACCCCATCAGGGAGAGCCCATCATTCAAGATTCCAAGGAGAGAGCAAGAAACTTGATCACGTCCAAAGTGTATATAGTGTATTTATAAGCATTTTGATAAAAAAAAAAAAAAAGCAATGTACTTATAAGCATTTGATATTGCTTATAGTTTCAAAGTTTGGTTCCAAGTGAAAATTTAAAAGTTTCAATCAAGTTTAGTCTACGTATCCCCCCCTCCCCTCCCCTCTACAAATTTAAATTTCAATCAAGTTTATTCCAAAATTTTTGCGTCCTTCTTTGTTTGACTAACGTGAGAGATGAGAGTGTGCATACGGTCATAACTGAATTTTACCCGTTGAAAGGAATTAGGGGAATAGGGTAGATGGATTGAGAGTGGAATAATGGAGTAATCAACATTGATTTGGGTAGGTAATTACTGTTTGCTTTTATAAGGCCGAGGAGTACATTATTGATTATTGTACAAAAGTGATAGTTAATTGTTTCTTAATAACAATGCTTTTTTTTTGTTAAACGTCAGCTTTTAAAAAACAGTGGGAGTACTTGTCAATGTGGCTTTCAAGGAAGATAATCTTTTTTCATTATATAAATTGTGTTCCTAATTGTTGCTCTCTTTATGAGATTACGGGTGAGAATTTAAACCAATTTCTATTTTCAGTGCCAATTCACCCAACAATTTAACTTATAAGTTAGAACAAAAACTATACTACATATTCCAACCAAATATGCAAAGAGATGATAAATTCATTTCTTCAATTAATCTAAATCATAATAATTATATTTTATTTTTTCCTTTGGTGGTACATCTGAGGCCATCACCATATCAAAAATTTCAATCCTATCATATTGACTCTAACCTACTTTCAGTTTGATCTTATATTAGCACTTGGAATAGCAGGGGAATGGGTCGTAAATCCTTCTGGCCGGAGGTAGACGCATTCTGTAAAATTGAACGAATCAATATTATGACAATAATGGAAACCAAAACCGACAAAGAACCAGAGGAACGTTTGTGGAAAAAAGCTGGCTTTGACAATTTCATTTGGTCCCCTGCGACAGGTAGAGCGGGGGGGGGCTCTGCGTTATGTGGAAAGCTCATCAACTTATAAACGAGCAAATAGATGTCCTAGTTCACGAAGCAAGATTCATCATTCTAAAGTGCAAAAATCTAGCCACCAAGTATGTCTTTATCATTTGCCTAATCTACACTCCTCCCCAGGAAACTGATAAAGAAGACTTTTGGAAATTAGTGTCTGAAACAATAATACAAATCAATCTACCAACAATTGTAATGGGCGACTTAAATGAAATACAAGACGCGGGAGAAAAAATGGGTGGTAACCAACCGGAACCTAGTAGGTTTGAACGTCTCACTAAATTCAAAAACGATTGTGAACTATTCGACACCCCGATCCTGGGGAACATTTTCACGTGGAGGAAAAATAAGACTGAAATAGACAATACATATGAAAAACTCGATAGAACTCTAGTTAGCAATAATATCCTAGAATATTTCCCTAATATTTATACCCGAAACTATGCATTCTCGTCATCAGACCACTGCCAAATCATGACAGAAATAACAAACGAACAAATCCAAAAAGCGCTACCATTCAAATTTGAAAAAATGTGGATGCAACGAAAGGACTTTCGCAACGTAGTCAAGCAAGCTTGGAGGGTCGATTTCCAAGGGTCTAATATGTTTAAACTTGTTAAGAAAACCCAACTCCTTAAAACCCAGGCAAAAAGATGGAATAGACACACCTTTGGGAACACATTTGAACAACTCAAGACTGTGGAACAAGATTTAACCAACATCCAACAACGCATTCAAACAACCCCAATCCCAAGCCTCATTCAGAAGCAAATACGCCTGATAGAGAAAAAGGACAAAATCCTAAGATCTCATAAGACATACTGGAAGCAAAGAGCCAAAGATAAACACACCAAGTTGAATGACACAAACACTGGATATTTTCATAAGATTGCTAATGGAAGGAGAAACCGAAAAATCATAAAAGAAATTAGAACAACCATTGGAACCCAGGTAACAGGGGAAGAGAATATTAGAAATGAGATTCGTAATGATTTTATGATGAGATACAAATCTGAACAAATCAACGAAACATTACTACATGAGTATCTAAGCCTGGTTAGTTGCGAGGTCTCTGCAGCAGACAACGAAGAACTCACTAAACCTGTAACCAACGAAGAGATTCACCAAGCCATAATGCAAATAGGGTCAGACAAGTCCCCGGGACCTGACGGGATGTCATCTGGCTTCTACAAAAAATACTGGGACATTGTAGGACCTGCTGTAATCAAGGCAGTAAAAAGCTTCTTCCACTCGGGAAAAATTCTGAAACAAATTAACCACACTTTCATCACATTGCTACCAAAAAGAGACAACCCAGAGTCGACAAACCACTTTCGACCCATAATCCTATGCTCTACGGTTTACAAAGCAATTGCAAAGATCATCACCGAACGCCTTAAAAAAGTCATGGAAAAGCTTATTCATCCCATACAAGGTGCATTCGTACCCAACAGATCAATCCAAGACAACGTTCTCATTGCCCACGAAATACTCCACTCTTTCAGGGGAAGAAAAGGGAAAGATGGCTGGTTGGCAATCAAACTAGATATGGAGAAAGCATATGACCGTGTTGATTGGACGTTTCTCAACAAGGTACTAGAAAAGTTCGGATTTTGTAGCACCTTTCTAAATTGGGTTAAGGAGTGTACTCAAACAGTGTCTTTCTCGGTCCTAGTTAACAATGGCCCTACTGAACCGTTTATACCGGCCCGAGGTCTCAGACAAGGAGATCCCCTTTCTCCTTATCTTTTCATCCTTGGAATGGAAATACTTGCGAGAAAGCTACAACAAGTTAGCAACAAACCACGTCCCCCGATTGGTTTCGCCTTGGCCCGTGGGGGCACTCCAATTCCGTTTCTTGCCTTTGCGGATGACATCATCATTTTCTCCAAGGCAAATCAAAGCGCATGCAACCAAGTAAAGCAAATAATTGAAGAATATTGTGCAATCTCAGGCCAAAAAGTTAACTTTCATAAATCCACTTTCCACCCTTCTAAATCCGTAGACAATCAAGGAAGGATACGAGCCCAACAAACACTAGGTGTAACACAAATGTCTAACCTCGATAAATACCTTGGATGCCCTATGATCAATGGAAAAGTCAACAAGGAAACATTTAGTGAAGTTATTGGTAACACAAAAACACAATTGACTAAGTGGAAGGCTAACGGCCTCTCTCAAGAGGGTCGTGCTACCCTCATCCGATCAAACTTAACCTCGAAACCCAGCTATGTAATGCAAAGCTTCATGTTGCCCACTAGTATTCACAATGAATTAGACCAAATAAATCGTTGCTTCCTTTGGAACAAGGACCAAAATTATAAACCTCTTGTCGGATGGGATAGAATATGCAAACCAAAGGAATATGGAGGCCTGGGGATAAGGAAATCAGAACATATGAACAAAGCACTCCAAATGAAGCTACTTTGGAAGTTAATCGCAGAGCCAAGCAACATATGGGTGCGTGTAGTCACGGAAAAATACCTAAAAGACGATGCCATATTCACATACAGAAAGAAAGCAAACTCATCGTGGCAATGGTCACAACTGATGAAACTAAGACCCGAGTTTTATGAAGGGTTGATCTGGCAAGTGGGTGATGGAGAAACCATTAATTTTGGACGGACAAGCGGGCAATCGACGAACCTCTTAAAAAACATGCACTAGATACAAATAGTATAGATGAGGGTATGAAGGTGAAAACTGTGATGACTGAACAAAAGCAATGGAATATTGAAGAGCTCACTCGAATCCTCCCACAAAATATGGTAGACAAAATCATTAAAATTCAGATTCCAGAAAATTTTCTACGTGATCGCCTATATTGGGCCCCAAGTAAAAACGGTTGGTTCTCAACAGCCTCAGCTGTTAATCTGGTGGCGAAAACATCTAATCTGATCCCAAGCCAGAATAATTGGATTTGGAAACTAGATACTCCCCCAAAAATCAAGAACTTCCTCTGGAAGATTGATAAGAACGGCCTTCCAACTAAGGACAGACTACCAGCAAAACAAGTGGCAGTCCCTCAAGATTGTACGATGTGCAACGGACCAAGCGAAACAATTGGACACTTGCTTGTTAAATCTCCGCATACCCGCTGCATTATTCAAGAAATTAACCCCATAACAGCAGAAGTAATACAAAACTATGATACCACAGATAAATCACCCACTAGCATAATAACAGAACTTCACCAACTGACTGGTACACCTTTGTTCACAGAGTTGGCTACGATATGGTGGTGCCTATGGCATCAGAGGAACTTAAAGGTATTTCAACAAGACCCAAGCAATGCAATCCCTGACCTTCCTAGATACATCAAGAACCAAATTACTAGCTGGAAAAGGTCCAAGAAATACACAGAAGACGAGGAAATTGTCGAGAGAAAACCGAACCAACGAAAACAGAAGAATCAAAGTGCAACATGGGAAAAACCGAAAAACGGATTTGCAAAGCTAAACTTTGATGGATCGTTACGGAACGACGAGTCAGCCTCAGCGGGTTTCATTATCAGAAACCATAACGCCGAAGTGATCAACATGGGAGTTACGAAGTATGACCATAACTCAATTTTAATCACTGAAGCACTTGGGCTACGTGATGGAGTCAGGAAAGCCAAACAACTCGGATACAAAAAGATCGAAATTGAAGGGGACAACCTGACGGTTATCGAAGCGACCAAAGGCACGAGAAAATGCCCTTGGCAGATTGACCTACTGATCTCAGACATTTGGGCTTTCTTCCAAGGGTTTGAGTCAGTCAAGATTAAGCATGTGAATAGGGTTCTTAATGGTGTGGCTGATAAAATTGCGAAACTGGGCCACGATCACCCTATCGATTACATTGCGACTCATCAAGAACTTAATGTTCTCATCCGAAAGGATGCTCTAGGTCGTCCCCCGTAAGTGGGACTCCTAATTCTTACCTCATCAAAAAAAAAAAAAACGCTCCCTAATAGGAGAACCCATAGGGTTTGGGCACAACCGACTTTTATTTGGCCAGTTAAAGCAATCTGACTAGCTAACTATGCAACATATGCAAGTATTTTATTAATTTAATTCTATTTTATTATGACAAAAAAAAACTTTATCATATATCAGGTTTAAAAACTACGAAGTATTGTTTTTTCTCTTTTGAAGAGAGTTAAGATTGGTAATACAGTGAATATTTTAGATCTAACACTTAAAAGAGATAAATTGATTGTTATTGATCAAAAAGAACTTGGAAAGTGTCTTGAAAATTGATTGTGCTAGTAAGGATATTAGAAACTTTATTCTCATATTCTTCATGAGTTTTTTTCCCCAATATTTTAAGAAAAGCAATTTGACGAGAAATGTTTTTAGTGTGAAGACATATGAATTAATCTAGTGTAGTTTAGACATATGAATTTATCTTATACCTAGTGTGGTTACTCATACCTTGTATTATGGGTCACGTATCAAATCATATCTTTTTTTTAGTGTATAATTGATTTTCTAACCAAGGACTTATTTATGACATAGGTTAAAACTTAAAACCCCATATTTGGAAATACATACTCATGTGTATGTTGATTGTTAAACTTGTTACAAACTCAAGAGTACAATCGCAATTAGAAAATCAAGCAAGACCAACTATACATTCAATCAATATCCCCTTAGTTCATGACTTCATGTCATGCATTCAATCTAGCTCGTCATTTGATTCAACATATCCAAATACTAGATCATGCTACATTAATCAAAAATTTGTACTGATTGGATAAAGAAGGCAACATAATGTTATATTTCTTAATTAAATGGATCGAATTATCCGATCCTTGCACCAAAGAGCTCAGCTGTCATTCAAACTCTGTGCAATCCCAGTCATGCTTTACATCAGCACACCCAATTAAGGTCGACTCCAAAGTCACACTCATCTACAAGCTCCTCGTCAATCTCCCAATCAGCGGCAACAACATAACATCCAACCCTTTTGTTGAATTTAAATGAGAATGTCATATATAGATCATTACTGTAATGCTCAATTCAAAAGAAGAAAATGGATATGAATCTTTATGAATCCTATACTATCTTTCATAAATAAAGAGACTTATTAATAGTTACAATCCAATAAGTCCACTGGATCAACATTTACAACTTGTGAAAATTAGGGTATTTAATACAACGATCCTCATATTAGGGTTTTAGAAAGCCAAAATTAGGGTATTTATTACAACAATCCTCATATTTGAGGGGGAGGGGAATTAAAGAATGCCAAAATCAGGTTAAATATGGGAAATGGGAAATGAACACAATTCCCGAGGAGAAACTAACTGAATTCGAAACGCAATTGATGCATGGTTGAACACAATAGAAGCGACGTTAGAGTTGGAGAGGTGATGACGATGGCGGCCAACAGTCCAAAATTGTAGTCGTTGGTGAGAATTGGACACAAAAGAAATCTAAAGAAGTAGAAACCAATTTAAGTTAGGGAAGTCAAGACAATTCCAGGGGATAAACTAATCAAAATTTGAAAGCACCTTGATGGAGAAACTACCCGTTTATTATAAATTGAAGAAGGAGAACCGGTAAAACATAAAAGTGAAAGAAAATTAGAATTTGGAGTGTGAGAAAAACTGCTTGGGAAACCAATGCAAGAAGGCATAAATATCATAAGGATAATGGTTGAAGCTGGAGAACGTGATTGTAAGTGCATTAGTTGTAGTTAATATCAAACTAACTACACCATGTTTAAAAGTTAATGTAACAAAAAAAAAATTCCGGTCGGAAGATAACTGCAACAAATGATCACATCATGTTTGATACATTTGATTTGTCCACATGCTGGTTAAATAGAGTATCACATGACACAATTTTTTGTGAAGAGATGACTTCACAAATTAGAAATGAGAAGATATTCTTCTCCTCTTAGTTTCTAATCCTCTAACTATAACACAAACTAGTCTAACCCCAGGACCATGTACGGTTAATGCGATTATAAACCCAATTTAATCAGATATGTAGCGTCAATGATCACATTAAAATTATAGGATCATATATATGTATCGTCGTATTATAATTAGTGTTTTTTAACCAATAGTAAATCAATCCATAATATAAATAAGTTGGATTTGTTCAAAAATTACTTTACGATAAATATCAGGTTTTATTAAATAGTAATATTTATTTGAAGATTACAACTAATTCTTGATAAGAGATAATTAATAATTTTTGACAATTTTTACGGGATAAGATTATATGGATTCTAACTACCTAATTTATATAGAAGAGTGCGGCCCAGGTGATTATTTTTATCAAATCATATATATTTATCATTCTATTATTATTAGCGTGTTTTTTTAAAAACGCAAGAGCCCAGTTGTAATAATATATGAAATGTGGCATAATTTTCTTTGAAGAATTTGTTTCTGCTTTATAGTATAGACAATATAGATTAGACTCTTATTTAGTAGTAATAATTTAGACTCTTCAGTTTAAAATATCCACTATAATAATTTAGGTTATTTATAATATTTAAATAACCTAATACACTGATACTGAGTATTGGGTCGAATTTTTCATGGTTTTTAGTACTCCGTATTTGAAACTATTGTCTGTAATTTAGGCCACGTGGGTTAATCTTATTTGTTCCTTTACACTATAAATAAGACCTCTTGTTTCCTCCAAATCACAAACTCAGCCGCCTAAAACCCAAGGCTTAGGCTTTTTGTGTGCATGAGAACAAGGTCAAAAGGAGAGACGTAAGTGTTCGCCTGTCTCTGCTTCGCTTAGTGCAGATCGGGTGCCGGAACTCTGATTTTTCGGTCGCCGATTGCATCAAGCTAAACGGAGCCTGCCGACGATTGAACCCACATACCGGAGTTCCTCTCCCCGTCCTTCCTGTTTGATTTCAGTTTCAGTTTGAATGAAGGAATCGTTAGTTTTGTTCTATTTTCGTGTTATTGTTTTGGAATTTGGATGGATCTCTCACATGCGCCTGCTTGCTTTAGTGCATGTAGTTATCGGAGATCGCTATTGTTAAGTAATGAATAGAGCTTTCCGGCGCCATTCCGAGCTTAAGCAAACACGCATGTGTCTTGATCTAGTTTTATTTAACAGAGCTTCTTTGAACTCGGTAGATCTATAGTCAGCACTTCTTCTGCATTTTTTTTTTTTGGATATTCTAGATCTTTAGTGAAGTAAATCCCGCTCAATTGAGAGCCTTTCAAACGAAAAACATCACTTTTTTTTTTAAATTGTTGCCGTATTTGGAATTAGTTGGGTTTTGGCTTGTAGACTTGTAGTGTTGCGTATTTGGAATCAGGTGCGTAAATTTCGCCAGCCATGGGTGTTGTTATTTACTCCAATTTGAGACATTTTTTTAGTGCCGCGTCTTGTGCAAATTTTGTTAAAATTTTAATTAAATTATTTTTTTACATGTATTAGTTTCATAGTAATGTGATTATTTGGATTATTTTTCTTTAAAAATTATATAATATATATATTACAAACTTGTTTGTTCTTTGATAGTAGGATACGTTCATGACTTGGATAGTAATATGGAATAGATGTTGTACACGTAAAAGCGATTTTTGGATTATCTTTCTTATTAAACTTCCACCCACTAATTACACGAACTTCTTATACGTGTTTCGACTTGAAGCAGCTCGAAATAATATGTTTGTTATAATGCAGCTTGTTAGATCTCGTTGAATAGATCTTCATTTTATAAACGGTCTTTCTAACCTATCGTCTTAAGGCATATCATAAGCTTCCCGATTTTTAAAATTACACCCTAAAAGGAAAATGTATAAACTTGTTACAAAAAAATTTGAATCCTTAAATAAATAAAAATAACAAATTTTTTTATTTAACGATGTTTAGTCTATGCCCTTTAGACAAATGGTAAAAAAATCCGTTTTACAAATTGTACAATTTTAAGAATGAAGAATCGATGAATATAAATAACTTTTAACATATCTAACAAAGCAATATAAAGTAGAGAGAGTATGCCACGAGGTGACGAGACAAAATGACATATAATGTAACACGATAAAAATTTAGTTGGAACAAAAACATGAGCCATAAACTTCTGAATTTTTAAAATTTAAAATTTGAATACAACTTAATTTTTTCACTGATAATGTTTAAAATGATATTTAAAAATGTTTCTAAACTTATTCCGTCGTTGATATTGTCCTTTTAATTGATTTTAAACTATAATTCAAAATCTTTTGACAATAATTTAAATTTGGAAAGAAATGATCTTATCATGTAATATCTTATAAATTTTACCACGTGAAATTTTATTGATTACATATTGGTTTTGGCAAGATTTGGCGAGAGCATCATATTTGTTTATATTTTTCTTAGTCGAATATTGTTTTATAGAAATTTAGTTTTATCATTACAAACATGTTTATAAATTATTTTGATTATTAATTTTGGGAAAGATTTAATATATTATATTACTTTTGGGAAAGATTTAATATATTATATTAAATTTAATGAAAAAATGTAATTATGGAATTATCATTATAAAAATTGGAGATCTTTGGACCTGTGTGAATAGAAAAATGAAATGATTTCGTATGATCTTCATGTAAATAAAAAGAATATCGATGTGATTAAATCAATAGAAAATATGGTATAATTTACTTTTTAAAATAATAATATAATATATTTATAAATAGTTTTTTTTTCTTGACAAGCTAAGATTCAAAGTTAGAACAAAAAAAGATAGAGGTTTTAGGAAAACAAAATATTGTAGGTACCCATATCGATCCTTGAATAATCTTAACCATAAGAAGATTGAATAATCAATCTAGAAATCTAAATTTGTAGAAATTTTCTTTTAAACAATATAATAGTAGTAATGTCTTTAAATATTGGAAGCAAAGTTATTTTTTACCAAAGAATTATTTGTTCTCTATATAGAAGGATATATGAACTAACCAAATTAATTTATCTGTAATTTACTCCAACAAATTCGAACAAAAGATTCACCAAATAATAACGGTTGTAGATATGGGAAGACCTAAAAATTCACCATTTTAATTTATAAAAATATTTCTTTCTAAAATTTTAATAATATTACACACTCTTTAACAATTCAAAAAAATAATAATAATAAAAAAAATAAACTTTAACGGGTTCAACCTTTGTATCCTAGATCATATGGAAGAAACTAAAGATACGTAAAAAATTTATTTTTATTAAAACTATTTGCTGATGATCTAGAGTAAATTGTAGAACATTTAAAGAACATGCAAAGGACCGTTTAACTAGGTGTACCCATCGTGGCATGCACCGATGCACGACAATGACTTCTACATACGAATTGCACGAACTTCTTCTACGTGTTTTGACTCGAAACTCGAAATAACATCTTTGTTATAGTGCATCTTGTTAGATCTTGTTGAATAGTTCTGCATTTTATAAACGGTCTTACTAACCTATCATCTTAGGGGATATGATAAGCTTCCTGATTTTTGAGATTACACCCTAAAAGGAAACTGTATAAACTTGTCACAAAAAAGATATATATCCTTAAATAAATAAAAATGACAACTCTTTATAGGCAGAATACATCACTAAACCCCTGTACTTGAACATTTTTTCCTATCAACCCCCTACTTAAAATAGTCCTTGTACTACCCCTAGGTTTGCCTATTGAAGACAAATGGGGATTGACACCGTCACGTACGCACCGGAGCTGTCTACCACGTAATAAAAAAATGCCATGTAACACCAGCACCGGTACCAGAATGCCATATAAGCCATATTATGCCACATAAGCCTGATCAACCCAATGTTACAAAATTTGGTATTGTAACATTATAATGAAACAGGTTTGATGATGGCAGAAGTAATAATAAAAAATGAAACAAATTTAGAAAAAAAAAAAGAAAAGAGGACCGGTTCTGGAACCGCTGGTTCCGGCTCCAGAACCGCCGGTTCCTAGTTCCAAATTTCGTGGAATCGAAACCGATTGTTGGCCGGTTTTACTGTTCCGGGCCGGTTCTGAGGCCGGTTCCATTCGGTTCCGGTTATAAAACCGGCTAAAAACTAAAAAAAAAAAAAAATTTATTTTGAAAATAAATGTTGTTAAATTTGGGTATATTTAATCCCTTTTGATTTATAAATTTGGTTTTGCTTATTATATATAAACGTACATTTAGTGCTTGATTTGTACTTTTTGTTGAAAAGAGGAGAAATCAGCGGTTTAGGACGGTTTGAACCGGATAGAACCGCCGGTTCCCGGTTCCGGGGGAAGGGGAACCGGAACCATAACCGTCCTCATGTCATGCATTCAATCTAGCTAGTTGTTTGATTCAACATATCCAAATACTGGATCAAGCTACATTAATCAAAAATTCGTGCTGATTGGATAAAGAAGGCATCATAATGTTATATTGCTTAATTAAATGGATCGAATTCTCCGATCCTTGCACCAAAGAGCTCAATTGTCATTCAAACTTTGTGCAATCCCAGTCATGATTTACATCAACACACCCAATTAAGGTCAACTCCGGGGTCACACTCATCTACAAGGTCCTCATCAATCTCCCAATCAGCGACAACAACATAGCATCTAACCCTTTTCTTGAGTTTAAATGAGAATGTCATATATAGATCATTACTGTAATGCTCAATTCAAAAGAAGAAAATGGATATGACTCTTTATGAATCCTATACTATGTTTCATAAATAAAGAGACTTATTACTAGTTACAATCCAATAAGTCCACTGGATCATCATTTAAAACTTGTGAAAATTAGGGTATTTAATACAACGATCCTCATATTACGGTTTTAGAAAGCCAAAATTAGGGTATTTATTACAACGATCCTCATATTTGGGGGAGGGGGGATTAAAGAATGCCAAAATCAGGTTAAATATGGGAAACGGGAAACGAACACAATTCCCGAGGAGAAACTTACCAAATTCGAAACGTAATTGATGCATGGTTGAACACAATAGAAGCGACGTTGGAGTTAGAGAAGGTGATGACGCTGGCGGCCAGAAGTCCAAAATTATAGTCGTCCATGAGGATTGGACGCAAAAGAAATTTAAAGAAGGAGAAACCAAATAAAATTAGGGAATTCAAGACAATTCCAGGGATAACTAATCAAAATTTGAAAGCACCTTGATGGAGAAACTACCCCTTTATTATAAATTGAAGAAGGAGAACTAGTAAAACATAAAAGTGAAAGGAAAATAGAATTTGGAGTGTGAGAAAAACTGCTTGGTAAACCAATGCAAGAAGGCATAAATATCATAAGGATAACGGTTGAAGCTAGAGAACATGATTGTAAGTGCATAAGTTGAAGTTAATATCAAACTAACTACACCATGTTTAAAAGTTAATGTAACAAAAAAAAATTCCGGTCGGAAGATAACTGCAACAAATGATCACATCATGTTTGATACATTTGATTTGTCCACATGCTGGTTAAATAGAGTATCACCTGACACAATTTTTTGTGAAGAGATGACTTCACAAATTAGAAATGAGAAGATATTCTTCTCCTGTTAGTTTATAATCCTCTAACTATAACTCAAACTAGTTTAACCCCCGGACCATGTACGGATAATGCGGTTACAAACCCAATTTAATTAGATATGTAATGTCAATGATCACGTTAAAAATATAGGATCATATATATATATATATATATATATATGTATCGTCGTATTTTGATTAGTGTTATTGTACCAATAGTAAATCAACCCATAATATAAATAAGCTGGATTTGTTCAAAAATTACTTTATGATAAATATCAGATTTCATTAAGTAATAATATTTATCTGAAGATTACAACTAATTATTCTTGGTAAGAGATAATTCATAATTTTCGGGATAATTCATAATTTTTGACAAATTTTCCGGGATAAGATTATATGGAGGAGGGCCTAGTTGATTATTTTTATCAAATCATATATCTTTCTATTGTTATTAGTTTTTTTTTACATACGCAATGGTCCGGTTGATTATTTTATTAAAGATATGACACGTGACGTAATTTTCTATGATGACTTTGTCTCCGTTTTATAATCTATATCTATTGAGTAAAGAGAATGTGCCAATTGGTTTAATGTCGTTGTTAAATTTGCGTATTTCAATTAGGTTATTTCCGCGTTTGGTATTCCCCGTATTGATTGCGCTCGGCCCGTCGTTCTTCCGATCTCATTTCCCCCTTTGTCTCCCTCATTCATTCTTCTTCCCAGATGTGGCTTCCCCCTTCACCTCTTTGCCGTCCCGCGAGTGGTTTTTCGGCTTCGGTTCGGAATCGTCTCTTCCTCTTCCTCCATTATTGGGCGATTCCTGAGGCTCGCCTCCTCAGGTACACCCTCTTCAACGCTTTCCTCTATTCGTATATATATACCTTTTGCCGATTTATGGAGTTGTACTTCCGCTATTCTCTGTTGGTGATTGCTTCTGCTTTGGCAATTTAATGGAGTCCGCAGGTCTTTGCCGATTTGATACAGAGGTTAAGCAAGCAGCCCGTACCGCCGTCCCGTTGAATCTGCAACTTTGTGATGGGTCTAGGCAAGAGATCCACGTCATGGTGTGTCGTGTTTGGGATTCGGCCAATTCCTACGGGAAATACCTTAGCACCGACTTTCTTGTGTCCGATAAAGAGGTGAGCTTTGATATTGTTTGCCCTATCGCTCTTGTGCTTTACGTTCTTAGGATTGCCCTTGATGTTGTTACATTATGAGTACCGGTTTGAGTTCCTGTTGATTGTTCGAGTTGCGTTCTTCGTCTGGCCGTTCATTTGGTTTTGCTGACAATCAGAGCCGGCCTTGTAAGTTCCCACGTTATTACTTTGTTGCTGTATCTCATTAGGCCCTTGTATGAGTTAACTCAATACTTAGCATCAGACTCTATAAATTAGGTCTACAACTATGACAAATATCCTGGATTCTTGTCCTAGAAACCCTTGTATGAGTTATGCAAGTTCAGGGGTTTATCCCCAAATAATTTGTAATCCATCTACCTATTTGATGGACTAATAAAATGGAAATAAGTCACATTGAACTTCCTCATCTGTGATTTTGTTCCCTTCTTGATCAGTCACATTGAAAACTGTTTTCATAAAGAAGAAACAAGGGAATTAGCAACTAAGCCTTGTGCAATAATAGCAAGAGTAATTCAGGTTTAAGAGGACTTGCCATCCATGAACCAGCCACCATCTCAGGATATGTAGGCTTTAGTGATGATGAGGTTAAGATCAGTAAGGATTTGTACAACTTTAAGAAGTATTCCATGCCTGTTTGCACTGTCAACCTGCATAAATAATAGCTAAAAATTAACTTAATACCAAAACAGTTGATTAAAAAAACTGAATCAAAACGGCCAATGAAGTTGACCAGTTGGTACCTGTATAACAGTTGCATTTTTGCAGGTTTATCAATCACCATCCTGAGGACAACAAAGAGAGGGTAAAGGAAAGCCATGTAAAGTTTCAGGGAAAAAGAAACTGAGAAGTAGCAAAGGACAGAAAGGTGTTTAACCTGGGAGGATTCATTCTTCTGATAAGCTTCTCATATTCATCGTCCATATCCTGAGAGAAGCTCATATTACCTTCCAAGCCCTCTCAAGCATTTTTATTGCTTTACATTGGGTTAGGGAAAAGGATGGTGAAGAAGCCCGCTCAAGCATTCGAAAGTAAAACTCACTGGAGTAGAGACATTCGTCGACAAGCTGACGAAAACTCTCGTTCTCCAACGCCGCAGCAACTCTTTCCTTGTCATTCAACTGATTGTTTACTGCATCAAAGCCATCAAATCTTTACATTATTTCAAAAAGTTTACTGATCAAGATTATTGAATTTCACCAGTCTTATCATCAAGCTAGAGAATGCAAGTTTTGTAATGCTGAGCCTGAAAGCCTCACCTGATGCTTTACAATATAATTGGGCAAGCTCTTTAATTTTGACTTATTTGTGTACTTTTTATTGGTAGGTAATGCAACATAGACAAATTTCTTACCTTGCTATGGTTTACTTATCTCATTTTCATTTTCTAATTTAACTGCAAGGAACCATTTGCATTCTCTTCAGATTGCTAAATGTCTGGTATCTTGGATCCAAAGAAAGTTGCTGCATTTAAAAGGGGCTGGGATGTTCCTATAAACTTTTTTAATATAAATGGATGAGTGAATTCACTGTATAGAATTGAAAAGAAGGCTTGACCATGAGTGCATATGAAACTATTGATGGTGGTTTTGGGTCCTTTAATACTATTAAGTTCTTTGACAGGACATAATATGTTCATTAAATTCTGAGGTGGAGAGACAATGACACAATCAAAATGTGTGAAATGTTCAGAGAGCTTAAACGATTGTTCTGTTACATTTGCAGGCACTATGCGCCTCTAACCCGCACATTACCAACCAACACAACGTCAACCATTGGCTAAGGCCCGTCCATCGGATGGGCACAGCTGGCTAGTATAACAGTATAAATTAGACTCTTATTTAGTAGTAATAATTTAGACTCTTTTATTTAAAATATCCACAATAATAATTTAGGTTATGCGGAGCATTTTTTTTTTTGTTTTGACCAAATGCGGAGTATTGATCTTGCAACAACACGTGGATTAATCTGATTCGTCCCATTCCGCTATAAATAAGACCTCTTTTTTCCTCCCAATCCCAAACTCAGCCGCCTAAAACCCAAGGCCTAGGCTTCTTCTGTGCATGAGAACAAGGTCAAAATGAGAGACGTATGTGTTCGTCGCTGTCTCTGCTTAGATGGGTTCACATCGGGAACCGGAACTCTCATTTTCCGGTCGCCGATTGAATCAATCTAAGCGGAGGCTGCCGACGATCAAAGCCTCATACTGGAGTTCCTCTCCCCGTCCTTCCCGTTTGATTTCAGTCTCAGTTTGAATCTCCTACATATATATGTATCCAATCCAAACTGTTTTAGTTTTGTTCAGATTTTCGTGTTCCTGTTTTCGGAGTTTCGGAGATCTCTATTGTTAAGTAATGAATAGACATTTCCGATGCCATTCCGAGCTTAAGCAAACAGGCATTTGCCTTGATCTAGTTTTATTCATCATGAGCATCTTTGAATGGATTTAATTGCTTTAACTCGGTAGTTAATAGCAATTCTATCTGCTGTTATAATCAGCACTTCTTCTGCGTTTTTTTCCTGGATGTTCTGGATCTTCTCATTGTGGAATCATTCCAGCTTAATTAGAAATAGATTGAGCTCAATTGAGAGCCTTTCATGCAAAAACATACTGTAACGTTTTTTTGTTGCACTATTTTTTTGTTGCTGGAAAAAAAACGATGGCTTTTAAGTATCAAGGCTCATGCTAGGGCTGAACAAAATTATCCGATCCGCCGATCCGATCCGATAAAATCCGTATCCCATGGATAGCTTAGCTTTATTATATGTATCCGATCCGATCCGAGAATTTATCTCGATAATTGGATCGGATACGGATTGAGGTTTTGAGTAACCGGATATTCGGTAGATCCGGTATTGAATATATTAATATGCATTTTTCGGATAAATAGTAATATATTTCAATATTTGAGTGGAATAAGCGGTAAAAAGGTGTGTTTTTCTAACATTCAACTCATCATGGGTTAAATTCTCATATAACAATTGTATTTGTTTTAATTTTTTAAACAAATTGTTTGACCCAAAATTCTCCTGAAGAGAAACTCTGACCTAAATCGGATATGGCCCCGGATCTTTCCTCTCCAACCGACTCTCGTCCTATCGCAGTTATGCCGCTTTCCAAAGAAGCGGTGGAGATTCTCTGGCGAGGTCTTCATATATATTTCTTTGTCTAAAATCCAAGTCCAACAATACCCCTAAATGCAGCGTCCGAATTTTGATTTTCAAATTCGAATGGTGCATTTATTGTATGGGACGTTAGGAAATGCCTAGGTTTTCGGGATTTTCTTCTGCAAAACCCCTCTGCGTCCCTCTTCTTTTCCATCACTACTTTGTCTTCATCTTCTTCCTTTTCGTCTTCGCTCCCGATTTCTTCCAGGTAACCTTCCTTTCTTCTCCTATTTTCTTTCATTCTTGCTTTTTCATGGCACATCGATCACCTTTTACTTCTTCTCAAGTGCTGAATGCGCTCGATCTCCATCCCTGCGAGATGACTCGGGATGAAATTGCCGAGTTGGTCTTGTTTGGGGGTTTTCCAAAAGGGACCCGGTTTCATGCCCCAACAATCTAAAAGATCGATTGGGTCCGGAAGGGTTGGGTTTGTTTTCTCGACTACCCCTTTACTCTTGGCCTTAAATTCCCCTTTTCTGATTTTATCCGAGACTTCTTGGTACCTTAAAAGTTTCTCCCTGCCAAGTTCTTTCTACAACCTGGCGCACCCTTGCCCGAATAGACGAGCTTGTTGCGAAGCGAGAGCTCAAAATGACCATGGGTGAACTTCTCCTTGCTTACAAAATCGTCTCTCAAAGGGCTGGTCGCATAACCTCCACGCTAGGAATGTCAAAAACCTCTAACCCCAAAGCTAAAAATGCCTTCTCGGTGTTGGCAAGCCTGATTCTTTTTTGTTGAATTAGCGTCCTTGAGAGGCCTTGCTGATGATGTGAAGAAGGTCTTTCGAGATGGATGGAACACATCTCGTAAGATGCCCTGGTTTCCTTTAAGTCTTCCTGCTCTTCTTTTTGTGTTTGCTTTGTTTTAGCCGTGTTTGTATCTTGTTTGTGCAGTGACGGAGGGTATCAACTTGAGGTGTACCGATACAGGCGTTTGTCGACGGCTATTGAAGATTAAGGCTGAAAAGAGGAAGCCTAAGAAGACCCGTCCTGAACCAGAGGGCTCCGGGGACGACGAAGAACTTCCAGAGTCGGACGAAGACGAGATCGAGACTGACGTCACCCCACTCTCCTCAGATATGGCTAGTTCATCCATGAAGAAATCAGGTTAGAAAGTCCTTTTGCAACTGTGTTTTGTTTTTGTTTTGATGAGATTTGCTTGTAGTTTGCCTTTAACTTCTTGTCGTCTCTTCCATTTTGATTGCTTATAGGCGCTAATGTCGACACCTCTGTTGCGGCTATGGTTCGTAGACTAAGATCTGGTGGCCCTAAACTTCTCTCCTCCCCGACTCCCTCTTCGGAAATCAAGAAGCCCTCGTCGTCCAAACGAAAGAGAACTGAAGAATCTCCTGCTCCGGTCATCAAGAAGAAGGATCCTAAGGACCTTCTGAGTGTTTTCGGGGACACCTTGCTCCCAAGCGTTAAATCAGACTTCCAGGACCTGACTCCTGACACCGCCTTTAGTCATGTCGGCACGACTTTGAGGACGGTAAGGTCTTTGATATTCGTCACTATTTCTTTGACACTTTTTTAGAGCTTTGTGTTGTTTTTTTATTTGCGTTTGCTTCTTTTTTTTTCCGGCTTTCTTAGGCATTCCAGGAATTAATGGCTACCAATAGCCGATGCTGGGACGAGTTGTCAAGGTTGGAGGAGCAAGCAAAGAACGCCGGGGACGCAGCTGCCGCTTCTAAGAGGAAAGTTCGCAAGCTCCAGTCTTCAGTGGACGCCCTGACAGTCCAGGTGGAAGATCTTCAGGCCGAGAAGGCGTCGTTGGAGTCTTGGATGCAGGAGGCCAAGAAGTCGGCGAAAGACTTCTATCAGGTGGTGGTGCAGGTGGCAGCGTATTATACGCTTAAATCGCAGGTGGAGTTGCTTCAGGACATGGCCGATGGCAAGGGTGCCAACTGGGACCTTAAAGCCCAGCAGGATGCCCTTGAGGAGTATTTCCCTGCGTGCAACCCTCCACCTGGCAAGGAGTTCCTGGAGGCGGTGGAGCATGGTGATGAGGGGGGCGCATCTGAAGAGGATCCCAAGCAAGGCGAGGAGGAGGAGACCCCGGAGAAGGCCGTCAGCGATGTGGGTGCTAAGGATGAGGAGGAGACTAAAGGAAAGGAGGAGGCCTCAACCCCAGTCAAGGATCAGTGACTCTTGTCCCTTTTTCAAGAACTTTCAGTTGTGCTTGTTTTTTTTCTTGGTTTTTTGTTGCTAAATATTTGGTTGTTTTTTGGCCCGAGGGCCTAGACTTTATTTGGTGATTCTTTGGCATTGGGCTGCGACTGTGATGAATCCTGGCCGTGGGCCAAAAACTTATTATGACATCATCTTTTTGATGGTTCTGACGCCCTATGAATGGCGCTTTCATATATATATATATGTCATTTTGCTAGTATCTTATTATTTGCGTTAGTTAGCAAAATTGAGTTAGCGTAGGGCGGTAGTCTGGAGATTCTCCAGGGATATACTTGCCGTATGTGTGTGAATGTGTTAGTACATCAACATTCAGCAAGAATTTTTATTTGCCTTCCCTTCTAGCGCATTATTTCGTTCCTGAATGGGTTAAGTCTTTGCACTTTGTTTACTGCAAAGGTCCGTGCATAATTGCTTATGGTTAGGCGTCCTTTGGATCCTTAAGTTAAGACTTAGGATGTAATGTCATCGCGGCGTCCTGCGCATTTTGCCATTGGGTTATATTTGTTATAGCTTTTCCCTTCCCGTACTAGTCGGATGTTTCTACATTGATCGGACCTAGATGGGGGGTGACCAACTTATGGGTCCCCTCGCCAACGTTGTATGCGTGACGATATCGCCATTTCTAGGCGGTATAACCATGTATCGGGACAGTGTTTTTTTTGTTTTTTGTTCCTTTTTCGCTTGACGCGTTTCGTTTAGTTGTGGAACTTAGAATGGCGTGCACGTTGCATTTTGCAGTAATTGAGTTGTGGGAGAATTGTTTTCTCACGAAACATCATGTATATTAGGTGTAGAAACTTCTAAGCTATGAATTAGAAACATTGTTCAACAGTGAGAGCAAGTGCCCTGCGTCGCTTATTAAAGAAAGATAAAAAAAAAATGTCCTAAAGATGTTCTAAGCTAGATCTAGATAATGATTAGAAAATTACTGGGAACAAACCGGTTCAAAAGTAGTACTTCTTCAGGTGGGTTGCATTCCAGCTTCGGGGCACGGCCTTTCCATCCTTGGACTCGAGATAGCCTTCCCTTTCCTATCTGATATTCCTATAAAAGCAAGGAAATACCAGCCAACAGAGTTGGGAAAGAAAGAAGAGATGTTAGTCTAACGCGTGACTAGACAAGTGGGAGAATAATATTTCGGTTCTGAGAAAGGTCGGACATAGCGGCAATCCTTAGCCATATGATAATTGGTAGGTGCACGTTAGTCGAGGTTCATCATGATGATAGAGAAACAACAATCTGAGCGAGAGTAATAAGTGTTTAGCACGGTGTACGAAGGGTAATGAGAGAAGATAGAACTTTCTAATGAATAGGACGTTATTAGGAAATAACGCCTAAGAAAGAAATGTGTTTATTGATTTGTTGGGAACTTAATCATTCGAGAGTTTGAAAAGCATCCAACATAAATCGAATCATATCAACCTCATCATAACTCGAAGATGCCGACAGGGAGGTGGCCACAAGGACGCTTATACACCTGAACCCATCTTGCCATTTTATAGGCATTTTAACAACTCAAGTCATGCATTTAGATTGGATAGGCGATTGTCAAAATGTGGACCCAAAGTGATTTTCCAAGTTGTATTAATCACCCCGCATTGATTGATTACTATGCACAAAGCACTAATCTTTCATTAGTTATAAATCATTGCACTTCACTTAGTGACTTTTAGAGATAGGCAAGTCCTAATGAGGGACGAACCAAAGTAAGGAACATAGTCCTTAACACTTTGCAAGAGTGGTAGCCTCTCTATTCGGAGAAAGGCAGAGTCATGACCCAGTATCAGCAGCCGATAACTAAATATACCTCCTAATACGTCATAAAGAGACAGCAGATCACTAAACCGACAATCCCTATCTTAAGCTAATCCAAAGCAAAGTCTCGAAAAGAGACTTGAAACAATCAAAGGCCACACATCATCGTAGACCTAAGTCCAAGTCTAGCATTCGATAATAATAATAATAATAATAAATAATAACAATGGTCATTATTTCTAAGCATAATAATCCTAATCAAATTATTAGCAAACAAATTTGTTCCCAACGATTATTTTGATAACGGAAAGCAATTTCATGATTATCGAGTAAGGAAAAGGAGAGCCATCCACTTACCTTAAGACGATCTTAAGAATGCTAATCGAGGCGTAGAGTCGAGGTTAGCAAGACCCTAGACGAGGCCTAAGCCAAGGCAAAAGCAAGGAATGACCCGAGCAACGGCTAGGAAACGACCCGGAACAAGACGCGAGCAAAGGCTCCTGGCAGCGGGCGGCCGCCCTATGGCGGCGGTCATTGCCCCTTGGTGGCGGTCGCTGCCTGCGTGTCTCTCGATAGCGGGATTTTGCAAGCTTCCTCCGATCGATTCCAAACACTTTTGGAGAAACCGGTGCCAACAGTAGCGAGATTGACACTTCTACTTTGTATTGAGAGAGGTTTGAGAGGGAGAAAAGAGCATTTCGGATGCCTTCCATCTTCATCCCCAACCCCCCTATTTATAGGTTTTTCAAACCTCAAATGATCCAAAATGGCTTGACTTCTAGCCTAACAATCAATAAGGGTTGACATTGTTGTAGTTGACATTGCATAAAGGTGTTAGGATTGATCTCCAAGCAAAACCATAACAACAATCAAAACCACGGCGCCCACAAAGAAAACGTCCTGCCGAGCCACTTACGTCTGCAGCAAAGCGGCGCCCGCCAGTTTTATAGAGGCGGTCGCTGCCCTTGTGCCGGCGGTCGCTGCCCTCCCGGGACTGGCCAACATTTTGGTAAAATTGGCATAACTTTTTTGGATACGTATCAGAATTGGATCAAATTTTGAGGAATGAAACTAGACTCTTTTATTTACCATTAGGTTTTGGAATCACTTGATTCAGAGCTCTGATGAAGGTTTTATAAATTTTTGAATTTAAGGGTTGCGTTTAGCTTTATCCAACGCTATACGGTTAATCGGGCGACCTTTGCCCTTTCTCTTGTCGTTCCAAAGACAAAGTTGAGTCATAAAACTAAGAAGAATTCCATGATCCATCTTATAAACTTTGCGGATATTACGCCCTCAGCGTCTTAAGAAAGGTCATAACCATGGTAGAGAAGGGAAAACGATCCTAGCAAGAAGGGAAATTACGTTAAGCATACCCAACCGATCGCTCCTAAACTATGAGCTCTATTATGGGACAGAAATACCTAGTGCTCTCTGGAAAACCACCCGAAGAAATTACCATCTCGACGTCTTCCCTGGACATTTGGCATTTGAAGTGGTCTTATGGACCGAGCGAACCAGATGATCGAAATTCCGAGGAATCCGCCATGAAAATGGAAGAAGGAGATTTGAACTTTGAAAAGAAAGAGAGAGGTGTAGAAATTACCTGGGAAGAGGAAGGGTTCGGTAGCAATAAGTGATGATGATTTGACCTTTCATAGTGTTATAAATGGATGTGAGTTATCGAGGGCAATGGTATGTCACGTGAGGTTCAAAAGCCAACAGCTAGGGGATCAGGTACATTCTAGTCGATTGGTAAATCGGACCAGAACACCGATTCGGGGGTGTTGTTGGGAACGACCCAAAGACCGCAATGAGCACAAAACCTATCTATCGATTTGTTAGAAGCCCCACACGAAATCTTCCAGATATGCCAGCAAACTACAAGATATAGCGCGTGGTTAGATGATATCTAGCACGAGGATCTAGGCGGTTCGGATAGATTGATCAAGACCCCAAGTTTACGGGAAAAGATTGATATTTATTTAAGATAAGATATCGATGCATGTGTATAAATATAAGATCCCTTAACGAATACAAGGAGATCATACCCTATCATCGTGAATTCATACCTCGCGTCTAGCCCAATCTTTGGTCGGAGGTTTTGATCATCTATACAACTTTCAGCTCAGATACACAACACATGTAAATCTATGGGAGGATCCAATACAAGAGAAACACCTTTAGTTAGATCAAAAGTTAAAAATTTCCATCCTCTCATTTGATAACTCACGAATCAAAACACGTGGCATGCAATAGAATGGGGTTATCTAGGATGGTCTATCTTAGAGAGCAACCCTTCACTAATATATGGAGGAACTATTCGCCTTTTGTAGCAGCAGAATAATATACTCATTCGTTGAAAATCGCAACGGAACACAAGTCAAATTTCATTCCTTGTTTTAGTTGAAAGTCAAATATCATTCTTCATTAATGTCTTTTTCATTAAATAAAAGAGTCACTTTACAATCCCATGCACACGATTATATAGAATAAATATTGTTCAATGATCCATGTATATTTAAGTTATTGGTTAAATCAACGTTATAAAATATAGAGCTTCACCCTAAGGGAATTTAAATTTTCAAACTAAAAGTCAAAATCTATGCCGTTGCAGGGTACATAACTTAATCCACACGGAGTACCTTATTACTTAGACAACAACTAAAGGCCCGTTTGGATACCCAACTATAATGCCTTAAAATGTATTATACTTGTCATAATATATTAAATATATAAAGTTTGTTTGGTGTCATTTGTTTATTTTAAAAGAAGAAAAAAGCATTATGGGGAGTTGATGGAGAAGGCCATCGTCTTCCCCGATACATCTCTCTTATGCTTACTGTAGCAAATGCTTACAGTAGCATTCTAGTTAGCAAATGCCTAACAATTGTACTTTTCGGATACCCTGCATCCTTGTTTCTACTACCACCTTTTTCATTACTAGATTATTTTAGCATAAGAGAGACCCTTTGCAATTTCTTATGTAGATGATAGATTAAACATTGAAAGGCCTTCTTGGAGCCATTGACCCTCACCTGTTGGATCTGGGTTGCGGAAGGGAGTTGAAAGATGGTAACGGAACTTTTTCCCTTTAGATCTGGGCTGAATTGGGTGGATTTGTGGAAAGCCCCAAATTGGGTTACGTAAACCCTAAATTTCCGCTGATCAAATCTCGATAATTTTCAGAATTCAATGGTCAATTGTCTTGCAATTTCTCGGCAGTTCCATCAACGCCAACTTGATTTCGCCTTGCCGGAGCCATCATTCAAGGTGTACAGAGAAGCAATTGTACTCAGTAAAGCGTTGAAGCTTTGGGGTTTGAGGTTAAGGACGACGACAAGCACAAAATCATAGTTTTCATTTCATGTTTTGCCAAACACACTTTTTATAGATAATGCATTATAATAAGCCGTTTAAATTTTACATAATGCAAATTAAACTTTAAAGCAAAATAATACAAAATAATTCATAATGCAATTTAATGCATGGTGTTCCAAACGGGCTCTAAGACTTGTCAAACATTCTATATACAAGCATCTCGAAAACTGATATATTATTCTCCACTTCATTATTATAATAATGCAAGAACAAAATCCTTTGGAATATAAATTAATTAGAAAGGCGTAAAATTATCTGAAAGTTCGATTTAATTTCTTGATCGAAGGGACGTAAAACGTTGATTTCGATGAAAAGGAATACTAACAATTAATTAATTTTTTATCAAAAAAAAAACAATTAATTAATTAAACAGGCGTTGGACTAATTAAACTTGATCGTTAATGTGGAGGAAGAGTAGACCTTTGCAAGTGCTTACATTAATTCGGCGCGGATCATGTCTCTGAGGCTGCCTAGAGATTTTCATAATATTGCCTTTATTTTAATTTTCAAAAATTACGTAATTTGTGGAACACAGTTACTTTACCTGAGTTGCTACATTCCATAACCAAAAAATCAACAATTAAGAAAGAAGCAACTGGTAGTGGTAACCAAAGTAATGATAACAATTGTTGGGACGGTGATTGATCTCAATAATGATCTCAACTAGCTTTGAGGATGATTACACTAGTGAAGTATTTAATGTTGTTTGTTAAGTGTTTTAGGATCAGTTAGGATTAATTGAGCAAATGAACAAAAGCAAGATCGACCGATGGAAACAACCAAGGGATCAAAGTATTAGCTGAAGAGCTCGTTGATTTATGATAGTATCACATGGAATCAACGCAAATGCTTGAAGCTAAATGTGGAAGGTTGGATCAAAACCCGTGGAAGCTATGTGCGAGTTCTATTTAAGGAAACACGCGTAGAGAAGGATCGGTTGAAGAAGATTTGTATCTTTGGAGATTTAAAAGATATATTTCTTAAGGGAAGATTTTATCTTGTTACTCAAGATAAGATAAAATCTTAATTAGTTTATATTTTTATTGTTAGATAGATTTCTTCTCTAGCTATAAGTGTATATATGAACCAATGTCTAGGTTATCCATTATCGAGCTAAGAAGAGTTTAGAGAGCTTTGTGGGATCTAGGAGAGCACAAAGGGACTTTAATCTAGTTGAGTACGAAAATTAAAGGTGTGGGCCGATTTGCTTTATCGAGTTCTTAGAAGTGTTCGACACTGAGGGATCGAAGTTTTTCGTTAGGAGTTGTGTACACCTAAGGACTAAGATCTGGGTTTGTAAGTTCACTTTTGAAGTAATAAGAATTGCAAATTGATTTGGAATTCCTTGTGTTCATCTTGATGTGTTTGAATTACTTTTATTTTGCTGCCCAGTTCGTTGACCCCTCAAAGGATCAACATCTGTATTCTCAAACTTAAATCCTACAATTTGTGAGCAAGGTTGCTCTAAATTGTGTGTATTTTTTTTTAAATTTAATTTCAGTTTAACCGAACCGAACCGAAAAAAAACCGAACCGAACCGAAACCGAAATTGCCTAATTATATGAACCGAAAACCGAACCGATTAATCTCGGTTTCGGTTCGGTTCGGTTAAAATTATCGGTTTTGTCGGTTCGATGCTCAGCCTTAGTATTCTCCTCAACAAGGAAAAGTTCAAACCTTTTAATTGCTACCTTGGGAACAATGGTGAAAGAAGGAACCTAAAGGACATCACTTGCTACAAATGTGTGAAAGGCGTCACTATGCTCATTCGTGCTCAAAGATTGATCATGATGGAAAGCCCAACATCAACAGCAACAAATCTTGCATGGCAACTTGGGGCAATATAATCCCGGCCCGATGATGAAGAATTGGAATCCAAGATTAATCCTCATATGTGATTGATGGCTATGCCTTTAGAGGATGACTAGGTATGTGACTCTGAATTCTTTGATTCTTTAAAATCTTTGTCTAAAAAGGGTTTAATTGATATTATTAGAGATTTGCATAATGAAAATCATGATGTTCAAGTTGAATTTACTAAAATTGATGATTTGTGCACTGATCCTAAATTATCCTTGAAGAACATGATTGAAAAATCTATTGATCACTGCACTGCTTGTCCTGATCTTAAAATTGAAATTTTGAATCTCAAAAGGACTAATGGTGATCTTGCTTCCGATATTCTTGCTCTCAAAATTGAAAAAGAGAACTTGCTAAAATTTGTAGAAGACGCTAAAGCAACTAGTAAAGGGGAACTAGTTGATATTGGTCCCACTTTCGTTCCTCAATGATTTGGAATATGATTTACTAGAGATAAGGACAAGGATAAGGATCATATGAATTTTGGTGTTGCTGAATTGTATGAACAACGTGTTAAGGAACTTCAAAGCTTGAAAGACAAAAACTTGTACTTGATGTAAAGAATTCATGTTCTAGAACAAGGTGATGATAAGAAAGATGATCATCCTGAGTGTTGGTACATAGGTCAACCAACACGTCCATAAGATGTTTACTAAGCAGTCTAAGGGTAGTGAACCTAAGGACCTTAATAGGATAGGATCAATCAGAGGAAGTTTTGGAAAAGCAATCCTAAGTACTACATGGGAGATTATTTGATGACTTGCTGGCATTGTGGTGATATCAAAGTTCGTGTTTTGCGTGTTTTACTCAAACCTTCTCAAGCCCCCCTTTTCTTCTTAATTGAACTAATTGTCAAGAACATCTGATTCCTCTGTGATTTGAGCCCTTACTTGCATGCTATACTCGTTTGTTTAGTTAGGGTTATTAATTTGATTGTTGCATAACGACCTCTATAGCGAGTCATTCGTCTCTAGTTTTGACAATGACAAAATCCTTGTTGTTTAATTGTTTGTCCAAGTGTTATTCACAAGAACGCTTCTAGGGACACTCTATAATATGAAAAGGACAACAAGTATCTGCAATCCTTAGAGCTGAGGGACGCCCAATACTTCAACAATCAAATGAAAAAGAATGAGTTTCCTATGAAGTTAGAAAGTCGTTCCTACAAGAAGGAAACTGATCAACACTCAAACTAACAAGTTCAAATAATCTAATAAAGTCAAGGCTACTAAGCACAAGCAAACAAATACTTGTGGGAGTAGTACTTAGAAGCTTCAGAAGTCAGAGACAAAACGCATGAAGCCAAGATGTCGCTTTCACGAAATCCTCATACCCTAAGGAACACATGTAGTCTTCCCAGCGAAAGGAAGTGCTGACCCTAGGATGAGAACAAGAGTGTCGTAGTTGTACAATGTCGGAGAAAGCTACGGCCTATTCAGAATAGCTCTGAGGACACTAGAAGGTCGAAAGCGTCCGAAGAAGAGTACATCTCACATTGCCTATAAATACACCCTAATGATTAAGGGGATGTGACTTCTTCTGCACATTCCCTCCCAGAGCATCAAGAACACTAATACACCAAAGAACAATATAAATTGAAAGTGATCTTGATCGAAGAAGAAGAACTCCACCAAGGACATCAATCATTTACATTCAGAGTGTTGAGTTCCCTAAGGGATTAGGGGACTCGTGAAGTTTTACATTCTTTGTACTTAGCTACTGAGTTCGGCTACATTAAGCTAGGTTAAAAGAAAGTGCAATAGTTTGATCAAAAAAAAAAAGTGCAATAGTAATCTGTAAGGACGGAATCTTATAGGTTAGAGAAGTTTGCAATTTGCTTGTGCAATAGATGTAGGGAGTCTCAATAAGTAACAACACCAAGTCTGATGGACATGGAGGCGATATGAAAGAGATCAAGTGGACATCGTTCTCCTCAAGTTTAACCACGGCACACTTCCTTGAAATACCTAGGACTTTCTATGGGTAACCGCAAACTCTCCCTTACTAGTGATAATCCACTCATTTAAAAGATCACTAGTCGCATCGAATCTTGGTACCCTAAAAATCTCTCCTATGTTGGAAGGCCGTAGATTCTCCAAATTGTTATTTTCAGTATGAGATCTTACTAGTGTATCGTCTTTGCTCTGCAAAACTCTGTCATCAAAAAATTGAAGCAGTCATAAGAAACTTTCTTTCGACTAAAAAGGAGAGTGTAGGTACTACCTTGTGGCTTGAGAGATTGTTCGCAAACCTAAAAATGTCGGTGGACTATGCTGTCAAGAGCTTCCAAACCTACATTACTAGATTGAATTTTGGACTTTCCACACTCAAATTAGTTTGTGGTATAGTTGCACAATGGCTTATCATGTCAAAAACTGCGCCATTTCGGAATGTAGACGAAAGATCAATGAAAGTTGGGGTTGGCGTTCTACCTCCCCGTTAGAGATGATTTGACTACCTTCGATAACCCCAATTGCCTGCTTAACATGATGACGCCCTCTTTAGGTAAATACTCCACTTCTTTTTTCTACAATATGTTGAACAATCCTAATCTAGCCCTTGGTTGGTCTGCCTGCAAATGGGGTGGCCTCTAGTCCTCTATGACCCTCATTGTAGTTTTGTGACATGGCTAGCACTCCACATACATATTACCACCTTCTTTAAGCTGGAACAATGTGACATTGTCACTCTCAACCAAAAAAAAAATGTGACATTGTCACTAGCAATGTTTGCATACTCTTTCAACACTCCCTTGAAACCGAAGACCACCTCTACAATGACTGTTCTTACACCAACTCAGTTCTACGTACAGATGGTCAATTATTGGTTGCGCATTGGCAATAACTTCCTTGACCTTACCTCTTGGCTCGATTGGGGCTCTCGAGGTTGGAACAATAATTCCTTCGTCTGTCGCCTTCGTGGCAACACTCCACTTGGCCTACTAGAATTGCTACCGTTCACTAGAAGTGCACTATCACAGGCTAGTTGAGACTAGTAGTCATCTCATTATTCAATCGATGAAGTAGGGTGTCCATGCAAAATGGAACAACAATAGTGACGATCTTAATTCATTGAGGAGCATCATTGGAAATTAAAGTCAACTTATTGATTTGATCCTCCTCTTTGGTGTTCTTTGGCCTTTGGTTGTTATTGACAAAGTCTTAGGCTTTGTTCGGCTGGACAGGTAGCATGAAACACGGTACCTATTCCGCTTGCGTTGAACAAAGCAGTTATAAGGAGCGGGCCCACTCTCTCAAATATTCGATTTTAGAGCACCACGTTAAAACAAAAGGATGGACGACACAGAGTTCATCTTATAAACTTTCATCATCATATTCCATAAACAGCACAATATACACAGCCAAGTTAATTGACTCGCATAACATCTATTCAATTCGGTCTGTGTGTGTGTATTGCACTGTGGACCGCTGAGACCAAATGTATGCATGATCCAGCTGCAGGTACGTGTTTAATTGAAATATATCAATCAGCTTGGCAATTAATTTGCGGGCTTAGCTTGTAATTTTTTGAGTTGGAATGTTGGTTATGTATAGAGAGATCATGATGAGGGTGAGAAGAAGACTTGCTTGTTGCAGCCGGGATCCGCACTTGAGTTTTGATTTCGATCGTCATCGTCGTCATCGTCCCCATCCTCATAGTACGTACTGTACTCTTATATATGATTCTCACATCTCTCCATCTCTTCATCTCCATAGCTCTTCACTTATTTAGTTCACTTCAAAGGTTAATTAATTCATTAATTAATTACAGTTTTAAAATAGACTTCACAATCCAATCTATTTCTAATTTATCTGAAATACCATGAGCATCCCCTTATTTTATTTATTTTTTTCAATATTTTTGGACTAAATTTCAAAACCATAAGACATCAGTGCTCCTACTTAGAAACAAGAGCATCTACAATGGAGAAATTTCTAACTTTTTTTATCAAAAAAATAAAAATACAATGGAGAAATTATCCCCTTTTTTATAAATTAAAATAAAATATTTGTGGATATGTGTCGGGTAAATCGGAGAAAATTTTCTCCTCTTTCCTACTTTATTTCTTACGGTAGACATATTTTCTATACTGGTTTCTCCAAAACTCTAATTTTGTTATATTTTTTAGTTTTTAATTAAGAAATCCCCCAAAAAAATCATTATGGATGCTCTAACATGGTGATTTTGAAACCTTCGTTCAGCAGTTTTTTTAAGCTACTTGGAGTATTGTTTTAGTGTTTCAACTAAAAATCTAGACTAATGAGGGGTGGGGTGAAGTTTTGAAAAGCTAGTTAAAAAGCTATGAAAAAAAAGTTCAAATTTGCTGAAAAGTTATGAAAAACTCAAGCTAGCTCAAATAGTACGAATATATATGCGGAGCGGAGCCTAAATATTAATGTACTGTGGAGGATAATGTATTGCAGACTACAGTTTCGTAATTACAACAAGTAAAATATGCTGATTTTGAATTGATTGGAAATATATAATTAAAACTAATTCCAAGAAAATTGTCAAAATATATGGGAGCTCCGGTAGAGAGCCCCGGAAATTCTGTTTGAAGAGTTTTGACACAAGCTTTTCATTTCATTTCATTTAGAGGAAAATGCATACTAAAAAACAAACAAACCACAAAGTCGAATAGCACTGCCTTGGAAATTTCATGGTCTTGTTGTTTAGCTACCAAAAGTCTTATTTTACGGACACCTCCGACCCACAAACAACGGAGTGGAAATTGGAAGAATTTTGGGGTTTCTCAACCCACTTTATATCTTTGGGTAACCCATGTACGTAGTAGCATAAGGTATTGTATTTTCAACCAAAAAAAAGCATAACGTATTGTACACGACGATGATACTATAAATAAATAAATCATTATTCAGGTAATTGACTAATTAAGTGATTAGTCAACACATGGGTCAACCCAAAAACATGCTGATCTATATATTAACAACTCTAGTTAGCAAATTGACCACTTTTTTAGGTTAGTAAAACAACTCACGTACGTACAAACGATATCAACCTATTATTAAGTGAAGTCAATAAAACGATAAAAGCATGCATGTTTCCACTGTGATTCTTAATTGAGCTGAATTGTATCTAATTCCCCAGACTCAGATGAACAAGTAATGACATATGATGGCCTTGAGTGTTGCATTCTCAACAGCCATCCTTCCGAAGGCGACGTGGGCTCCTCGGAAATTCAAGGCAACGACGACGACGCGACCAGCTGCTCATCCAGCAGCAACACCGCCGGACATCAACAAGAGTTAGCCGAAGCATCGTGGGACAGCGATTCCTCCGAGCAGAGCCCGCCAAGCCGCCTGTACACCTCCCAAAAGCCAGCAGCAGCCCATCTCTTCGGGTTCTCAGACATCGAATCCATCAAGGACAAGTTCTCCAGGCTTCTACTAGGCGAGGATGTCACTGGAGGAACCAAAGCCATTTCTACTGCGCTCGCCCTCTCCAATGCCATCACGAGTCTTGCAGCCTCCGTTTTCGGGGAGTTGTGGAAGCTGGAGCCCCTTCCCGAAGAAGCCGAGACCAGATGGCGCAAGGAGTTGGATTGGTTGCTGTCTCCTACCAACTACATGGTTGAGCTTGTTCCTGCCAAGCAAGCCGGGTCGGATGGCCGCTTCTTTGAGGTATGCATATGTTGTTAATATAATGTGCCTTGAATCTCAATCACACACTGCGACAGGTAGCATGGGGTCTTGCTGACCATAAAAATATATTGTTTTTCTGCTCGTGGACGTAGATTACACACCGGTACTGAACCACGTAAATCTCTATGACGATCTTGTTTATTGTTCTCGTTTGATCTCTCCTTACAACATATGTGTATAAGTAGCAAGCTGACTCTCTTTTAACATAATCCAAATTCCACAAATATATGTTTGAAATCTACCTCTCATATAAACAGATCATGACTCCCAAAGTGCGGGCCGATATACGCATGAACCTCCCGGCCCTCCAGAAGTTGGATTCAATGCTCATTGTAAGTCATCAAATATCCAAATTGATGGGATGTTCTAGCATGCATCTTGAAATTTCGAACTCCGTCTGATCGTGCAAATTCTTTTATTAAGGAAACCTTGGATTCAATGGTGAAGACGGAGTTTTGGTATGCGGAAGGAAGCACTCACAAGGAAGAACAAGAAGGCTCGGTTAGACAAAGCAAGAGGTGGTGGCTTCCTTATCCTCGGGTCCCCATTCGTGGCCTCTCCGAGAACGCACGAAGGTGTTTGATCTCTCAGGGGAACATCGTGCACCAAGTTTTCAAGGCTGCCAAATTAATCAACCAGAACATCTTGTCTGAAATGCCCGTTCATAACTTCATTATGGTTGCACTTCCTAAGGCAAGTGATATGCATTTTCTAAGGAAGTATAGATACTTACTCTTCGATGTAGGACTTGCTCAATTCATTTTAGTATGGTTCTTTATAAAGTTAATTTGCTTTTTTATTTATGTTATACATAGTCAGGGAGAGCAAGTGTTGGTGAGGACCTATACAACGTGCTGGCCGATGAATCACATTCGGCTTCTAAGATGGCGGATTCCTTGAAGTTGAAGACGGATCATGAGGCCCTCAACGCCATCAACAAGCTTGAAGCGGCACAACTCGTGTGGAAGGAGAGGCTCAAAGAAAACCAGGCTAATGGCAACTCTCATGTACGAAAGTCATGGCCGTTCACTAAGGACCCTGCATCCGAAGCTGACAAGATAGGATTACTAGTCTTCAAGGCCGAACTCCTTATGCAAGAGTTGAGATTGAGACACCCATACCTTCCTCAATCCTTTCTTGATGTTGCCAAAGTACAGTATGGCAAGGTAATTACTAGTCCTACTACTACATTTTATACTTAACTGTGTACAAAAAGGTTGGTTTAAGGCGATTAGATGTTATCCTATGAACTTGGTTACTAAAGCATTGTTTGTAGGACATTGGCCATGCAATCATGGAGGCCTACTCAAGAGCGCTAGCAAATCTGGCTTACAAGATATTGTTGAGGATTGGAGACATCTTACAAGAAGACCATACGAGCAACCCCACGTCACCTGTGCCAAAGGCGAGTGTTCGAGGACTCTTGAGCCCTAATTGGATTCTATCGCCAGCGGACTCTAACCAGCGAGCAAAGCGCTCACTTGAGGATGGAATGAGTAGCAGGGCAGATAGCTACTTCAGTGACTCGAACCCGAGCAGAAGAAGCTCTGATCTAGAGGTGTCGTCGTCGAGTGAGGCTAGAACGAGCTCGGTCATGACCACACCGAGCTCTAGCCGGATTTGGTGCATAGGAGGAGGAAGTGATGCTTGGGGACATGGATCCCCCCTTTATAAGACTCCTTAGACACGTTTTTATCAACTAAAGTTGATATGTTTGCTTTCTACTTTAATTGCTAGTATTTGTTGAAAACTCAAAAGTTTGGACTATTATAAATTTTGGATCCAACTTCTAACAAAAATGATTAATCGAATGTGTAATGAGTTTGACTCATTCTAACTAAGTGTCACCTTAGGTATATTGTTTTTGTTTTTTATTATAAGTTTGGGAACCATGTTTAACATCTATACTTTAAAAGCACGTACTTTCCTTCACCAATAAGCATTAAGTACTCCTTTTCTTATGACCTACTTTCTTTGTTCTAATATCAACCTCCATTGCCTTTTACCCTTGACTTTCTTTCTTGGTCTTTTTTGTATTTCAACTTCTTCTCTGGTTGTATTCTCTTCTATGTGCCTTACTTTTTTTGTCCACCGTATTTCTCTTTTACCCTTGTTGTTCTACCTTTGTCTCTTCTGTATTTCAACTTCTTCTCCCTCTCGTTGCTATATAAACCTGCCCATTGCCATCCCTTGACCTTTCATTTTCCTTTTAGCCTACAGGGCATATCATAAAGTTCTCAATGAATGCCTAAATTAAAGGTTTTGGTGCTACAAGAAAAACATTGTGATCCCACATGCTTAAATTCAAGGGGGTGAAAAAAGGAATCATTTTAAGAAAAATTGCACTCTTGTATGGAGGGTCGATCAGGAATCTCAGACAAATTCAAACTCGGCTCCAATAGGAAGGTGATCACTCGGATGGTGGTGGTTGGGCAACCCGCCAACCACAGATGGGGATGCCGGCTCAGGAAGCTCGAGGTAACTGACTGGTTCGATGGAACCAGACGGTGAAAACAATATGTAGTCCAAAGTACCTGTAAAACCTGGCGTGCAGTTTGTAAATGGCGGTTCTCCCCTTGTGTGCGCGTGCAAACTAATCAATGGAATTGGCCGTTCCTCGTCCACCAAACCCATGTTGGAAGTGGAGGAACCCGATATCAGTTGCTGATAAACCTGAAACAACAATGATATGTTGAAAAAGGGTACTTCTCTGTCGAGTATAGATAGATAGTGTTAATCAGAGTAAGAGGCCAACCTGGTCTCCTGGGGTTGAATTGAAGTCACCGGTCACGATGAGAGACGGTGTGCAGTTAAACTTTTCGGATACAGTCATTTTGAATCGAGCCAACCGGGAAAGAAGATACTTTGCTTGAGCCAGCTTGACGTCAGCCCATGCTGGATCCCTAGTAGAGCAAACAAAATAGTATCAACTTCAACAGATAATGAGATGTACATATAAAGAGTGAAATAACCACGGTCCTTTCTAGTGATGTTCTAATTGGAGATCAGATGAAAGGTGGCGGTACTGTACCAGTACAAATGTGTGTTGGCCACAATGACATGCTGATCAGAATGACCTTTCAGCCTGAAGATACCCATTATACCGACAGAATCACGTTTAAGCCTAACACAAGGGTCATTAGGGTCTCCATGATTTCCCTGAGCATCTTCCTGCACAGAATCTGAAAACTGTTGATTAAAAAAACACTGGAACTCCATAAGAGGGAAAACTTGTACAGTAGGATACCAAAAACCAATATCATGGGGAGGAGTACAACATCTCCAGAAGTGTACCATAAACTAATTTTAAACATCGGAATGGGGAAATAATAATAAATAGAGTTAATTTATGTTAGAACTACCAAGACTCCCTCCCTAATCCTCACATCATATGAAAAAGAACGATTTTCACATGGAAAATCTACATTTGCAAAATAAGGCATCAAGTGTTTTATTACATCTTCATCAAGTATTCAATCAATTCCGACCAAAAAGAATCAAGTACTCAATATAATAATTGCTTGTTGCAGCAATAAGGTATACCAATTTAGCATGACTCAACCACATTGTCCATTTCACCTTGATGGTCTGTCTACAAAATATGGTTATTATATAAGTACAACCATGGAATTGTCATATATCTATGAATGCTCAAACTAGAATAATATATAAAACAGAAAGAGAAAAAAAGGAAAGAAAAAAAAAGGAACTTCAACAGTAATGCAGAATGATTACTAGGTACTTCATGTTTTTCAAGCTTACAAAATATGATTTATCTTTGCATAGTAACTGGTACTAGGGACACGTCAAATCGATTTAGAATATAATCAGTAACTATCTATAAAGAAAGAGTAGTCTGCAAAGCAATTGAAGCCACAGGTACATGCAAATTGTGAGATGACTCTTTTGGAAGATGGAAATTGAGCAAAGCATTTGAAATATTGTAGAGTATTTTAAATATCAGTTTTATGCAAAAGTTGTAACACAAAGGTATTATCCAGAAATCTATTGAAATTGAAGGAAGGTTCTCTCATTAGCATTGTAGATCTTAAGTGCTGACAAAATTTACATGCATTTGGAAAACATACCATTTGCGTTTTCATCAGTTTCAGTTGCCTTGGCTGGTGAAGCATTGCCTTCACTCTTACTCACATTGGACACACCACTGATTGAGTTTATTAGATCATTATATTCTATAGTTTCCTGCAACAACAATTCTGCACTGAAAACAACAAGAGGACATTTGAATCAACTGACCAATACATGAACTAGGTAACAATTTAATGTTATTGTGTTATATATATGACCCATAACACATGTTTATTTAACTTTCAGGAAACTATAGGTGGCCCGGCTGATTAAGTTACTTTTAAGTCAATTGGGATCATGTCACATAGTAGCTTTATATCACATGATTGCTCCCGTGAGAGCAAGGCTAATCGAGTTTGGGGCAATGTCTAACTAGTTTTTAGTAATCCAGTGGGTTAGCTTGGTTTTAAGACAGGCCATCTCATCATAGGTTTACATGATTCCTTGGGTGGGTCAAGGCAAATCATGTTTTTGGTAATGAGAGGTCAGTATTGAGTAATAGTTTAATATATATGCAGGAGTGAGAACAATTTCAGTTGTCATTTTCATTTTGGATTAGGTTTTGCTGAGCTAAACTGATTTTAAAGAAGTGGAAAAGAAATTGTATGCAAGGGAAAGTAGCAAAAGCTACCTATGCAGCCACTGGTAAGTAATAAAATGTATAGGACACAAGGTATTCCATAAGCTGTAGCCAGATTTGTAGACTCGAAAAGTTACATTGGAGGTAACCTCCTGATGAATCCTTTCTAAGTAAAAAGAATCTATAGGATTTCGAGAGGATTTGGAATTTAGAATGGAATATGTTTCACCTTAGCTCAGTTTGATGTGCATTATTCTCCCTCCCTAATGTTACTAAAATGTTTACAATCTTGCTGGATCTGCGATATAACTAGGAGAAAACCAGGTACAAATACAATGAAGAGCCTAGACTCTACCCACCACCACCTACCTAAAAACAGAGATGACCTAGAAATCTTTGATAATGTTAATATGAAGCATTGTATCTTACAGATCATGGTGTCAAGACTCTTTGTTAGAGTTGGTAACCGAAACCAATATCGCCATCAAACATTAATTCTGAAAAGCTTACCTGTCACCTTTGTAAAAAATACCACAGCCATCTCTTTTCCTTCCAGTTCTTTTTACATAAATGCTTGAGTATCCAAGTTCTCCAATCTTTCTTTTGTAAAAAGTATCATATTCATCAACTTCCTAGCATTGGAAAAAGATACAACCAATCAAATATTGAGAGTTTAAATAGATGATATGTGAACCGGCAATAAGAAGTGTCTGCGGCAGGTTTAACCTGTAAGCAAAGAAAGTCTGTGCCAAGGCTCTTTAAAAGAGACAAAAGTGCTTCTGATCGAACTTTCCATCTGCCGACAAGCCCATATCCAATTCTCAATAAAATTGGTATACGAATTTTAGAAATGAATCTATAATTTTAGTCTAGAGATCATAAACATTGTTTTTGCTTATGAACATTGTGACATGCAGAATTCAAATACTATAAACCTACACAGTAGCAAATAAGTACAGCAAGCCAACTCACAAGGGAAGCTGATAAACAATACAAACCATAAATCTATAATCGTTTTATCTACGTTCATCATATCTTCCTTCTAAAGTTTCTCAAATGATAAAAGTGCGAAAGGTTTTCAGGAAGTACTGCTTGAGAATAACTAGAGCAGATCCCTGAAGAATCAGAAACATGTTTCTCGGATTTGGCAACTGAATACTGGATATCCATGCAATTAAAATATGGGAATCTGTAGTTACGTTGAAGAGTCATAAAAGGAAAATTAACCATTGCTAGGTACATCTAAAATTCAATAAACAAAAACATTGAAGATACAGTAAACCCTGCTTTCAAATTGATCTTTGTACATACAGTACAAGCCTCCATGGAGAAACTGACAGGGTCAAGTATGGATAAATTTCTTTTTCAAGCAACTTCACTTGCTTAAGACTTGCACGAGTTCAAAGTATGACTATGAAGAAATAGAAAAACCACTGACACAACAAAAATTCTTTCTCCTCCAGTATTGTTTAAAAAAAATAAGTACACGAGTGGGGTGCTTACTTAACAAGATAACCTCTTTCCAATAAAATGACAATGGAATAACAGAAAGGCTCACCTAAGGCATGATGCTGGAGAGTGGGGAAAGAAAGCACTTTTTACATATACCTAGAAAGAAAATTGTAAGGTTAGAATCGAAAAATAAAGAAAAGCCTATAGGTCACTTGTTCAAAAAATGACTAATAAATGTTAGTAATCCGAAAAAAACACTATGTTAAGTTTCAGTTTAGAGATAGATTAAAAATAAATGAAGATAAAATAGATCTCATGCAAATCCAGACCTATTTGACTACAAAAAAGGTAGAGCATATACATGTACAAGCCATAATGTAATATCAAGAAAACTTTCACGTGGAAATTCTTTACACTGATAATATTTTCTCAGATAAGCTTTATCTAGTTTGTTGATTACTTTAAAAATGAAAACCCAATTTAAAGAAAAACAACATCATAAGGAGAGGATGTACATAAGTTTATTACTTTATTGTTAGGAACTCATGTACTGTTAGTCTGTGACCATAGATTTTATTTACCTTGACAAATTTTCTCATACAAAGTTGCTACCATATTATCATGGAAATAGGGGCAGAAAAAAAAAAGGTAAAGTGTGCGAATGGTATCTAATCATATTTTAAGTAATCAAAAAAAGATCGAAATTATAAGGATTTTAGAACACTATAAGCGTGAGATATGACAGAGAAAGTGGATACAAGGAAAGCAGATTCTACAATTGCAACAAATTCAGTACCTGGGCCAGTATGTTATATGAGACAACACTGAATTTCTGACCTGCATCATGGAGGTACAGTTCAGTTACAATGCACAGCAAGGAACAACTCAAAAGACTCTGACTAGGCCAACACCATTCGTGTAAATGTACCCTGTGCAATCTAAGAGCAAAGATGCTAGTACTCCTAACCACAAACGCGGCATGTATTGATAGAAAAACATTTCGAATTTAATTCATCCACTTTACTCGTTGACAAGTCTTATATTAGCAGTTTATATTGGGCGCAAGTTAGCCTGCGTGGGCGTATTCATGTGCACCAATGCATTCTTGAGACAGTAATATCAAAGAACATCGACATAATCTATGTCTTAGAATAAAAGTCCTCAGATTTAGTGCTCAACTTATCAAAGCCAATGGAATGTCCACGTTTACTACTAAGATTATGAGCATACAACAACAGATATGCTATCACTAGATGCATAATCACTCAGCCAATACTATGGACAAGATGATTAGGTCGTCAGCCTATTCTATACATCATTTTATCAAGTCAAGTTTGAGCATAATCCCCTAAAAGGACTTGAATAAGAGTCTGATAGCCAAATCCAATAGAAGATGCTGGAACTCAACCGAAACTAAAATTAAGTCTCCAGAAACAACAATAACTTTAAGATGCCCAAAATTTAGGAGCCCTAGCCCGTAAGCAATTCAACCGAATGCTAATGCTAATCCAATACACGAACAACTAATAGCTCCATTAATTATGAGCAATAGAGCAGTAAAAGCGGGCAAGGAAATACCTTTAGGATTACTCAACGACACAGTCGCAAATCTCTCCACAGGGATGAACTTAGGGCACAACGGCCCTGCTTCCATAGACATTTTGGCGAAATGAACTCTGCATATATAGCAAAACCACACAATCACGTCAATAACTTGAGCGCAAGGCAGAAAGCAAACCTAGGCTGAACTCCACAGAGAGAAGAAACCTGGAGAAAGGGGGAGTCGGAATGCGAGGAAAGACAGAAAGCGCTCTCAACATTTTTCTTACCTAATCCTCTCACTGGAAACTCTGATTTGCTGCTGAGCAGCTTCGTCGTCATAGGTCCGGTTCCCCAAACATGGAACTGGAACCGCTAAACCACCGATTCTTCCGGTTCGGTTTCGGCTCGGTTCTGATTCGGTTCCGGTTTCCCGTCGGTTACGCGGTCGGTTTCGAAACAATTATTTTTAACAAATTACTTATATATCTTATTTTTTGGTCATAAAAATTTAAGGTGAGGGATATTTTCCCAAGGACAGAGAAGATTAAAGGGCTCAAAAAGTTCTTATAAAGAGATTTATATATGTCTCAGGTGAGGGATAGTGTCCTATTCTGAGGAATAGTGTTCCAGTCCAAGGACATGGAAGACCCAAGAGCTCAAAGAGTTGTTACAAGGGGATTTATATAGGCTTAAAACAAATCTAGCCCCCCGAACTTACGCAAATTTGTCACTTAAACACACCACCTTTGATTTGGACCAATTGGATACCTGAACTTACATTATTTGGACCGATTGGATACCTGAACTTATATTATTTGACCTATTAAACACCTGTTCGCTGACCTGCTTGTCAGTGTGCCGCCATCTGTATGCCACGTGTACATGATCTTGTTACTTTTAATTACAAATTTAAGAAAAACAATAGAAAAAGTGTTTGTGTAGTCTGCGTAGGAGTCCAAAAATAAGTAAAAGAAAGAAAAAAAAAAAGAATAAGAATAGAAAAATTTTACATTAGATAGAAAAAACGTTTCGTTCGTAGCTTGGAAGTTGGAACGACGATGTCACATGGCCGCCGCCGCCGCCTCCCTTCTGTCGCCGCCGCCTCTTCACAGTGCTTCCTCAACCGGCCAAACTCCATCGTCGTCCCACCCCGTCTCCTCTGCCAACGATTTCTCCCGTCCTCCACCTCTTTTGTTGCGCCGCCGTCCAAGCCCCAGATCCGATATCGTTCGAGCCGTCGCCGCACGTCTCTCTCCAGAACCGACCACCCAAAGTCGACACCGACCTCGCTCGAGCCGCCGCCGCCCATCTCTCTCTAGATCCGGCTCGACCTCATCGCTTCTGGCACGTCGTCGGCATCGACGGCCGTCGACCTTCTTCTGGTCGGGGAAGAAGAGGTCGTAGTTACGCTCGCTGGTGGGCCCGGGTTTCTATTCCTCGTTGAAGAGCGCGAAGAGGTAGACATTGAGGGGATGGTCGGGCCTGAGGGAGGTGCCAGCGTCGACGCGTCGGACGAGGTTGCCGTTGCAGGCGGCAGCGTTGGCGGAGGAGGCGCCGGGCTCGCTCTCATCGCTGTTGGAGGGCCACCCAGTCTTGGTGACGACGACGGGGATGTTGGTGTAGTTGAGGGCAGCCATGGCGGCGTAGACAGCGTCGACCTCGGCACCCAAGAGTGACTACGTAGAAGACGGTGGAAAGACGTGGGGAAGGCTTCCTCAATTTTTCACTAAAACAATTTGTAATTTGATACTGTTTAATAACTCCCGTACAACGTACGGGTAATGTGATTATAAACCCGATTTAATATAGATATGTTTCATAAACTTCTTTGGTAGGAAATAATATATGTATATTGTTAAATATAAACTAATTCTTTAGATATAGATATAGATATGGTTTTAAAGATTATTACATGATTTTATCTTCATGGTTGTTTAAAAAGATAAGAAATTTAAATTTAGCAGGTAAGAAATTATGAAGTATAGATATAGTCTAATTATTTGTTTTAAGAAAATCCGAAATTTCTTGAAAAATTATAAAAAAGTCCGAGAAAATAATCCCATAATTGTATTTCCCGATTTTATCTTAATCTTTATAATTTTGAAATAAATTTCGGATTTAAAAAAAATAATTAGACTATATCTATATCTTAATATCCTACCTATTAAATTTAAATTTCCTATTGTGATTAGTGTTTTTTTACCAATGATGGTACATCAACGCATAATATAAATAAGTTGAACTTGTTCAAAAATTACTTTATGATAAATATCACATTTTATTAAATAATAATATTTATTAGAAGATTACAACTAATTCTTGGTAAGGGATAATTCATCATTTTCGATAATTTTTAAGCATTTTTTTACGGGATAAGATTATATGAGATTCTAACTACCTGATTTGTATAAAGGAGGGCCCACCTGATTATTTTATTATAGAAATGACACGTGGCGCAAATTTTTGTAAAGACATTGTCTCCGCTTTATATTATAAGTATAGATTTCTAATTTGATAATTATATTTTTAATTAGTTTTATTGTTTTAAATGAAAGAATGAGGTGGCATACACGTGACGCCACATTGTCAAATTTGTTTGTACACATCAGCAAACAGGTGTTCAATAGGTTAAAAAATACGGAGTATAAGTTTAGGTACCCAATAGGTCCAAATCAAAGGTGGGGTGTATAAGTGACAAATTTGCGTAAATTCGGGGGTCTAGATATGTTTTTAGCCGATTTATATATGCCTCAGGTGAGGGATAGTGTTCCAGTCCAAGGGCAGAGAAGACCCAAGGGCTCAAAGAGCTCTTACAAGGGGATTTACATATGTCTCACCTCAAGGAGACTAGGGGAATCGAACCTACGACCTGTCAGACTGAGGCCCTGTCATGCTCCACTAGACCAACCCCTTGAGGTTAATCATTATATATATCTTTGAAACAACATAAAACCTCCTCTTCCAGCCATGTGTAATCCAATTTTGATAAATTAACAAAATTTCTAGCCCTTAAACCTCCCCATTAATTAAAACCACCACAACTTCTACCACCCATATTCTATTTCCTCCAACCCTATATCAACTTCTATTTGCAATCTCCAATTCTTCCACCCCCTCTCTTCACCATCTCCTTTTCAATTCTTTTGACTTCATCCTGCCTACCGGATTTAGAATATGTAGGCGCAAGTGATTAGTAGTCATAGCCAGCCCCACCTCCTCGAGGTATGACTTTTTCTAAATTTCTATAACGAGAATCTGTGTTTCAGTTAGTGATTCAATCATTCGATTAGTTTTCGGAATCCAAGTTCTCTAATAAATGCATTCAAACAAATCTTGTTTTTTGATGTGATCTAAGCATGATCAAATCAAGATCTTGACAGGCTAGACTAGCGGTAGTTCTCATCTTATCTTTTGTTTGGTTTGATTATGCTAATGAATGTTACAAGTTATGTTTGTATGGATAGTGTAAAGCAAAGTGATATGGTTTTTTTTGCTAATAAAGAGGAAGAAAGCTTGTAGTTTGAGCTTATAGACACGTTGGGTAATGGATCTGGGAGGTTTACTGAATACATTCGCTTCCACCGAGTAAAATGTGCGCTTCTTTATAAACTCTAACTATGCAATTGATTCGAATTTCTATTCTTAGTTGAAATGCTAATTCAATTCTGAATTCAATTTTTCTTGTCTTTCCACTTTCCATGGTAGTTTATTGTGGAAGAAGCGACAGGAAGACCGCCAAGGGCAAACGTTTCACCCCTTCCTTCGGAAATATAAGTTCCTCTCGATCTTCATTTGCTTTTCTTTTGAGTGATTGATATATGTTTATGAATGCTTGATTTTGCACCTATCAGAGTCTGAACATTGGTGACTTGCATTTAGTGCATGCCTAGATTGCATTCTTAGGTCATGTTTAATTGTGTCTTGCTTTGATTTTCTCTAGTTTAGGATAGATTTTGGTTGTTTGTGGTTTAGTAGTGTTGTTCGGAATCTACGCCTTGTTTATATGCATTTCAGGTGAAAATGGAGGAGAATTGGATGAAGGAGATCAAGATGAGGATCAAAGAGAGAGCCATGAAGTCCAAGAGCACGAAGAAGGAGTTAAGGAGAAGATCAAAGAAAGACCCGAGGAGGAACCGCAAGAATTGAGCCAAGAGCCAAGTCAAACGAGCCAAAAGAAGCGCAAACGGGACACTTCCAGCCTGCTACCCGGCCGGGTCGTGGCCAGGGTCGTGCCGCACACCCAAGGAAGCAACTCTCACCATCCAGACCCTGACCCGGCCGGGTCACAGCCCGGGTCGAGCCGCGTTCCATGCTTGCCTTCCCCTGTGTCTCTAGTGCACTACACGGCCGGGTATCGACGCAAGTAGTAGCCCGGGTAGCTTGGCGACGTTGATGCTTTGCATTTCTATGTCTTATCTTTTTAAGGGGAGATATAAATACCCCTTGGTTGTATCTAGAGAGGGAAGAAGCCTCACTTTGCGGGGTTTTCCCCACTCTCACATTCCCTAGAAACTATCTTTGTTTTGTGATGAAGATTTGGAGAAGATGATTGTAAATCTTGGCTTTTTTATATATTGATTGAATTTTGGTATGGATCTTCCCTTATTTTCTTCATTTTCATTGTTTTTCATGTTTAGGTAGAATCCCCAAATTCTAGAGTTTGGAGGAAAGCCTATGATTTCTTGGTAGAGATTGATTTCTTGTATGAGTAGAGATTAGGTTGAGGTTTGATTTAATCCTAAGTATTTAATGCCAAATTTGATTGTGAATTTGAGTCCTATTGATCTTTGAGACCGAGTGGTGCAAATGTTGATAGGGAATTAGGTGTGGGATTGGAGTTCAGAGACCCTCTCCCCACTAGAAAACTAGGATTGATGCTTGATAAGCGGTATTTTAGTCGCCCTAATACCGATCAAAGTAATCCAAACAGCCCAACTAGGAATGTAGTAGGGAAGTAAGAGTCGATCCCACATAGACTCAGGTTTCAGTGTTTATTGTTATATTACTCAGGAAAAAGAGGGGTTTTGAAATTAATCTAAGATCTAAACTAACTAATGAATGCAAAACTAGAAATAAGATGTAAAATATGGGAGAAGTATGCTTAACCAGTTAATATACATTGCGAACTTGATTATTGATCATTGATTATCAAAATTCTCTCTTTACCTTGACTACTCTATTGCGGAATGCTAATAAACAAACATCATCACATTATTAATCTTACTTCAATTCTAGTTATTACCCCAACCGGTACTAACAACCCTAATTATCAAATAACCTAGGAGACTTCCTAGATTCAACTTAACAACATTAAGACCCAAGTATCAATAGAAACATGCATTAAGAGCAACCAGACATCCAAATAACATGCGAATGAATTCTCTTCTATAATCAAGGAGTCCTACCAGTCCTAGATTGGTTAAAGGTTCAACTTATGATCTAATTAACACCGACCGGTAATTAGAAAGATGTAGTTGTAATTCAACCTAGAGATTCAATTAGATGGCCAGTCTAACAAAACTCTAAATCAAACTTATTCAATTAATCACAGAGAAAAAACAATCTAGTTAAGGAAAATTAAGTAACTAGTCAAGCAAAAAGAATTTAGCTACTAAAAGACATTGAAAAAGCTTACAAAGTTTTCCCAAATGTTTTCTTCCTCTCCAAATCTCCAATAATAAAGATAACAAGATTCAAAGATCATAAACCCAGAACTAAAGACTATATATATATATAATAATTTCTCCAAAAATATATCTAAAGATGCAACCCAAAAGGCCTAAAAAGATCTCATAATAAATCTCGTCTTAACTCGGACATGGGACAAAACTCAGGCATACACCCAAAACTCAGTCGAGTTTTGGTTGTGTAGTCCCATACAACATGATTGTGTATACATTTTCACTAATCGTACACCGTATTGTATGTGAAAAAAGTCATACACAATTAAGTATAAACATAACATGATTGTGTAGTCTCATACATCATGACTACGTAGTCCCATATAACATGACTCTGTATATATTTTCATTAATCGTACACCATATTACATGTGAAAAAAGTCATACAATTAGGGCCCGTTTGGTATCCATATCTGATATGGTATGACTCATATACATACCTAGTGTTTGGTATATCCAGATATGGATATCACCCCATATCAAGATATGAAATAAGCCCATTTTGATATACTGAAATATACACCGGTATAACTGATATCTACCCTCTTCTCCCTTGACTTTAATTCTTTCTCGTGTCCTTTTATCAACCCCCACCAACACCTTTGCTCAACCTGTGCGTCGGCCGTCATCCTTTTCCTCCGGTTCAATCTTCGTCGGTCGTCGCCCTTTTCCACCGAATTCGATCTTCGTCGGCCATCGCCCTTTTCCACCGAATTCGATCTTCGTCGGCCATCGCCCTTTTCCACCGAATTCGATCTTCGTCTGGCGCTCCACAAGCACGCCACCAGTGCACTGACGTTTCCCTTTCCCTCCAAGTGAGATCTGATCGCTCGTGGATGCGAGAGTCTAGAGATACAATTTATAAGCCGACCCCGTTGTAGCACGTGGTGGGTGTCGAACACTCGGGAATTATATTCGTTTGATGTGCCGAAGTACTTGAAAGTTGGGAAAAAGAACTCAAAACAAAGGAAAATGCAAAGACCTCTCGGGACCGACACGATGTCACTCGGGCCCGAGGTTGGCGACGAAGAAAGAGGTCGGGACCGACGTGGATCAAGTCGGGCCCGATGTAGATTGTGATGTCGAACTCAAGATTTGAAAGGTAGATCTCGGGTTTTTGGGTTCCTCCTCTAGTAGATGTAGGCTTTTCCACCCCAATTCTAGAAATAAGTGATGATCCTCGTAGGATCAAGAGCTTTCGCCTCGTTCTCGCCACTTCTACACATCGACCACGGGGATATCGACCTCCCCTTCGATGTAAGGTCTCATGATAGACAAATGTTCACTTTCGTTCACCATTGTCAACCACAAGCCCTTGATTCCTTGCTCTCATAAGGAATTGTAGCACTATGTAGAGTGGGTTTCTAGATCAAGCACTAAAGGCTTATGGAATTGGGGTTTCAAACCCACCTAGCTAGAGGTTTCCCCCATAGCCCAAGATCAAAGAAATCTACTCCATCTGGCAAATGAAGAAAGCAAACAAATCACAAAACAAAGCAATCATCAACATCATACTCAAATCAAAGCCAAATCTCATTAACAAAGCAAATCCAATCCACAAATTAACTCCAATCCAAAGTTTTCAAATCCACAAGATCTCAACAAAGCAAAGCTAAACTCACTATCAATCCTTAGCAATCTCCTCCTCCTATGGCCGATCTCCTTCTTCTCCTTCTCTGTTGGGACACTATCAAGAACGCTTACGTACTTGTTAGTGTACCACACAACCGTCCCTTAGTTTTGATATGACAAACTCACTTTGATTCTAATAAAGTTGTCCGAGTGTTCAGGAACGCCAGTGACCAAAAGGACAACAAGTGTGTATGGGCGTCCCATAAGCTTAGGGACGCTAGCTAACAGGAAGTAAGGACCAGCTAGAGACTACTTGAGCAAGGACGGAGTCCCAAGCAAGTAGGAACGCAAGAAAGGAGTCCTTACTCACTAGCCGACAGGATGACATCACTCGACAATGTTTGATCATTCAAGGACATGTGGAGACCGATCCTGTAGCGGAGTCCAACACTACGTGGCGGACGATCCTGTTGCAGAGTCCATCAACACGTGGCGGCCGATCCTGTAGCGGAGTTCATCATACACAGCTGGATACAGGAAGCTTCCTCATCACCGCCCTACTACGTGGAGGAAGATCCTGTAGCCACGTCCATGAAGGGCATGATCGTCCCAGAGAAAAGACGCCCTTCCCCAAGTCCTATAAATAGCCCCAAGGCATTTATTGTGACGTTAACGCTTTCAGGAATATTCAGAGAGAATCAGAGGAAAGCGACTCACTCAAGAACACGAAGAACTAACTCAAGAACTCAAGAACAGTGCTAGAACTTGTGTTAGATCGAGTGAGACTTGTAACCAAATCATAAAAACAGTTTGTAAACAGAAAAACCCAAAAAGAGAGAGAGAGTTCTGCGAAGTACTGCAGAACGTAGGAATAGAGTCCTTTAGTAGATTGAACTAGCTTAAGTTGTAGGCTTAAAGGAGTTCTTTACAAGTGAACTTAGGGAAAAGCTAAGTGTCAGAGAACTGTAAAGGCTCGCCAGTACAAATGTAAAATCGTTCAATAGAAAGGAAAGAACTATTCAAAAATCCTCCAAGGAGGTAGAGGTTTACACTCAAGGACTACTTGGTCTTGAGTGGTTCCTCTATAATTCACTGTGTTCATCTATTATCTGTTTAGTACTTTATTCTGCTGCATTACTCGAGGACGTCCCTACTCCTCGTAGCGACGCCTAACTAAAGGACGCCTTTACCAAAGTAAAGGACGTCCCTCAGTACTAACGATCCAACAATTGGTATCAGAGCAGGTGCTCTAGATTCTTACTGAGTTGCAGGTAAAGATGGACATGGAACCCATTGGAATCTCTTCGCCTGACGGACGGCAACTTCAACCGCTGGAAGACAAGGTTTGAAAATTTCTGCAGAAGTCAAAATTATTAATGCTGGAAGGTCATTATGAAGGGAGATCTCAAGGTTCCTGCTGACAAAGCTGATAAGGAGGACGAGTGGGGTCCTGACGAGTTTAAGCTGATGGAAACCAACGCAAAAGTTATTTGCTTCCTTCAAGCGTCCTTATGCGAAAGGGACGCCACTCGAGTTAGTAACTTGCCAACAGCAAAACAACAGTGGGAAGCTCTTGAGAAGTTCCATGTGGGAACCGCTGAAATGAAGGAGGACGTCCAGCTGAAAATCAAGAAGGAGTTCTATGCTTTCAGTATGCTGCCAAATGAAACGGTGAACGACTACTCGTACCGTTTTGAGGCCCTTGTCACCAAGATGAGAAACTTGGGCATCTCAGAAACAGAAATCTCCATGAGGAATAGAGTTCAAGTGGTCATTGATGGTTTGACCGGAGTCTGGAACTTTGACAGGACAACGTTCAAAGAGAATACAGCCAACAAAACTCTAGATATATGGAAGAAATCTATGGGAAGCTCAGGCAATACGAAGAAAGAAGGATCTCTGACATGGCTAAACTAGGACAGAATCCTCAAACTGATCTTGCTTTGGCATCCACAACACCAGAGTACGCTGAGTATCTTCGTCGGCAAAGAGAAATTTCCTTAACGGTGGAAGCTAACAAGAATGAGAATCGAGAAAAGATGCGCGTTCAAGCCTTAAAAGAGAAAGAAAGCAAGACTAAAGAACAACTTGATGAAGAGGAAGAACTTGCTCTCTTTAACAAAGTTCTCCGTGTCTTTGGCAAAAGAAACAAACATTTCAACAAACACAAGATGCCCAAGAAGGAGAGTCGCAAGTACACTGAGGCAGAAATGAAGGAACTTACATGTTACAAGTGTAACAAGAAAGGGCACTTTTCTAAAAAGTGTACAACGGGGATGTCTGCAAAGGAAATGAAGACAAAAGCTCATTGGAGCGTTCGCCTCTGCATGGGACAATGCGAGTTCTTCTTCTTCTTCTTCTGATGAAGAACCTGATGAACAAGCGGCATACATAGTTCTTGAGGACGCCTTTGATGATGAGCAAGTAGCATTCATGGCTATGGAGGACGTTACAGTTGTTGAAAAGAACGCTCCCAAATCTAAAAATGAGGTAACTCGTGAGTCTATGATGAGTTCTCTAGAAAATTGTTCTAAGTCTAAACTTATTAAGCTCATTGGTAAAATCATGGAAGAAAGTGTGATCATGCAAAATAGAATGGATGAACTTGAACTTGAAAATGAAAACATTGTTGTTGAATGTGAAAACTGTAGTTCCATGACCATTCAACTAGAGTCCTCATGTGAAGAAACTAAGTCCCTAAAAACTGAAATCATGTGTCTCAAACTTGAGAACGCTAAGCTTAGGGAAGAAGTGAAAGTGATGGGTAAGAGTCCCATAGTTGAAGAAGTGAGACCAATGGTCATTGTCCCAGCTAAGAGAGGTCTAGGTTATGATTCTAACACTAAGAACTCTCTTCCTAGTGACTTTGAGGCAAGTAAAACTTCAGAACTTGAACTTGAAAGGGAAAAAACCAAAAATCTTCTTGAAAGAATTAGAGTTCTAGAGAGTGGAGAATTAGGAAAGGAAGACTATTACACTAACTCCACCAGTCATAGGATTTACAAGAAGATTGCAAAAGGGGACGGTTCAAAAGTTTGTAATCCTCAAAAGATGAAAGAAAACAAGATCCAGCGTCCCAATAAGAAGTACTATCTTGGTACTTACTATAGGACGTGCTGGTACTGTGGACAAGGAGATCACTTCAAATATGATTGTTTAAAACTAAAGGAAGATGTTGAAAATGGAAAAGCTGCTAGGACTAACAATGAAAATGATAAGTCCGTTCCTAAGGCTAATCCTAGGCGTTCTAGACGCTCTAGGAACTCTTTCCGCAAGCATGCTATTTCAAATGATGTAAATTTAAATGACTACATGCCAGAACCAGAGTTCTATTTCTGTAACGAACCAGGTAAGGAACACCTTGCCTGGGTCGCCAAACATTAACTTTGTTATGGCAGGTGGAAGTGAGGGGACGCCCATGGATCATTGATAGTGGCGCCTCAAATCATATGAAAGGAAGCCAGATCCATCTCACTTCTATCCAAAGTAGTGCCACGGGAGGAACTGTCTCGTTTGGCAACAAGGGCAAAGGAAAGATCAAAGGAACGGGAACTGCTATTCTCAACCCGTCCATCAAAGCAACAAATGTCAGTCTTGTTGAAGGACTTGGCTTCAATCTTCTTAGCGTCTCTCAAATGTGTGATCAAGGTGAAAATCTAGTCACATTTGACTCAAAGGAGTGCCTAGTCATCAACAAGAAATCAAACAAAGTCGTTCTCAAAGGAGTACGCCAGAACAATGTCTACATCTTTAACCAGGAGTTCAAGCCTAAATCAGAGTTGTGTCTATCTGCTTCAAAGGAGGACGCTGATCTCTGGCATCGCCGACTTGGCCATGCTAGACCAAGCACAATCCTCAAGTTACACCAGCGAAATCTTGTGAAAGGACTTCCCCGAATTGATCCTGAGAAAGTTGAACAGTGTGAAGCCTGTATTAAAGGGAAGCAAACAAGAACGTCCTTCAAATCCAAGAACGAAGTAAGCACAAAGAAGCCTTTGGAACTTCTCCATATGGATCTTTGTGGACCAATGAGGACGTTGAGCCACGGTGGAAAGAGGTACATTTACGTTCTTGTAGATGATTTTTCTCGATTCACTTGGGTTCCTTTCTTGGTGTCAAAAGCAGATTGTTTCAATGCGTTCAAAGTCTTCATCAAACAAGTGGAAGTTGCCCTTGAGACGCCTCTCAAAGCAATAAGATCAGACCATGAAAAGGAGTTCCAAAATTCAGAGTTCCTGGCCTACTGTGATCAACATGGCGTCTCACACAACTTCTCAGCTCCAAGGACTCCTCAACAAAATGGAGTTGTGGAAAGAAAGAACAGGACGCTAGAGGATATGGCAAGAACTATGCTCTTGGCAAATAGCGTTCCCAAGTACTTCTGGGCGGAAGCTATTGCTACAGTATGTTATATCATCAATCGTGCAATGATCCGTCCTTCGCTTAAGAAGACGTCCTATGAGCTGTTGCATGGAAGGAAGCCTTGCATTGACTATCTTAGAGTTTTTGGGTGCAAGTGTTTCGTCCACAACAATGACAAAGAAAAACTTGGAAAATTTGATGCAAGGAGTGATGAAGCCATATTCCTTGGGTACTCTCTTACCAGCAAAGCATATAGAGTTTTCAACAAAAGGACTCTAAAGCTTGAGGAGAGTATTCATGTTGTGTTCAAAGAAAGTTCTTCTCATAAAGAAAAACCAAGCAAGAAAGAACGCTCTTCTTCACAACAGGACGACTCTGAAGATGAAGCTGAAGATTGGACTTCTGGAAAATACTATGTCTCTAAGGACGCCTCTCCAAATCCTGAAGAAGTCTCAGTGGACGCTCCCAGTGTTGTTCAAGGAGTTCCCTCTCGTAGTGAATCCCCAGTTCAACAAGATGTAGCTGAATCAAGTCAACAAGGCGAGCAACGTCAAGGTGTGGACGCTCTCTCTGAGGGGGAACACATTGAGGACGATGCTCAAAGTGATAGTGATGATTCTGATGGAGACATTGATCCAAGATTTGCTCAATTGTTTCAAAGGGAGTCCCGCTTCTCTAGGGACCATCCAACTTCTCAAATTGTTTCTGATCCTTCTCAAGGAGTTCAAACAAGGTCAGCTGCAAGCAAGTCCCAGAGTGCAAATTTAGCTTTCTGTGCATTCAATGCCTTTGTCTCTATGGTGGAGCCAAAGAATATCAAAGAAGCACTCCAGGACGCTGACTGGATTCAAGCGATGCAAGAAGAACTCAATCAGTTTGAAAGGAACAAAGTTTGGACTCTCACCCCACGTCCCAAAGGCAAAAATATCATAGGGACGCGATGGGTGTTCAGAAATAAGCTTGATGAGAGTGGACGTGTGTCAAGGAACAAGGCAAGACTGGTGGCTCAAGGATTCAAGCAAGAGGAAGGCATAGACTATGATGAGACCTTTGCTCCTGTTGCTAGAATTGAAGCCGTTCGTCTCCTTATTGCCTTTGCCGCTCACAAAGGATTCAAGTTATTTCAGATGGACGTCAAGACTGCCTTTCTCAATGGAAAGCTAAAGGAGGAAGTGTATGTTGCTCAGCCGCCTGGCTTCGAGGACGCCTCTCACCCAGATCATGTGTACTACTTGGACAAAGCGCTCTATGGACTCAAGCAAGCCCCTCGTGCATGGTACGACAGGTTTGCGTCCTTTCTTTTGTCTAATGGGTACACTAGAGGTTCATTTGATAAAACTTTGTTCATAAAGAAAGTTCACAAGGACATTTTAATTGCCCAAGTCTATGTTGATGATATAGTCTTTGGTAGTACTAACATGAAGCTTGTAGATGAGTTCAAGTCCTTAATGAGTAGTGAGTTTGAGATGTCCCCCATTGGAGAACTCAATTTCTTCTTGGGACTTCAAATCAATCAACTCAAGGAAGGGACGCGCATTCACCAACAAAAATATGTCCGTGAAATGCTTGAGAAGTACGGAATGAACACGTCCAAACCTGTTGCAACCCCTTGTTCTCCAAACTCGCGTCTTTACGCAGATGAACAGGGAAAGGACGTCGATCAAAAGCTTTACAGAGGAATGATTGGTTCTTTGCTTTACTTGACCGCAAGCCGTCCCGACATTATGTTTGCCGTTTGCTTGTGTGCTCGCTTCCAGGCAAATCCAAAGGAGTCTCACATGCAAGAAGTCAAGAGGATCTTTCGCTACCTCAAAGGACGCGACGATCTTTGTCTTTGGTACCCTAGGAAGACGTCCTTCAAGCTAGTTGGTTACTCGGATGCTGATTATGCTGGTCATGTGATTGATAGAAAAAGCACTTCAGGAATGGCACAGTTCCTTGGTTCATGCTTAGTCTCTTGGGGATCTAAGAAACAGAACTCCGTGGGGCTTTCAACTGTGGAAGCTGAGTACATTGCTGCTGCCTCGTGCTGTTCACAAGTTATCTGGATCAAATATCAACTAGAGCACTACGGTATCAATCTTGAAACTATTCCCATTCGCTGTGATAACACAAGTGCTATTGAAATTTCTAAGAATCCTGTTTTTCATTCACGCACAAAGCATATTCATATAAGACATCATTTCTTGCGTGACAATGTTGAACTAGGACTCATTAGTATGGAGCATGTAAGGACTGAAGACCAAATAGCTGATATTTTCACTAAGGCGCTTGATAGACGTCCCTATGAGCATCTAAGGTTGCTCTTGGGGATGATAACTTTTAATTAGCAAGTCCCGTTCTACTATTCCCTCAATGATTGGCTATGTTTTGTAGATTCTAAGTGTTTAAGGACTGTTATGCATTAAATTCATATTTGCAAGGACGCTAGTCTAAAACTTCATGTGTTTGCTACTTTGGAACGCCATTCAAATTTTCTCTATTTTGTCTTGAAAAGAGTATCCCTGATCACCCAACCCTCATTATAAGCCGAAATGATGGGAACTCTAAGCTTACCCTAGCCGAGAACTCCGCAAAAGCGTCCTATGAGCTTCATATTTTCTTTTACGGGACGTACTTGCTTTGTTCTCAATTGGTTCGAAAGGTGATCACAAGGACGGTAAATTGGTCGTTGGTTTGCTTGAAGAGGTAAAATTTTTGCTAAGTATAAGAGGACGCTCAGTGCTTGTGAGAAAGGACGCCAGTTCAGTTTTTGAGAAGAAGTTGAAGAGTCAGAAATTTGAACTTTTGAAAGTGTGAACAGTGACCGTTGCTTTTGCTCAAATCTTAAGGGGGAAGTTTTGCCACGTGTCGCACAGTAAAACAGTGGTAATTACAGCTTGTGCCACCGCTTCCTCTATATAAGGCCAGAACAGTCGCAATCAAAATTTTTTACGCTCAACCACTTTCTCGCTCTCAAATCTGCTCTGACATCTCTCTAGAACTCCGGCAACTTTCTCTCACTAAAGCTCACCTGAAAGATGTCTCAAAGACAGTTGAACGTGGCCGGATCTTCTACCGGCGGGAAGCGTAGAAAGTTAGTGAAGTCCCACTACATAGAGAAGCCAAAACCCATCGTTCTTAATGAATCTCTACTGGACTTCATCAACAAGAAACCCAGGACGTTGTACAATCTAATCAGGGAACGCATGCAATTGCAAGAAGTTAAGAACGATGCAGTAAAGACAAAGAACTATGAGAAGTTCATTGAACGCTTTGTCATCCCAAGCCTCCACAACACAGACTTCAAAGACCTACCTGGACGGATGGACGACGTGCTCTTCTTCTCACAGTTTGGAGGTGAGAATCTTGGCCCTCTACTTGAGCTTATCCCAGACCTACACAATCCAGTCCTGCCCGAGTTTCCTATGTACCCAAAGAACTCCCTAGCCTTTCAAATGACTAAGTCCCGAGTACCAAGTCTCTCTCCACCTCCTCCTGCCATTCCCACTTTAACCACAAAAAAATTGCTAAAGCGTCCCGCCCCATCATCTCCCCTCTCAAAGTCATCCAAGCCAACCTCCTCAAACCCCACACAAATCGTGGATAAATTTCCACCACATCTCAAGGAGGGACGCTCCAAGAAAGTCCATGACCCAAGGCCCCTCAAAAAGTCCAAGACCTCGAGCGTCCCATCCTCCAAACCCTCAACAAAAAGGCCTAGCACCACAAAAAGGCCCTTCAACCTTTCTAAGGAATCCACTCCTCCCCCACAACCCATCTCAATAGTCCAACTCCCCACTCCCCCTCCGTCACCTCAACCATCCAAGAAAAATGCCCTCATTCCTTTTCCTCCCAAACCCTACTCTCCCCTCAATCTTGCAAACTTCCCAACTGCCCCGGCTCACATCTCGCCCCCAAAGGATCCCGAGACCCCCAAATCTCGCCGTCCCTCATCTGAGAGTGGACCAGAGGACGTTGAGAAGCGTCCCGCCCTTGAGCACACCTTCAAACGCCGCAAAGCTGGCGAATCTCCAAAGGTGCTCTTGGTTCAAGCTGCTACAGAGCCCGAGCACATCTCCTCCTCCTCTAGCTCATCTTAGAGCCACAGAGGAACGCCTCAAGAAGCTGCTGAAGGAGTCTCCCCTATTATTGATGTCGTTGAGGACTCTGATGATGAGGCTGAAGGAGTTGAGAATGCTCCCGCAGAGAAACAAGTTGCTGAGGACGCTGGCGAGCACCAGGTCCCTCACAAGGACGCCAAGCCAACTCTTTCTGAAGAGCTCGAGCGTGATGCTCAAGAAGTCCCACCCTACAACCAATCCCTCCCAATCCTCAATCCCCTCCAAGCTCCACAAGAGAACCCCTCCCCCACAATCCAAAAAGAATCCCACCAAGTCCCCGCGGACGCTGAGCCACAAACAGAAATTCAATCAGAGGCTCAGGACGCTGAGGGCTCGTCCCATGGAGTTGCCCCCTCTAGATCAGAACAAGCCACATCTGGTGGCGATGCAGAAAAAGAGCAAGGCAGAGAGGACGCTCCCTCTAAGGACGCTTCTGACAGTGAATCTGAGAACGCTGATGAAGAGTCAGATGATGATGAGGATTCTGAATCTCCCAAGGGCAAGAGGAAACGCAAACCGGATGGTGCCCCAGTCAAAGTTCTTAGCCCGCTGATCTATTCGGAAGAGTGGCTTACCTCCTTTGATGATGAATCCGCTCAGGAGTTCCTCGAGCTTCTGAGATTCCAAGGATGGCTGAACGTTAGACCTGCGCCAACTACTGTTGACAAAGAACAGGTGAAGGCGTTCTACAGAGATTTGCGCTTCAAACCAAAAGATGGCTCACTCCACTTCAAAATTGAAGGTGAGAAAGCTTCAGTTACAGAACGCCAAATCCGATCCTTCATGGGTCTAGGTCCTCGCAGGCCTCCGTCCGACGCCCTTAGCTCACTTCCTGAAGGCGGCTTTGAGACAACAGATCAAGAACTACCTCTCGTTGAGCACATCTTTCAGGGCAAAAGGCCAATGGGACTTGACAGGGTAGCTCACGTTTTGAGCAAGGTTGGCGCCATCGTTCACTACTTCATATGTCGCGCCATCCTTCCAAGGCAGGAGAAGCGTTCAACAGTGCAAGCACATGACATTATTCTCATTGACGCTATTCTAGAACGCCGCCCAATCAACCTAGCCAGAATTGCTATGCAACACATGGCCAAGTGTGGAAGGAAGAGGCATGCCTTGCCATACCCTGGATTGGTGAAGTTGATCTTGCAGTCCCAGGACGCTTATGATGAGAGCGCTCCATCTGAAGAACTTGGCTTGAAATGGAACGCAAAGAAGGGGCTTGTCGAGATAAGGCACAATGAAGAGCTGCCGTCAGTGCTTAAACAGTTAGAAGCTGAGGCTGAGGAAGCCCGATTGAAAGCTGAGGAAGAACGCTTGGCTGCTGAAGCTGAGGAAGCAAGGCTTGCTTCTACGTCTCAAGAGTTCCCTCAAGACCAAGAGCCAGCAGTAGACCTTGCCACTCTTGATCAAATGCTCTTGGGTACTTCTCCTCCTCCAGCAATTCCAATGGACGCTCCCTCTTCGAGTTCAGGTCCTGTGCCCCATTCTGCCCCTACAAACATTGCCCAGCATCCTCCTGCAGAACTCATGGGTGCGATCATGGACAACCAGTGCCTCATCTTCTCAGCGCTGAAAGACTTGTCCTCTGCATTCTCCAAGGCTGCTGAACTTCATGAAAAACTGCTCAAGTTTTATCAAGACCAGAGCCGTTCTCAGTGATTGCCGTCCTCCCCTTTATTCCCCCACTATTTTGCTTTTGCTTCTTTTAAGTTTCAAACACTATGATCATTGGGTTGTAATAACCGTACTCTCTATTTTGTTTGAATGGCAATCCTTTGTTTGTGTGCATATGTTTGTTTAAGCATTCCACTGCCTTTAGTTGTGTGTTTGTGCTAACGTTCTTATCACTTGTTATCCTTTTCGATGATGCCAAAAGGGGGGAAGTGTAGTTTTGCAGAGATGCGCTATAAAATAGTTATCTAGAATAAGCAAGTGTTAAGGGGGAACTATTAAGTGAAAAGTCTAAGGAACGCTCATGCTAGAATATAAGAGAATGCTTAGAAAGTTTTTTCTAGGACGCGACTCTCTCCTTAAAATCCAAATGCTAGAGAATCAAAGGATGAAAATCTGTGCTAATTGGAATTTCTCTAAGTGTTAGAGGACGTTTTTAAGTTTTCATGCATGTTAAGTTCAAACGCCAAAACTATTTTGCTGAAGAGTTTGTCATCATCAAAAAGGGGGAAATTGTTGGGACACTATCAAGAACGCTTACGTACTTGTTAGTGTACCACATAACCGTCCCTTAGTTTTGATATGACAAACTCACTTTGATTCTAATAAAGTTGTCCGAGTGTTTAGGAACGCCAGTGACCAAAAGGACAACAAGTGTGTATGGGCGTTCCATAAGCTTAGGGACGCTAGCTAACAGGAAGTAAGGACCAGCTAGAGACTACTTGAGCAAGGACGGAGTCCCAAGCAAGTAGGAACGCAAGAAAGGAGTCCTTACTCACTAGCCGACAGGATGACATCACTCGACAATGTTTGATCATTCAAGGACACGTGGAGACCGATCCTGTAGCGGAGTCCAACACTACGTGGCGGACGATCCTGCTGCAGAGTCCATCAACACGTGGCGGCCGATCCTGTAGCGGAGTTCATCATACACAGCTGGATACAGGAAGCTTCCTCATCACCGCCCTACTACGTGGAGGAAGATCTTGTAGCCACGTCCATGAAGGGCATGATCGTCCCAGAGAAAAGACGCCCTTCCCCAAGTCCTATAAATAGCCCCAAGGCATTTATTGTGACGTTAACGCTTTCAGGAATATTCAGAGAGAATCAGAGGAAAGCGACTCACTCAAGAACACGAAGAACTAACTCAAGAACTCAAGAACAGTGCTAGAACTTGTGTTAGATCGAGTGAGACTTGTAACCAAATCACAAAAACAGTTTCTAAACAGAAAAACCCAAAAAGAGAGAGAGAGTTCTACAAAGTACTGCAGAACGTAGGAATAGAGTCCTTTAGTAGATTGAACTAGCTTAAGTTGTAGGCTTAAAGGAGTTCTTTACAAGTGAACTTAGGGAAAAGCTAAGTGTCAGAGAACTGTAAAGGCTCGCCAGTACAACTGTAAGATCGTTCAATAGAAAGGAAAGAACTATTCAAAAATCCTCCAAGGAGGTAGAGGTTTACACTCAAGGACTACTTGGTCTTGAGTGGTTCCTCTATAATTCACTGCGTTCATCTATTATCTGTTTAGTACTTTATTCCGCTGCATTACTCGAGGACGCCCCTACTCCTCGTAGGGACGCCTAACTAAAGGACGCCTTTACCAAAGTAAAGGACGTCCCTCAGTACTAACGATCCAACATTCTCTTATCCTCCCTCCTTGCTCTCCAAGTCTCCCTTAGAGCTTTTGTGAGATGATTGGTGATTAGTGTCTAAGTGTGTGTCTATTAGAAGATAAGAGAGCCTTATGAGAAGAGGGGCAAAAGTGGTAGTTCACAGTTTCGTGCCTTGGAGCCCAATCTAGCAACCGACCGACTTGGACCGACACGGGTGGACATTGGGCCCGACTTGCTGGGCACGTCGGTCCAACTCCAAAATTGCATCCCGGGTCCGGCTTTGGTTGCACCTCGATCCGGTCCACGTTCCATCTCTTCTTCTTGGCTTTTCTCTTGCTCTTCTTCATGGCTTGCTCCTCACTTTCCTTCCTAAGCTCGGGCCTTGCTCCTTCGTCGATTCTCCTCCAAAACATCCCTTGATCCATGCCAAATCGCCTACAAAATACATGAAACGCGCATAGTCTCCGAATCTCATAGAAATGCGGGAACTAAGCTAAAAAGGAACAAAACACTCAAGAAAAAGGAAAAAGGAAACATATTTACAATGGAAAATCACCTATAAAACACCACCAAATAAAGAGACATCAAGATCTTTGTCCGGAGTTCCACCAAAACACCACTAGTGTGCCTCCCTCATCGCCCTGTTCTTATGCTTCCGTTTTAGTTAATCTCCCGTCCAACATCCACCACCATTCTACAGCTTAATCCAATCTACGTATTTTTAGATCTATATCTATGTAGAACCTCTTAGATTATAAGATTGTAAAATCTTGCCTGCCAATGCCATTAACGAGTATCATTGGATGAGTCCATTGAAGATATTACCATTAGTTTCTCCAGATCTATACAATCTTTCCAGATTTGATTTTCCTCGATTAGTTATTTGTTTATACTAATAATACGTCAATGGTAGAAAATAAGTTAAATTAAAATTGAAAAATAATTTAAATCAAAGATATAATTTTCAAAAGTTAAATTTTTTAATAAAATCTTATATTTGATATCCACATCATGATATATTTTGCCAAACATCAGTTATAATAAGATATGACTGATATCTAAAATACCAAACAACAATATAGATATCAAATCTGATACCCATATCTGATATCCGATATCCATATCGATATCTGATATCTGATATCTTAGATATCAATACCAAACGAGCCCTTAAGTATAAGCATAATATGACTGTGTAGTCCCATACCCCTTGACTGTGTATCCACTTTCTCTAATCGCACACCATATTACATGTGAAAAAAAAAATCATACACAATTAATTATAAGAATAGCATGATTGTTTAGTATGATACACCATGGCTTTGTAGTCCCATACCACATGACTGATTTTCACTATTCGTGCATCATATTACATATGACAAAATGATACACAATTAAGTAATCGCCTAACATGACTATGTAGTCTCATACACCATGACTGTGTAGTCCCATACAACATGACTGTGTATACATTTTCACTAATCATACACAATATTACATGTATCATACACAATTAAGTGTGAGTATAAGTATAACATGAGAGTGCACTCTCATACACCATGACTGTGTAGTCCCATACACTATGACTGTGTAGTATCATACAACATGACTGTGTATACATTATCACTATTTGTACATCATATTACATGTCAAGAACAATCATACACAATTAAGTATAAGCGTGCCCAATCCTGTTAAGTACAAATGCACAATCATGTGAAGACTGTATATATCAATGGAATGTAGTATATATTTGGGATAGTTACGTGTGAGTGTTGTTAACTGCATCTCTTACATATATGGTTTGATGGCATTCATATTACCATCAATATGAGCTCAAAGATGTTTCAAGTGTATTGTTTTGTAGGTAAAAACAAATTCCGTCCTCAATTACCGAACAAATGTATTATCCCCAATTCGGTGATTTCTATTTACGCTTTTCGAGCTTTACCATGAAAATCACTCAAGTGGTAGTGTGATTTGAGTTGAGTACGTACAACAGATAGATGCTCAAGTGAACACATATAGGTCATCTGTTCCTTGGATATGTATTCTATTAAGAGCAAGGGACTATCGTCAAATTCTCGATTAGTCTAATGTGTCAATTTTTGTACAAAATATGTGTGGTGTTTCAATGTTGGAAAATAATGTGCTTCAATACTTCACTAATTTGATTATCACTATCAAGCCACGTTCATGTTCAAGCATTTTCGTTGAAGCCCAATCCTTACAGATATCCTATCCAGTGGGAGATGAAGACGATGAAGAAGAAGTCGCCGACACCGAATTTCACTCAACCCTATCGACTATAATACTCCACTACCTCTTTAGAACAACCAAAATATAACGCAGCTACTGCCACCAAGACCATAGACAGAGGCAACATAACAGTCATCACAAGAATACTAACACAGCCAAAAGTGCCATCAAGACTATATAAAAGCAAAAGGTAAAGCAACCAAACATATAAGGTGCATTTATCATCAAATAACTACAATGACAGCAAAACTTCCATCAAGTTCGGGAACTTTAGAATAAACAAACGAAATGGAGAACATAAATCAAAAATTGTACAAACAGGCTTATCACGCTTGTAGCCCAAGAACGTTTAGAGAAGAAGCAGACTATTTTAACAAGAAGAAGAACAAGAGAAAAGAGTACCAACACAACCAAATATAGAGAAGAACCAGGCTAACTCAACAGGAAGAAGGGTCAGAGATCGAAAAGAATACCAATATTACAACATCAACACTATGCAAAAAGTAAAGCAGTCAAAAATAAAAGGGGCATTAAGTTTAAACTTACAATAGATAAACAAAAGGGACAGAACATTTAGAGACAGGAAGAATAACCCACAGATAAAAGAGGATGAAGTAGAAGAAGAAAAAAAAAAAAAAGAAGCTCAACATTTGTGGAAGGTCAAAACTACCAATACTCTCCCTATCTAACTCCCTTCCTGTCCAACACTGCATATTCTTCAACATGCTTTCTTTTTGGCAATTTTTTTTCTAGGAAAAGCAAGTGAGGAGCACGGCTTAATAAATGACATTAGTGTGGGCAAGTAAGACGTGAAGTAAATGAGTCGCTATTTGCTTCCCAATTCCAGGCCATCATCTTTCCAATCCATGCAACGCGTATTTTTTTTACCTTCGTAGTGAATGTTTTGAAACATGACTGTGTAGTCCCACACAACATGGCTGTGTAGTCCCATACAACATGATTGTGTAGTCTATACAACATGATAGTATATACATTTTCACTAATCGTACACCGTATTATATGTGAAAAAAGTCATACACAATTAAATATAAACATAACATGATTGTGTGGTCTCATACATCATGACTACGTAGTCCCATATAACATTATTCTGTATACATTTTCATTAATCGTACATCATATTACATGTGAAAAATGTCATACACAATTAAGTATAAGCATAACATGACTGTGTAGTCCCATACACTATGACTAAGTAGTCCAATACAACATGACTGTGTATAAATTATCACTAATCGTACACTATATTACATATCAACAAAGTAAATACACAATTAATTATAATCATAACATTATTCTGTAGTCTCATACAACTTCCATGTGTAGTCCCATTGCGTATACATTTTCACTAATCGTACACCATATTACATATGAACAAAGTAAATACACAATTAATTATAAGCATAACATGATTGTGTAGTCCCATAAAACTTCACTGTGTAGTCCCATACAACATGACTGTGTATCCATTTTCACTAATCGTACACAATATTACATGTGAAAAAATTATACACAATTAAGTATAAGCATAACATGACTGTGTAGTCCCATACCCCTTGATTGTGTATCCATTTTCTCTAATCGTACAATATATTACATGTGAAAAAAATCATACACAATTATGTATAAGAATAAAAAGATTGTTTAGCACCATACATCATGGCTTTGTAGTCACATATCACATGACTGACTTTCACTAATCGTGCATCATATTACGTATGAAAAAAGTGATATCTTATTAAGTATAAGCCTAACATGATTGTGTAGTCTCATACAACATGGTTGTGTATACATTTTCACTAATTGTACACAATATTACATGTATCATACACAATTAAGTGTGAGTATAAGTACAACATAACTGTGCATTCCAATACACCATGACTGTGTAGTCCCATACACCTTGATTGTGTAGTCCCATACAATATGATTGCGTATACATTTTCACTACTTGTACATCATATTACATGTAAAGAACAATCATACACAATTAAGTATAAGCAATGCCCAATCGTGTTAAGTACAAATGCACAATCATGTGAAGACTGTATATATCAATGGAATGTAGTATATATTTGGGATAGTTAACTGTGAGTGTTGTTAACTACATCTCTTATGTATATGGTTTGATGACATTCATATTATCATCAATATGATCTCAATGATGTTTCACGTGTATTGTTTTGTAGGTAAAAAAAATTTCCCATCCTCAATTACCGAACACGTGTATTATCCCCAATTCAGTGATTTTTATTTACGCATTTCGGGTTTTACCATGAAAATTACTCAAGTGATAGTGTGATTTGAGTTGAGTACGTACACCAGATAGATGCTTAAGTGAGCACATATAGGTTATCCGTTCCTTGGATATGTATTCCATTAAGAACAAGGGACTATCGTTAAATTCTCGATCAGTCTAATGTGTCAACTTTTGTACAAAATATGTGTGGTGTTTCAATGTTGGAAAAATAATGTTCTTCAATACTTCACTAATCTGATTATCTCTATCAGGCCACGTTAATGTTCATGCATTTTTGTTGAAGTTCAATCCGTATAGATATCCTATCCAGTGGGAGATGACGACGATGAAGAAGAAGTTGCCGACACCGAATTTTGCTCAACCCTATTGACGATAATACTCCACTACCTCTTTAGAACAACCAAAACATAACGCAGCTACTGCCACCAAGACCATAGACAGAGGCAACATAACAGTACTAGCACAGCCAAAAGTGCCATCAAGATTATATAAAAGCAAAAGGTAAAGCAAACAAACATATAAGGGGCATTTATCATCAAAAATCTACAATGACAACAAAACTTGCATCAAGTTCGGGAACTTTAAAATAAACAAACAAAATGGGGAACATAAATCAAAAACTGAACAAACAAGCTTATCATGGCCGCGATCTGCCCATGCTCGGCCCGTGCAAGTCCTTGCCGCCCAAGTAATGCTTTTGCGGGAATTTCGAAATTCGAAAAAAGGTGGTGGACTTAAAAGTTGACTTTCTTTGAACTCCTATTTATTTAAGGGGATTTTTGGCTCCTTTTCGAGGGTTAGCTTTTGTTTTTGGGAGGCTAGTTTTGGGGAGGGCCTTTTGGAGGGGGCTCTCTCTCACTCTCCCTCTTTGAGAGGGGTGGGCATGGAAGACAAGGGTTTTGAGGGAGAATTTGTGGGTTTGCAAGATTTGTAAGTTGGATCTCTTTTTAATTGAAGTTGTTTGTTTTCGATTATGTCTCCCTCTTTTCTTATGTGGTTTGTGTGTTTGATGATGTGTGAGTAGTTCTCTTGCTAGGGTTGGGGTGAAACCCAACATGAGAATGCATCTTGAACCTTGATTCTTGAACTATGCTTGACCTTGTAGTCTCCATCCTTCAATCCAACTTGTATGCTTAATTCCTCAATGAAAGTTGAGGCATGTTCTTGTTTGTAATCGAATTGAAATATCATATTGTGAATTGGGACAATTATTTGGGCAGAAACGAAAGTTAAAACCGTTAGGCAATAAGTTGGATTGCATGTTAGCTTAATTCCTCAATGAAAGTTGAGGCATGTTCTTGTTTGCAGTTGAATTGAAAGATTAAATTGTGGATTTGAATAACAATTTGGGTTTAAAAACGAAAGTTAAAACCTTTAGACAACAAGAAGGATTGCATGTTCACATCTTCATGGAAGTTGAGATCTTAATGTGTTCAATTGTTGCGAAAGTCACCCATGAGATTATAGGTTGAGTTGATCTTTTATCATTGTTTGAATGCATGATCATGTTGTGGCGAAACCTTACCCCTGGTCATTTCCCCGTATTTTTACAAAGCCCATTTTCGTACCCAGATAGGTCGGCCTCGACCTGTTGCAGGTCGGCAGCGACCTACTCCAGAAAGTGTATTGATAGTGGTTTTAGGTTCTGTCGAAGGTCGGCCGCGACCTCCCTAGGGTCGGCTGCGACCCTCCTCTGAAACGTGTGATTCGTGTTCGTTTGGCTCGTTTTGCTTTGTTTTGTTTTGCTTTGCTTTCGTAGTTTGATTGCTAGACTATAGTTCTACTAACTCCCGTGGACGATCTTGACTTCGCTATACTCAGCGGGGTCTTGACAAATTTATTTGTTCGAGACTCTCTCAACAAATTGGTGCCGTTGCCGGGGAGTTAGTTTAGTTTCTTTGTCTAGCTTTCTTTCGGGTGAGAGACTAGCCCAAACCCTTTGTGTGTTTTTGATTTGTTTTGTGTTGTTTTTTTTTTTAGGTTAGATATAGCCATGGCGACCTTTGAGTCCCTTGCTAGAGAGTTGGACGGTCTTCGTCTCGAAGTGATAAACGTTCAAAGAGAAAGAGATGCCGAGGCTTATGCATGTCAAAGAGAATGGGAAGCCCGAGTTTACCTCCAAGCACAACCCAACGCCTTCCAAGAGGATGCTCTATATCAACATCAATCTCAAGAGCCGTTAGCCACACGTACATTATGCTTGGGATGCCTATTGGACAAGTGATGATTATCCCAACTTGGGTTATTCTAAACCTCCTTGCTATGAAGAGCCACCATCATGGGTGCAAGGGGTGAAAGAAGAACTCATTCAAGGAATCCATGAAGTGTGCATCGACCTTACAGGAGTTTAAAACCAAGGAGGAGATTTCGAAGCAGCTCAAATTCCACAACCCCAAGGGCGATTACCGGGCCACCCCATGGAGAGCCCGAGAGGTCACATTGATGCGGTTCACCTAAGGAGTGAAAAGAAGTTGTCGGAACACGTTCCCTCTTCTTCGACAACAAAGGCGCTTCCTTTCACACCCAAGAAGGCCGAGGAACCTTCCGCAGCGCATATTGAGCCTTTACCCGAGTCATGACCTCCACTTATTCTAAGCCAATCATTCCTCATCACGACCGGAGCTATCATAGATGTCAAGAAGGGACTCGTATCATGTTATGATGGTGAAGAGAAAGTAGAGTTCCACTTCGATAATGCTTTGAAAGAGAACCGTGAAGAGGAGATGAAGAATTTGGAGGATGATCCGGAAGAGAGTTTCTTGCTAGATGAGGCCGAGAAAAACCAAGTCGAGACCCAAGTTGAGGATGGAAGTCTCTTACTAGGAGAAGGCGAAATTGAGGAGGTTAAGGCCCAAGAGGATGAAGGATGTACGGGGTCTTTGCTACCAATGTTGAAACCACTCGTGGAGGAAAGTGAAGAAAATGTGGTCGGGTTTGGACCTTCATTGACCCCGGATGCTAGCAAAGAGCGGGCCAAGCATGAAGAGAAGAAGATCGTCACCGTGGTTCCGTCCGAATTTCCTAAATCGATCATGGTCCCTAGGCTTGAAGGCGCCTACAAATTCTATCATTTTCCCTTGAAGCTAAGACGCAAGGAGCTATGGACCTACAAGGATCCCTTTGTTGAGTATTGTGAGGCGCCACCACAACCACCAAATTGGTTTTATCCGGCCTAATCCATCTCATAAAACATTTTTCTTACGCTTTTGATAAGTTGAAACGTTCTTTGAAAACTATATTATTTGTTTTCAATTTATCAATATGCTACTTATGCTTTCATGAGGTGTTTTCACAAGACCTTGACAGGTTACTTAGAGCCTTGACGATGTCCGATCATAGAAGATTGAATGAGGTAACCCTCGTCTAGCTAAAGACATTAAAGAAAGCGCTTTTCGGGAGGCAACCCGTTCTTTCCCTTTCCTAGGCTGGATAGGTAGTTTGTCTTGCGTTTCCATTAACCTTTTGTAGAAACCCGAGGCAATAGAAGGGCATAAGAGGACCGGGACGAAAGACAATGCAAAGAAGGCGCTCTCAGAGAAGGGTCGGCCGCGACCCCCCCCCCCCTGCTACTCCACCACCCACTCCACCTCGTAGATAAATCTTCTCCAATAATGCTCCAAGTCCAAGTATGTTTCTCTTTTCCCTCTCTTTGCTTTTTAATCAATGGGGACATTGATGTTTTAAGTATGGGGTGGTTTAGGGGAAATTACTTGTGTGTGTTTGTATGTTTGCATGTTTTTGTGTGTGTTTGAGTCAATTTCTTTTTTGATTTTTGTGATGGATAAATGGCCCTTTAGATGTCCTAGGATAGCACTTATGAGCTTCATCATGTAATCTCTTATAGCTTGCTTTGTAAGATTGTCTAACCATGACTTTGATTTTCGAATTCTTGAGCATATAATGAACATTGAGCATGCATAATTCTAGGTAAAAACAATCCAACAAAATTTGAACCTAAGGAATGCATGTTTTATTCCTTGGTTTTTCATGTGTGATTTTTACTCTTCCAAATGCATTTATCACTTGACAATGGCATGCGTATTTGAAATTTGAAACCAATGGAGATGTATTCATTACTTGTTAAATCAAATGATATTGAACTTATTTTCATTAGCCTATTTCTTTCCTTTTTATCCTACATTTACATGATCCCTTGATTTGAAACCCTTGTTTAAGCTTTAAGCCTTATATCTAGCCCACAAAAGTCTCATAGCCATTATAAGCTTGACCCCATTAATCCGGGAATTAGGACTTAGAATGGATTGTGTTGTTGTTGTGGATGAGGGGTGAGGATGAAGAGATTGTGAAGGTGGAGAATAAAGGAGTTGTATTAAGAAAAGCATGGAAAAAGAAGAAGTTTTGGCTCGGCAAGCACAGTGTAGTGAAAAAGGAAGCTCCCAGTTATAGGTCGCGGTCGACCAACCCTAGGTCGCAACCGACCTCCTCCAGTGCATGATGAAAATTGTCGTAAAAAATAATAAAAAGGGAGAGAAGAAAAATCAAAAAGAGAGGTTGTGTGAATAAGTGCAAGAGCCAAAGCTTCTTCATAAGAGGAAGACGAAAGAATAGGTGAAGTGAAGAGTAAGCTTTGAAAGATTAAGTGTTTGGTGTTTGGAGGAAGAAAGAAGAGTTGGTTGAGTTTAGTTGAGTTTTGAAGTCTAGGAGTCTAGGTTCCCAGATTCATTAGCACCACAAGACCAAATCATTCCACACCCTTTGAAATACCGAACCCCATTACAACCCGGCCGGATGAAACTTCTTAGAAGTTTTCATTGAGCCACTCTAAGTTCTTTTGATGATTTAACTTGTTTTGATTTCTTCGGTGGAGAATTTTGAATATAAGTTCCATTGACTATGAGGTTGTGTATTTGGAATGGTGATTGAGTGCTCATTGAATGACCCTAAACACTTGAGAGTGAGTGAAACACATTACCCTTGTGAGGTTGGATTGATTTTGCTTAGAATGTATACATGTGCGCTATGATATTGAAGTTGTGTTGCTCATTATTCTATCTTGTGCTTATTTTTCCTTAGAGGCATTCTTGGGCTTGTTATTCGGTGTTGATGAATGTGAGTTATTGCTTGAGGACAAGCAAGTCTAAGTTTGGGGTATTTTGATGTCGTGCCTTTTAGTTAGATTTCATAGGTTGTTTTCTAGTTTGATTTGCACATTTTCCTTTGTGTTTGTGTGTTTTGCATAAGATTTCAACTCTCTTTCGAGGGTTGGAGTCGTCTGTGTTTGCATTTGTGTTTTGTAGGTATTTGGAGTGTTTAGGAGAAGTTTTCGAGCTTTTCCGAGCATTCTAGGAGATGACGGTGTTGCGGTGTTCGTAGTCAAGTCAAGTGGAGTCTTTTCAAGGATTTCAAGGATGGATCTTCAAGCTAAAAAGTGCCTCAAAAGAAGCTACAAAAAGTCTAAAAGGAACCCAAGAAACATCGAGAAAGAAACCCCAAAAGAAGGCTAAGCAATGGAGCAAGTTCGAGCGAAAACACGAAGAAAACAAGAACCAGCTGTAGGTCATCCGCGACCTACCCAAGGTCGGCCGCGACCACCCTGAGCTGCGACCAAGAACGTGGTCGGCCGCGATTTGCCCATGGTCGGCCTGTGCAAGTCCTTGCCGCCCAAGTAATGCTTTTACGGGAATTTCGAAATTCGAAAAAAGGTGGTGGACTTAAAAATTGACTTTCTTTGTAGGGTGACTTCAAACAGTGGCAGAAAGGAAAAATGTCTAATTTGGAGAAGGAAGTTGAGCTTTGTGTTGCTACTCTTGCTGAGAAGCATGATGATTTGCAGGGTGACTTCTTTAATCCTGAGAAACAGGTTGCTGTGAAGGAGGCAAAATCTGCTTTAAACCTCAAAATGGAGCAATTGAATAGCTTTATTATGCAGAGCAGCAAAATAGACTGGTTGAAGCTTGGTGAGGAAACCTCCCCTATCTTTTATAGAGGGATCAGGAATAGGAGGGCTCTGAATAATATTTTTGTGTTGAAGGATTGCAATGGAAATCTTATTGAGGATAGTGGTGGTATTGACAATGAGATTCTGGATTTCTATCAGAATTTAATTGGCAAAGAAACAACTACTGGTGCTATTAGCTTTGACAGGCTAGTTGGTAGAACTGTGAATCCTACTGAGTTCAGTAATTTGATTGCAATTCCCTCGGAGAAAGAAATTAGAGATGCTGTTTTTGATATTGGAAGCAACAAAAGTCCTGGCCCTGATGGTTTTGGTAGCCATTTCTTCAAAACTAGTTGGGAGCTTTTGAAAGGTGATGTGGGAGCTGCTGTTAGGGAATTCTTTGTAAGTGGCAGGTTGTTAAAGCAGTTTAATGCCACTTTTATTAGCTTGATTCCTAAAGTGGATAAGCCTTTTTTGGTGAAAGAGTTTAGGCCTATTTCCTGTTGCAATACAGTTTTGAAGATAATCTCCAAAGTGTTAGTTGGTAGAATTAGGCCTCTCTTGGATAATATTGTTGTTGTTAGCCAAGGTGCTTTTGTTCCAGGGAGGAGTATAGCCCACAATGCTGCAGTAGCTCATGAGCTTGTCAAGGGGTATGAAAGAAAGGGTGTGTCTCCCAGATGTATGCTGCAAGTGGATTTACAGAAAGCCTATGACAATGTTAGATGGAAGTTTTTGGAGGAGGCCATGAGCTATTTTGGATTTCCCTCTACTCTTATTCAATGGATTATGCAGTGTGTTGGCACTCCTTGGTACTCAGTGATCATTAATGGGGAACCTAAAGGTTTCTTTAAAGGAGAAAAGGGACTAAGACAAGGTGATCCCCTTTCACCTTTTCTTTTTGTCTTGGTTATGGAGGTGTTGAATAGGAAACTAAATCTCTTGAGCAGGAAGAAAGGGTTTAGCTACCATCCTAGATGCAAACAAATGCAATTGGTGAGTATTGCTTTTGCAGATGACCTCTAGATTTTTTGTAAGCCTAATATGGCTACTCTTAGGATCATCAGGGATGGCTTGGTGGATTTTGGTAAGGAATCTGGCCTTGTGGCTAATGCTTCTAAGAGCAAGGTTTTCTTTGGTGGTGTTAGTGGTGAGGTGAAAAGTTCTTATGAGAACCTGTTAGGGATAGCTCCTGGGCATTTCCCTATAAGATATCTTGGTATGCCTCTTCACTCGAGGAGACTTAAAGTTGGTGAATTTTTTCCTCTGCTCAATAGGATAAGCTCCATTCTCCAAAGGCAAAATGTTTCCAAACTTCCCTATGATGGGAGAATTCAAGTCATCAAGTCCATGGTTGAGGGGGTTCTCTCTTTTTGGATGCAGTCTATTCTTCTGCCTAAGAAAGTGGTTTGCAAGATCATTACTTTGTGCAGGTCTTATCTCTGGTCTGGTGTTGTAGGTGGGAGAAGAAGTTTGGTGGCCTGGGTGAATGTTTGTAGGCCCCTTGATGAGGGTGGCTTGAACTTTAAGGAGCTGCTTTCCTGGAATAAAACTCTCATGTTCAAGCTTGGCCTTGACATTGTTATGGGAAGAGTTAACTTGTGGACTGAATGGGCTAGGCATAACCTCTTGAAAAGAAGCAACTTCTGGCATGCTAAAGGTTTTGCTCAGGACTCTTGGGTTTGGAAAACTTTGCTGCAGGTCAGAGATCAGGTTGTGGCTAAATTGCATATCCAGGAAGATATTGAAAGAGAGGTTTCCTTTAGGCCTCTCTGCTTGATTGATAAGAGGAATAGGATGGCTAGCAACTTGGTATATGATCTGTTTCGTCTCTATAGTTCTAAGAAGGAATGGAATTGCTTAATCTGGAAAGGAATTCAATCCAGGAAGTGGTCATTCCATCCTTGGCCGGTGACCTTAAGGAAACTTCCTACAGCAAGGAAGCTCAGACTTTATGGCAGCTCTATTGATAGTTTGTGCAGATTGTGTGGCTTGGAGGATGAGGATGAGCACCACCTTTGATTCTGCTGTGATTTTGTGAAACAAGTAACTGATGTTGTGCTTAATTGGATAGGCATCTCAATTAGATTCCAATCTGTTTCTGAGTAGTGGCAATGGTTTCTCTTGTGCAAGTCCAGGAAGAATAACATCTTTGCTTCAAAGCTACTGGCTATCCTAGCTGTTCTATACTTCACGTGGAGAACAAGAAATGATCTTATTTTCAAAGGTGTCCAACCAAATGCCACTCGGTGTGCTTAGGAGATTATCCAGGTTTGCAAGCTTAGGATTATTTCTAAGCTCAAAATTGAAGGTAGAAGGGGTGAAGCTATGAGGAAGAGATTGATGCTTTGATGTTTGTTGTTTGGTTCTGAGTGTTTTGGGTTTGGTTCTTTTGCTTTTTTAGGCTTAGGCTCCCTCTCTTGGTCCATTGCTGAGAGCTCTGGCTGATGCCATCTTGAGGACGCAAGGACTAGTTTGGCCTTCATAGTTACATCGTGTCCTAGCTCATGTTCTAGTGCTCAGCATGAGAATGAATGTGAGTTAGAACCTTGCTGGGCATTTTGGGGCCTAACCTGTTCTTTGCTGATTTCTTGTATTTTGCGTGATCTCTCTTTTTGTGTGCTGGTGAGCTTGGGTAGCTGTTATGTAATGGCACTCCTCTCTTGCCCTTTGTGGAGTGTGGATTGCTGATGCATCCACATGAGGAGACAAAAGGATGGTTTGTTCCACATCTATGGCATCGTGAGGCTACTACAGGGAGTGTTGATCATGTGGATCTTCTAGCTAGTCTCCTTGTTGGAAGTTCGAGTGCTTAGGTGCTTTGTATTTTCGTTTTGTTGGTTGTATTTGAGATCGTTATGATCTCCTTTATCTCTAATAAAATTCTTTACCGTTTGCAAAAAAAAAAAATGACTTTCTTTGTACTCCTATTTAAGGGGCATTTTGGCTCCTTTTCTAGGATTAGCTTTTGTTTTTGGGAGGCTAGTTTTGGGGAGGGCCTTTTGGAGTGGGCTCTCTCTCACTCTCCCTCTTTGAGAGGGGTGGGCATGGAAGACAAGGGTTTTGAGGGAGAATTTGTGGGTTTGCAAGATTTGTAAGTTGGATCTCTTTTTAATTGAAGTTGTTTGTTTTCGATTATGTCTCCCTCTTCTCTTATGTGGTTTGTGTGTTTGATGATGTGTGAGTAGTTCTCTTGCTAGGGTTGGGGTGAAACCCAACATGAGAATGCATCTTGAACCTTGATTCTTGATCTATGCTTGACCTTGTAGTCTCCATCCTTCAACCCAACTTGTATGCTTAATTCCTCAATGAAAGTTGAGGCATGTTCTTGTTTGTAATCGAATTAAAAGATCATATTGTGAATTGGGACGATTATTTGGGTAGAAACGAAAGTTAAAACCCTTAGACAATAAGTTGGATTGCATGTTAGCTTAATTCCTCAATGAAAGTTGAGGCATGTTCTTGTTTGCAATTGAATTGAAAGATTAAATTGTGGATTTGAATAACAATTTGGGTTTAAAAACGAAAGTTAAAACCCTTAGACAACAAGAAGGATTGCATGTTAACATCTTCATGAAAGTTGAGATCTTAATGTGTTCAATTGTGGCGAAAGTCACCCATGAGATTATAGGTTGAGTTGATCTTTTATTATTCTTTGAATGCATGATCATGTTGTGGCGAAACCTTACCCCTAGTCATTTCCCCGTATTTTTACAAAGCCCATTTTCGTACCCAGATAGGTCGGCCCCGACCTGTTGCAGGTCGGCAGCGACCTACTCCAGAAAGTGTATTGATAGTGGTTTTAGGTTCTGTCGAAGGTCGGCCGCGACCTCCCTAGGGTCGGCTGCGACCCTCCTCTGAAACGTGTGATTCGTGTTCATTTGGCTCATTTTGCTTTGTTTAATTTTGTTTTGCTTTCGTAGTTTGATTGCTAGACTATAGTTCTACTAACTCCCATGGACGATTCTGACTTAATTTGCTATACTCAGCGGGGTCTTGATGTTGAAGGGTTTCTCGAACAAATAAATTTGTATTCAAGACCCCGCTGCGTATAGCGAAGTCAGGATCGTCCACGGGAGTGAGGACAGTGCTAAGTTTAGTCGATAAACTACAAAAAGAGCAAAAGAAACGCAAACAAATCAACTCAGGTTCGACCTTAAGAGGGTCGATCCCGACCCTAGGGGGGTCGATCCTGAGGGCAAACACACGAAAACGCACACGAACCACAAGCAAGAGCTCGAACACGACGGAGGGAGTCGGGATCAAAGCAAAAGACACGAATTTCAATCAATAAAAAGGGCAAATCCTAGGGCTAGGGCTACCACAACAACAACCATTGATTCGCTCTACTTTGTATGGGTTAACTCTTGTATTTTAGAGTTATTTTGAGAGTGTTTTAGGTTAATTTTGAGCGTTATTGTAATATCAAGACCGAAGACACAAGATTTGAAGAATCAAGAGTTAAAGAGCTTAAAGACGAAGAATCGCCACTGCATGGATACCGCGGACGCGTTACCTATGGCGCGGGCGCGGTGGCGTGGAGGAGCGAACCAACCTAAACCGTGAAGGCCGTGGACGCGTTGCTTCCGGCGCGGTCGCGGTAGAAGCTGAACCCGGTTTGACCATTTGAAGGCCGCCGCGGGCGCGGTTCTGGTGCCGCGGTCGCGGTGGTAGCCGACCTTGGAGCTGATGAAATCTTGGCGTTTCTATCTTGTTTCTTTTCTTATCTTTCGGTTTCCTATCTTATTTAGTCCGAAAAGGTTGATCCTTGGGGCTATATAAGGGGAACCTTTATAGGTTTTTAGGATGTCCAATATTTGTCAATCAATTGTAATTCAATAAAGATTAGAGTTTTCTTTGTAATGGAGAACTAACTCTCCTCTGGAGTTTATTCAATCAAGGAAGCTTTATTATGAAGTTGTGAAATTCTGGTAACCTCTTTATCCTTAGGTTTTTATTAATACTCTTGTGCTTCATCCCATGATCTATGTTTGATTTTATGAGCCTGATCAACTTGTTTGATTGACTTAGATCTATTGTTTGAATTAGGATTGGTTGTTGTCTATGCATCTTTCCTATTCTCGAAACAACTCTATTCTAGGACCGTGGACTAGTTTAGGGAAGAGTATTCAATGGTTAAGTTGTGCATGAGACTCGTAGCTTGATTGCATGATTTGATTTCCTATTATCCCTGTGCTCTATGCTAATACTAGGTTAAGCGTCCTTACCTAGGGTTATAGAATTGCTTGGACCGTGGACTTGCGATTTCTAATGATTGGGATTGGAATTGACCTAAGCATATGAAGAGGTGGATGAATTCATGATCAACGGATTAATAAAGTGGAATTGATTGAATGAACTCTGCTTGATAACTTTGATTGAAACCAACTTTCAAAACCCCCTTTTTGATTATTTGCATGAAAATCACATAAAATCTGAATAAAACTGATTCCTTTGGGTTCAACCCCTTGCTTGCCTACTATACTTTTGTTTGCATGTTTGGGATTTATTTTTGATAAGGGAACAACGACTTTGCCCGAGTCAAATTTTGGCGCCGTTGCCGGGGAATCCTTTTCTTATTCTGATTGTGTGCGTTTTCGCGTTCTGCTCCCAAACCGCGCCCGCGGCCCCCTCGGTGCGCCCGCGGTTTGTACGCAGAACCATCCTTTGGGTTCAGACCTAACACATGGTCCGTACCCGGTAAACTAATACTTCTCCTGTTCGTTTTGATCCAGAAATTGACAGGACTCTTCGGAAGATAAGGAGCGCCCCCAGAGTGTCTACCTCCTACAATCTTCTTGAATCTCTCTCTCTCTCTGATTCTGAACCAGAAGGCGTCATGGCGGAACAAACTATTCGCCAACTCACAGCGCCTGATCTCCAACAACAGCAGCTCGCTGTTCAATTCCCCGAACTCGGGGAGGGCGTGAAGTTCGAGCTCAAGTCTGGCCGCATCCACCACTTGCCCAAGTTCCATGGGTTGAGCGGTGAGGACCCGAATAAGCATCTTACTGAATTCCACGCGGTGTGCGTGAGTATGAAGCCCACAGATGTAACGGAGGATCAAATCAAGCTCCGGGCTTTTCCCTTCTCTCTTGAAGACACCGCCAAGGACTGGCTCCTTTATTTGGTGCCAGGTTCTATCACTACTTGGGCGGCCATGAAGAAGGCGTTTCTTGAGAAGTACTTCCCCGCTTCCAAACAAACATCTATTAAGAAGCAGCTCAGCAGTTTGGAGCAAGGGGAAGACGAGAACCTCTACGACTATTATGAGCGCTACAAAAGGCTCATCGCGAGTTGTCCCTACCATGGCTACCAAGCCAAGGACCTTATTTGCTACATCATTAAGGGACTCTGCGACAATGACAGGAGGCTCGTGAATGCATCTTGTGGGGGTAGTTACGAGAATTTGACCCCCGCTGCAGCTTTTCAGAAAGTTGAAATGATTGTCGGAACAAGCCCGCAATCAAAAATCAAGGACCAAGGTGAGGTCCGTTAGTGTGGTGAATGAGTCCCTGAATGCTGAAGTAAGGTAGATCAAGGATCTTATGAAGCAATTCCTCACAAAGAGGACGGCCCAGCAAGTCAACGCTTGCGGTCTATGTTATGATGCTAACCACCACACGGATCAATGCCCTACTATTCAAGAGACCGAGGAGTCGGTCAACGCTATTGGCAATTATGGTGCGCCCCGACCCCGGAATGACCCTTATTCTAACACTTACAATCCGGGGTGGGCGAACCATCCTCATCTAAGGTGGAACAACCAGCAGCAGCAAGATCCACCACAACAGCAGCAGCAGTACGCTCCTCAGGGCCAGCAACAACAATTCCGGTCCAACAACTATGCCCCGAGAGCGCCTGCTCCGTCTCAGAATGATGCTATTACTGCCCTCTTGAAAGAGAACCAGGAGACGAGAGCCGCTGTAAAGAATCTTGAGACTCAGCTGAGCCAACTTGCTACCATGATCAATAGGCTCGAGGCTAAGGATTCCGGGAAACTTCCCTCTCAACCGCTCAATCACAAGGAGAATGTGAGTGCCATGAATTTGAGGAGCGGTAAAACACTGGCGAGCCGGACATCACCCACTGGTGACGTACCGCGGCCGCGCTCCCCTGGCCGCGACCGCGCCAGGGCGACAGCACAGGAGGACGAAGCCCCTGTGGAGATTCCGCGCCCGCGCTCTCCCCTCCGCGCCCGCGGAATTCCAACAGAACCTTTGGAGCACGAGAGTCGTAGCGACCCGCGCCCGCGGAGTCCGGACCGCGTCCGCGGTAAGGAGGCCGAGAGGAATTTTGAGGCTTTACTCGACTATGCTTTCAAGAACTACTCACCTCCTCGCCCAAACTCTCCTAGACGGAACCAAGCTCCAGCAGCAGAAGAGGACGATGGCTATGTGGCTCAACCCCTTCCACCATTGGATTCTTTCAAGCCCTCTCCTCCATTCCCCGATGCTCTCAAGGACACAAGGAAGCCGGCACATGACAAGGAACTCTTCGAGAATTTCGCCAATTGTCGGGTAAATGTTCCTCTCCTTAATCTCATTCAAAGTATCCCTCGTTTTGCTAAGTTTATGAAAGAGCTATGCACCATAAAAAGAAAGAATAGGACTAGTCCTAAGATTAAGAAGGTAGCTCTAGTTGAAAAGACTCAGGATAGCAAAATTGAGACTTGTAATTCCCTACTCCAGAAGCAATTACCTAAAAAATGCTCAGACCCAGGAAGATTCACCGTCCCTGTCACTATTGGAGAAACTAAAATTGAGCGTGCTATGCTAGATTTAGGTTCCTCCATTAATGTTCTCCCAGCTTGCATGTATGATAGGTTAGGCCTTGGTCCTTTGAAGAAATCTGATATTGTTATTGAGTTGGCCGACCACTCTAATGTGCGCCCGAAAGGGATAGTTGAGGATGTTCTAGTGCAGGTACAGGGTTTGATCTTTCCTGCAGATTTTTATGTGATGGAGATAGGTGAAGGGCGGTACGACCCCGTTCTCTTACTTGGTCGCCCATTCATGAAAACCGCCAACACGGTCATTGACGTTGCCAATGGATCTCTTTCCATATCCCATGGTGGCAATACGGTCCGAATTGATGTTGATGAGGACCCATATTGATCGTATCCACGTCGAGCCAACGACGTTAACCAAAAGCGCTACTTGGGAGGCAACCCATGGATTAGTTTAGATTGTTTTTCCATTCCTAGCTTAGGATTTGTTTGTGTTTTTAGCTAACATGCAGGTACTAGGTCCGAAAGGACACGCCTGGCGTGAAACCGCGCCCGCGCCGCCTTGGCCGCGCCCGCGGTGGATCGTCAGCGCGCCCCGACGAACAGGTGCTAGCCCGTGATCGCGGCAACCATACTGCGTCTCGGTTTAGCTCGTGTTTATTTTGAAAAAAAAATGAGAGAAAAAAAATGAAAAAAAAAAGAGAAAAGAAAAAAAAATTTTGAAAAAAAAAAGAGACAAAAAGAGGACTTTTTGGTCCCATTCTACCTCTATATTTTCCATCTATCTACATCCATCCTATCCATCTTCTGTCTTTCCATCTTCTATTATCCACACATCTTTGTACTTTCCATTCTTTGGCTATGTGTAAAAGCCTAAGTATGGGAGAGCTTTGTTCCCCCGGGATTTCTTCTCCACGGCTCGAGTTCAAGTATTTGTCCATCTTTCAAAAGACGAGCCAAGATACGAAGGTTATTTGCAGATTACATTGTTCAAGACGAAGTCAAGACCTCGTCCCTGCACGAGTACCGCGCCCGCGCCACATTAGCCGCGCCCGCGGTGGTCCACCCGACGCTGACTTCTTCTCTTTGCCTTGTCTCCGCGCCCGCGCCCTACCTAACGCGCCCGCGGTTAGCTACCAGAATGGAATTACGAAGTGTTTCGTTCTACCACCTTTGAAGAGTTCTTCCATTCTACCACTTTTCAATCGATTGTGAGTCTTCTGATATACCCTTTTCCTTGCTTCTATCCTTACTCTTTGCTTCATTGAGGACAATGAAGGATTTAAGTATGGGGGAAGGAGTACTCGCATTCGCTTATCTTAGTTAGCTTAGTTAGAATTTGCTTCAGATTTTGGATTTTCTTCTTTTCATGGAGCACTTGCACCATACTTTTTGCATAATAAAGAAAGAAAGAAAAAGAAAAGGATAGAAAGAGCCAGAAAAATTGAAAAAGGCATATAAATCCTGGGATGAGTTGAAAACCCGAAAGGGCGGCTTAGGTAATAAGCAGGTAACCCGGACCAGCATTAGGCTGGGGTAATATGAGGTTTATGAGTGATTGTGAGTTTTGTGAGCACACCTATTGAAAAATGAAAAGAGTGGTTAGGTGAAAACCCGAAAGGGCGCCTAAGCAGAATTGAGCGGAAAAATTCGAGTGTTTTAGGATCATTCTTGCTTGGGGACGTTGGGGCTTACATGTTGGATTTGGGTAGATCCTAGGTTGCTCTCTTTCATGTTTTTAGAGCTTGAGTATTATATATTGTTGTGAATTGTGTGTTTGAGCTTCATTGTTTTTATGCTCATGATTTCTCTATATTTTTGGGTTCGGGTTGTGAGTTGAGTGTTTTTATCTTCCCTTGTATTTCCTGAGATCTTATATGTGCTTACTTGTCATATTTATTTTGAGCTTACTCGAGGACGAGCAAGATCTAAGTATGGGGGAATTTGATTCGCTCTACTTTGTATGGGTTAACTCTTGTATTTTAGAGTTATTTTGAGAGTGTTTTAGGTTAGTTTTGAGCGTTATTGTAATATCAAGACCGAAGACACAAGATTTGAAGAATCAAGAGTTAAAGAGCTTAAAGACGAAGAATCGCACTGCATGGATACCGCGGACGCGTTACCTATGGCGCGGGCGCGGTGGCGTGGAGGAGCGAACCAACCTAAACCGTGAAGGCCGTGGACGCGTTGCTTCCGGCGCGGTCGCGGTAGAAGCTGAACCCGGTTTAACTATTTGAAGGCCGCCGCGGGCGCGGTTCTGGTGCCGCGTTCGCGGTGGTAGCCGACCTTGGAGCTGATGAAATCTTGGCGTTTCTATCTTGTTTCCTTTCTTATCTCTCGGTTTCCTATCTTATTTAGTCCGAAAAGGTTGATCCTTGGCGCTATATAAGGGGAACCTTTATAGGTTTTTAGGATATCCAATATTTGTCAATCAATTGTAATTCAATAAAGATTAGAGTTTTCTTTGTAATGGAGAACTAACTCTCCTCTGGAGTTTATTCAATCAAGGAAGCTTTATTATGAAGTTGTGAAATTCTGGTAACCTCTTTATCCTTAGGTTTTTATTAATACTCTTGTGCTTCATCCCATGATCTATGTTTGATTTTATGAGCCTGATCAACTTGTTTGATTGACTTACATCTATTGTTTGAATTAGGATTGGTTGTTGTCTATGCATCTTTCCTATTCTCGAAACAACTCTATTCTAGGACCGTGGACTAGTTTAGGGAAGAGTATTCAATGGTTAAGTTGTGCATGAGACTCGTAGCTTGATTGCATGATTTGATTTCCTATTATCCCTATGCTCTATGCTAATTCTAGGTTAAGCGTCCTTACCTAGGGTTATAGAATTGCTTGGACCGTGGACTTGCGATTTCTAATGATTGGGATTGGAATTGACCTAAGCATATGAAGAGGTGGATGAATTCATGATCAACGGATTAATAAAGTGGAATTGATTGAATGAACTCTGCTTGATAACTTTGATTGAAATCAACTTTCAAAACCCCCTTTTTGATTATTTGCATGAAAATCACATAAAATCTGAATAAAACTGATTCCTTTGGGTTCGACCCCTTGCTTGCCTACTATACTTTTGTTTGCATGTTTGGGATTTATTTTTGATAAGGGAACAACGACTTTGCCCGAGTCAACCATACATGCTTTCAACAAGAATTCACAACTATCATGCTATCTAGATCATAGAAAAGTTAACTTTCGCAAACAATTCAAGTCATTCAATCAACTTTCGCAAATCAAACAACTTCCTACCTATCCTTCAACCTAGGAATATCAACTTTCGCAAATAATCCTATTAGATATAATCAAGCAACTAACTTTTCACTTTCGCTAGGGTTAATTACAAGACATGCCTCAATTTTTACCAAGGATTAAGCACAAGATAGGTTAGATATGATCATCAAGCATTCAAGTCATGAATTCAAGTTTTAAATATGCATGATTGTGTTGGGTTTTTGCCCAACCCTAGAACTTAAGAAAACTACTCACACATAGCAAAGAGAGAAGAGGAAGAAGAAGAGAAAGACATGATCAAAACCAAACTAAAATTCAACTAAAAACCAAAGATCAATCTTACAAACCTCAAACTTGTTCTCCAAGTCTTCTCCCTAATTCTCCAAGTCTTGGATTGATTGATTCACTCCCCCACCAAGGGATGAATTATCCCCCCCAAAAGCATGAATAAAACTAAAGGTTCAACCTCCTTTTATAGAAGAAAAGGAGTCCTAATCTAACTAGGAAACACAAAGAAACAACCTTCCTAAAATACAAACTAGGAAACTTCAACATGTAAATCCGGATAAAGAAGAGTCGGTGCCTAGGATCGACCCCCTAGGGGTCGATCTCGACCCCCCTAAGGGTCGATCCTGAGAGCTCTTTTTTCAGCTTCTTCTAACTTCTTCACTTGGCTCGAGCTCGACCCTCCTATGGCTCGATCCTGGGACTTTTTCTTTCACTTTTCCTCTTGATTTAGCTTCTCTTAGCTCTTCTCCTTAGCTTGTCCTCTCGAGATCTTCCTCCTAGATTATCCATCCTCTCTTGGCATTGCTCCAAACTCTTCTTCAAGCTCCAAAACACCTACAAAATGACACAAATATGCGTAGTTTCCGAATCTCAAGGAAATACGAAAACTCATGCAAAAAGACTTAAAAACACATGACTTAAGCACGAAACACCACTAAATCTAACCTATCTAGACCCTAAAAATCTACCTAAAACGCGGACATCAAAACACCCCATACTTAGACTTGCTTGTCCTCAAGCAATAATCATGCAAATCAAGACCAATAACACAATCTTCAAGCATAGCCCTTCTCAAAACATTTTAAACATAAGTGAAAAGAGAAGACAAGTAATTTTAACGTCATCACATATGTATGAGTCTCAAGCTAGGCAATCACAATCCAACCTCACAAGGGATATAAGTGTGTTTCTCTCAACTCTCATGTGTTTAGGCTATTAAATCAACTCTCATCTCAATCCTTATGCAACATCTACTTTATCATTGAGACTTATATCACCAATCTCTCTACCTTGAGAAGTCAAAACACATCAATCTTCGTAAGAACTTAGGCTCAATGAAATCTTCATAGAAGACTCCATTCGGCCGGGTTGTAATGGGGCTCGGTAATAACAATAGGTAGGGAGTTCTTTGGCCATGTGGTGCTAAATCTGGGAATCGAACTCCTAAATACAACACTTCAAACCAAACCAACTCTCTTCTTCTCTTTTCAACTCATAACCAAACACTTCATTAATGAAACTCAACACCCTTCAATTTCTAACCCAAACTCCCAAAATACAACTTCTAAACACTAGGAATTCTTGGCTTTGCACTTATACATTTTTCTCTTTTCTTTTCTTTCTTTCTTTTTTCTTCTCTTTTTTTGTTTCTAGCTCGAGCTTCTTTACTTCTTTTTGTCTTTTCATCAATTTTTTTTTCAACAATGTGCCTTCCAAGCCAAGAATCCTTTTACATTACATTTCAACAAGTTGTTTTCTACCCTTTAACAATATCACCACTTCCAAACCCAACAAAAATGCCACTCAACAAAACTTATTCCCAACACATCTAAGTTCAATTCTCGGAATAGGGTCAAGCTAATATGGGCTAGGGATAATTTTTGTGGAGCTTCAAACAAAAGGTCAAGGCTAGAACGGGGTTTCAAGCAAAGACAATTCAAGGTGGGTATGGAGGAATATGGGCGAAAAATATAAGTTCTTAATCACAATCAACATGCATTAACAATCTCATATCGGCTTCAAGAAATAGATAACCATATCAATGACAAGAGACATATGCATAAAGAGAGCAAAATCACACAAACAAAGAAGAGGGAATCAATGATGTTCTCCCTATATGGCCAAAATTCTCACTAGGTAAAAGTTTGTTGGATTGCAACTACTTTCACTTAAGACACATATGCTCAATTTCATCACAAGTCATATTCACAATCAAGAGAAATTTCTCAAAAACTTGGGCTACACTATCCAATTATGCCAAAGGAATTACATGACAAGCATGAAAATTAGTTTTCATCATAGGACATCTAAGATAGAGCATTTTTCTATCCTAAAACAAAACACACAAATATTTTTCTTTTCATTTTTCGACATTTTGCAAATTTTTTTTTTTGGATTTTTCAAGATTTTTCTTCTTAACAAAACAAACTATCAAACTACTCAAACAAAGCAAGCAAAGACTCAGTTATATACAACATGTGAGATTTCTTCTTCCCCACCCCATACTTAAATCATGCAATGTCCCCATTCATGAAAACACATGAAAAAGTAAAAAGAAAAGAAGAAGAAAACTCACAAAGGACTTAGTGAAGCTTGGAAAGGAGGTGGAGAATAGAAGGCATAACGTGTTGGCGCGACCCTCTTAGGGTCGAGCACGACCCTCTTAGGGTCGATCCTGAGAGGTGAGTGATGGGGAGGCAGAGCAAGGAGGAGGTCGAGACCGGGAGGGTCGCTCCTGAGGGCTCATGTACCTCGTGTGAAGTCGTCTTTTCCTGTCCTTTTTGAGCCCGCATTTGAAGCTTAGCACCTTGCAAAAATCCAACAAAGATCCTATCCAAACAAATGTATTATATCCTAGTCTAAGGAAGGTTAGAAAAATCAAATCTAAAAATCAAAAACAAAATAAAAAAACAAAGAATCTAATCTAAAGACCGGGTTGCCTCCCGTAAGCGCTTTTTTTTACGTCATTAGCTTGACGAGGAGTTCCATAGCTCAATCCCTATGATCGGACATCGTCAAGGCTCTAAGTAACCTGTCAAAGTCTTGTGAAGACACCTCATGAAAGCATATGTAGCATATTGATAAATTGAAAAATAATGATATAGCACTCAAAGATCGTTTCAACTTATTAAAAGCGCAAGAATAACTTTCGTGAGAAGGGTTAGGATAAAACCAACTTGGTGGGTGCGGTGGTGCCTCACAATACTCAACAAAGGGATCCTTGTAGGTCCATAGCTCCTTGTGTCCTATCTTGAAAGGAAAATGATAGAATTTGTAGGCACCTTCAAGCCTAGGGACCATGATTAACTTAGGAAAGTCGAAAGGACCCACGGTGACGATCTTCATCTCTTCATGCTTGGCCCGCTCTTTGCTAGCATCCGGGGTCAATGAAGGTCCAAACCCAACCACATTTTCTTCACTTTCCTCCACGAATGGGTTTGGTTTCAATGGTAGCAAAGACCCCGTCCATACTTCATCCTCTTGGGCATTAACCTCCTCCATTTCGCCTTCTCCTAGCAAGAGACTCTCATTCTTCACTTGGGGCTCGACCTTGTTTTTCTCGGTCTCATCTAGCAAGAAATTCACTTCCGGATCATCTTCCAAATTTTCCTCTTCACGGTCCTCTTCCAAAGCATTGTCGAAGCGGATCTCTACTTTCTCTTCACCATTATCATATGATACGATTCCCTTCTTAACATCTATGATAGCTCCGGTCGTGATGAGGAATGATTGGCTTAGAATGAGTGGAGGACTTGACTCGGATAATGGCTCAATATGCTCAACGGAAGATTCCCCGGCCATAATGGGGAGGGGGTTGGTGTCAACCATGTGGGGGTCGGACACGACCACCCCTGGGCTGGGTTGGTACTCTTTATCCGCCGTCTTCTTGCTCGTATCTTGCTCCGGCAACTTCTTTCCGCTCCTTAGGTGAACCGCATCAATGAGACCTCTCGGGCTCTCCTCGGGGTGGCCCGATAATTGCCCTTGGGGTTGTGGGATTTGAGCCGCTAGATCACCATGTTGGGAGTTGTCGTTCCATGATTCAAACTCTCCGAAGCTTGCATGAAGATCATTAACCTTGTTGTGGGTTCCATCAATCATGTTGTTGAATTTTTCAAGGAAACTTTGTGCCCAAGCCGGTGGTTGTTCTTCATAGCTAGGAGGTTCATAGTTACCCCAGTTGGGATAATCATCACTCCTCCAATAAGGATCCCAAGTATAATTGGCCTCTTCAAATTGACTTGAATAAGTATGGTGTGGTTCATAATAACCCCAATTGGGGTAGGCTTGGCCTTCCCATTCTCTTTGACTTGCATAACCCTCGGCTTCTCTTTTTCTTTGGAGGTTTAGCACTTGAAGTTCAAGATCGGCCAACTTTCTTTCAAGGTCCTCAAAGGTCTCCATGGCTACATCTAACCTAAGAACAAAAACAAAAACAAAAACAAATCAAAAACACACAAAGGGTTTGGGCTAGTCCCTCACCCAAATATCAACTAAACTAGGCACTATTGCACACTCCCCGGCAACGGCGCCAATTTGTTGAAGGGTTTCTCGAACAAATAAATTTGTATTCAAGACCCCGCTGCGTATAGCGAAGTCAGGATCGTCCACGGGAGTGAGGACAGTGCCAAGTTTAGTCGATAAACTACAAAAAGAGCAAAAGAAACGCAAACAAATCAACTCAGGTTCGACCTTAAGAGGGTCGATCTCGACCCTAGGGGGGTCGATCCTGAGGGCAAACACACGAAAACGCACACGAACCACAAGCAAGAGCTCGAACACGACGGAGGGAGTCGGGATCAAAGCAAAAGACACGAATTTCAATCAATAAAAAGGGAAAATCCTAGGGATAGGGCTACCACAACAACAACCATACATGCTTTCAACAAGAATTCACAACTATCATGCTATCTAGATCATAGAAAAGTTAACTTTCGCAAACAATTCAAGTCATTCAATCAACTTTCGCAAATCAAACAACTTCCTACCTATCCTTCAACCTAGGAATATCAACTTTCGCAAATAATCCTATTAGATATAATCAAGCAACTAACTTTTCACTTTCGCTAGGGTTAATTACAAGACATGCCTCAATTTTCACCAAGGATTAAGCACAAGATAGGTTAGATATGATCATCAAGCATTCAAGTCATGAATTCAAGTTTTAAACATGCATGATTGTGTTGGGTTTTTGCCCAACCCTAGAACTTAAGAAAACTACTCACACATAGCAAAGAGAGAAGAGGAAGAAGAAGAGAAAGACATGATTAAAACCAAACTAAAATTCAACTAAAAACCAAAGATCAATCTTACAAACCTCAAACTTGTTCTCCAAGTCTTCTCCCTAATTCTCCAAGTCTTGGATTGATTGATTCACTCCCCCACCAAGGGATGAATTATCCCCCCAAAAGCATGAATAAAACTAAAGGTTCAACCTCCTTTTATAGAAGAAAAGGAGTCCTAATCTAACTAGGAAACACAAAGAAACAACCTTCCTAAAATACAAACTAGGAAACTTCAACATGTAAATCCGGATAAAGAAGAGTCGGTGCCTAGGATCGACCCCCTAGGGGTCGATCTCGACCCCCCTAAGGATCGATCCTGAGAGCTCTTTTTTCAGCTTCTTCTAACTTCTTCACTTGGTCGAGCTCGACCCTCCTATGGCTCGATCCTGGGACTTTTTCCTTCACTTTTCCTCTTGATTTAGCTTCTCTTAGCTCTTCTCCTTAGCTTGTCCTCTCGAGATCTTCCTCCTAGATTATCCATCCTCTCTTGGCATTGCTCCAAACTCTTCTTCAAGCTCCAAAACACCTACAAAATGACACAAATATGCGTAGTTTCCGAATCTCAAGGAAATACGAAAACTCATGCAAAAAGACATAAAAACACATGACTTAAGCACGAAACACCACTAAATCTAACCTCTCTAGACCCTAAAAATCTACCTAAAGTGCGGACATCACTTGACAAATTTATTTGTTCGAGACTCTCTCAACAACATGCAGGTACTAGGTTCGAAAGAACGTTCTATGCTTAAACCGTGCCCGCGGTCGCGCTTTGAATACAGAAACTCTCGACGTACAGGTACTAGACACCTCGGTTGCGGTCCACAAACCGCACCCGCGGTGATGATGCAGTTGGTCTCGAAAAAAAAATATCAAAAAAAAAGAAGAAAAAGAAAAGAAAAAAAGAAGAAAAGAGGACTACTTGGTCCTATTCTATCTCTACCATTCCATATATCTTTCCACCACCTTCTATATATTCTTTCCATCCACCTTTGTAATTCCATTCTTCTGGCTATGTGTAAAAGCTTAAGTATGGAGGAGCTTTGTTCCCCTGAGAGTTCTCTTCTCCACGTCTTGAGTTCAAGTATTTGTCCATCTTTCAAGAGACGAGCCAAGATTTGAAGGTTGTTTGCACATTCCATAGTTCGAAACAAAGTCAAGACCTCGTCCCTACACAAGTACCGCGACCGCACCGCCTCAGCCGCGACCGCGGCTCCCCTTCAGAAGTCAACTTTGCTCGCTGTGTTGATATCGCGACCACGGCCTGATCACCCGCGCCCGCGGTTAGCCTGCAGAACGGTATTCCGAAGTTCCTTTTCATCCATTCTTCTACCACCTTTGAAGAGTTCTTCCATTCCACTTCTCTTCATTCGATTGTGAGTCTTCTGATATAACTTCTTCCTTGCTTCTATCCTTTCTCTTTGCTTCATTGAGGACAATGAAGGATTTAAGTATGGGGGAGGGAGTACTCGCATTCGCTTATCCTAGTTAGTTAGTTAGAATTTGCTTCAGGTTTTTGATTTTCTTCTTTTCATGGAGCACTTGCACCATACCTTTTTGCATAATAAAGAAAGAAAGAAAAAGAAAAAGATAGAAAAAGCCATAAAATTGAAAGAAAGCATATTAAATCCTGGGATGAGTCGAAAACCCGAAAGGGCGGCTTAGGTAATAAGCAGGTTACCCGGACCAGCATTAGGCTGGGGTAATAAGTGGTTCATGAGAGTTGTGAGTTTTTGTGAGCACACCTTTTGAAAAATGAAAAGAGTGGTTAGGTGAAAACCCGAAAGGGCGCCTAAGCAGAATTGAGTGGTAAGATTTGAGTGTTTTAGGATCATTCTTGCTTGGGGACTTTGGGCCTTACATGTTAGATTTGGGTAGATCTTAGGTTGCTCTTTTATGTTTTCTAGAGCTTGAGTGTTATATCTTGTTATGAGGTGTGTGTTAAGCTTCATTGTTTTATGCTCATGATTTCTCTATATTTTTGGGTTCGGGTTGTGAGCTGAGTATTTTATCTTCCCTTGTATTTCCTTAGATCTTAGATGTGCTTACTTGTTGTATTTGTTTTGAGCTTACTCGAGAATGAGCAAGATCTAAGTATGGGGGAATTTGATACAGGCTATTTTGTAGAGGTTAACTCTTAGGTTTTGAGATGTTATTGAGAGTGTTTAGGTTAGTTTTGAGCATTATTGTAATATCTAGGCCGAAGGCACAAGAATGCAAGATTCAAGAGTTTTAAGGCGTTTTTAGCTGTCTGCGCGACACCGCTTTCTTGCGAAGGCTATATCTAGATCTACAGTAATTGGATTGAGCTGATTCTGGTGCCATTGGAAAGATAACTTGAAGGGCTTCAATTCATCTTTTTACACCAAAGTCAGATTCCAAGCCGAAGAGGGTCAAAACAGCCTCTGAAGTGACACGAGTGATTCTGTCCAGATTCCGCGACCGCGGATTGTCCGATGCGACCGCGGTGGCTGCCTAGAGACGAAGTTCTATTCTGTCGCGAAAGCGCGGGCACGGTGGAGACGGCACGACCGCGGCGATGCCGAGATCCGAGACGGGCCGAAAATCTATCTTCTTTTCTTCTTCTTATCTTTTCTCTTTCCTTTTCTATCTTTTCTCCTTTCCTAATTAGATTAGGGGAGCATGTTTCCTGGGTTTACATAAGGAGGAGCCTCCTTAGGTTTTAGATACATTCTACATTCTACCTTCTACCTTCTTCCTCAATTAATTCTTCTTTAGTTTAGTTATGGAGAGCTAGTCTCCTTGGGTTTGTTCAAGGGAGAAGCTCTGATGTATGAACTCGTGAGGTTTTGGTAATTGATTTCTATCCTTTGGTTAATATTTTTTCTCTTTGTGCTTAATTCCATGAGCTTTGCATGATTCCTTGAGCCTGACCAACTTGTTGAATTATCATTGTTCTATAGTCTGAATTGATTTATTTCATTGTCTGTGTGAGCATCTCTTTTCTAGAAAACAACTTGATTCTAGGACCGTGGACTAGGATTAAGAGAGAGAATTGATTGTTTTATCTTGCAATTGACTCGTAGCTTGGTTGTTTGATATTATATCCTGCATCTCCTTGTTCTCTATGTTAATTCTAGGTTAAGCGTCCTTGCCTAGGGTTATAGAATTTTTTGGACCGTGGACTTGCGATTGTTAATGATGAGGATAGAAATTAACCATACGTGTGAATGAAATCAATGGATGAATCTATGATTGAGTGATTATATTAGTGTGGATCTTTTGAATGAACCTGCCGCTTATCTTTGTTATTTGATTCTTAGTTTAGTTTAGTTTAGATTCTTCTCTTAAACCCCCCTGTTATCTTTAGTTGATAAATATATTAATACTAGAAGCCATAGTTCTCTTGGGTTCGACCCCTTACTTGCTTACTATACTAGTTTGTTTGTTTGTTTGAGTTATTTATCTTTGATCTTGGCACGACGACTTTAGCCGAGTCAGGTATCAATTCTAATTTTTAATAATCACGTCTTTCTTTTTGTGCTTTTTTGAATTATTAAATGCAACTATTTTATTATTTGTATATATAATATATGTATGCATATATATATATATATGCATATGTAAGGACATCCCAAGGCTAATGGATTATGGATGATGGAATATCCTCATCTACATAATATAGATCTTATTTTTGGTGTTGATAGAGCTAATGGTAATTAAGTGGAAGATATAGATTTTGTGATTGATGATTTGGAGAATAATGTTGTGAATCTTGCAACTAAAGAAGATCTGGCAGAAGTGGTAGATTTATCATCTCTGTCACAGGCAAAAGAAACGAAAAACATCTTTTGGAAGCTCAAGTAAGAATGATTTGACAAATAAATGGGCAAGTGCAATGGATGATATGAACACACATCTTCACAAGATTGCAAGTTCCATGGCTGTAGCTGAGGAGTGTGAGTTGTCCAGACTCGTGAGGTAGAGGTATTGGAGCAGAAGATGAAACTAATTGCTGAATTTTCCTCCATTGATGGACTCCCTATGGATGATGCTATTGATGCAGCTCGTATTTTAAGAACAATCCAAATAAGCTCGATGTTGGGCCCTCAGAAATTCAAGCCCATGGCCCAACGAAGAAAAGACCCATCGTCAACTCAACATTCACGCCAGCCATGAGTTCCGATAATTTCGCTCGCCATCAATGAGGAAAGCAGACTGTAGCAAGGCGGCGATCTTCAAGCACCGAATCATAACTTCAAGTGCGAGATTTCCGGGATCTCATGTAACGCCTGCCAACGGCTCAATTAGAGGAGGAAATCTTCGCTATAAAAGGAAGGGAAAAGCACCAAAAGGGATATATTCTGCTCTGACCATCGCTTAAGCAATTCTTGCCATTTTCGCACCAATCACATCCAATTGCAACCTTTTTATTTTAGGAACATATTGAGATTGTACTCTTTCGATTGTAACCAAGAACAACGTCTGAGAAGATCAACACGAACTACACTACAATTCTCGCCATTCTTTCGTTTTCTTTACATATAATTTCTGCTATTATTCTCTGTTCATCATTTCTAACGTGTCGTGACGACTTTGTGACTAGGAGTCCCTCTTTGTAGCGAAGTAACATGTTCACACAGTTAATTCGCCCAAAACAATTGGCGCCCACCGTGGGGCCTAGCCAAAAAAGAAGTCACGCCCTAGCAAGCTACCGAATCCTCATCAAGCATGGATGCAACTCACAGCCACGTCGGAGATCTCGAGCTGAACAACAACCACACCGTCGACTCCGGCGACAACCAAAATCTCAACAACGACAACAGCGACCCTAGTAACGCCATCAACAGCGGCGGTAACGACAACCAAAATCAAGAGTTGCCTCTCCGAGAGGAGCCACCAGCCAATAACAACTCCGAGAGACAGCCAGCCGAATCCAGCGCCATTGCAGAGATCCGCGCAACCATGCTCGCACTCCAAAAAGATCTAGATAGCCAAAAAGAGGCTAACTCTAAAATTACTGAAGTGTATGGGAACAAATTGAGGCTTTAACTAATGAGCGTAACTTGCATCGATCTCAGGTTCAATCGGCTCCAGCTTACCGTCAAAGGAGCGACGTGATCAACGACGTAGCCCGACGCCTGGACATGGAAGATCCAAATCTCGTTACTCCAAATGGCGTCGGACCATCAACTGGTAATCAGGTAACTGTTAACACGTCCGGGGCGGTTCGAGAAAGTAGTGAGGTTGTTCAGCTCAAGGAACGCCTCAGAGCCCTGGAAGACCGAATTACTCAAGTCCCAGGGGCTCCTCAACCGATTGCAGTAGAAAGGCGTGACGGTTACACCGATTCGCCCTTTGTACCCGCTATCGCGAGAGTGAACATATCTCGAAAATATCACGTCCCGGAAATTCAAAAGTATGAAGGGACTACCGATCCCGACCAGCATATAGCGGCCTTTAAGCAGGCTATGAATATCAGTATTGTCCCCTTTGAAATGAAAGAAACTGTTATGTGTCGATGGTTCGGGAACACGTTATGCGGTCCCGCGCTAAACTGGCACTCACATTTACCACTTGGTAGTATCTCATCTTTCGCTGAGTTGGTTGACAGGTTTAGAATCAGGTTCGCAAGCAGACGACATGCAAAGAAGCGATCTAGCGACTTATATCGCCTAGTCCAGAAGCCTCGAGAGTCTTTAAAGGCGTTCCTCAGTCGTTACAACGAGGAACTTGTAACTATTGAGGGATGCGATGCGGCGACGGCAGTGGAAGCCTTCCGGCGAGGGATATCCTCCCGAAATCCCGAATTGTACCGTGAACTAACAAAGTACCCTTGCTCTAACTTTGATGAAGTGCAGGTTAAAGCGTTGGCTCACGTCCGTCTTGAGGAAGACGACCTCTATGCCGACAAAGGGGCGAGTCCTCAGCGAAATGATCGACGGCAAGGGAAACGGGAGGCTCGATATGCTCCTTACCCTTCGGCCGCCCACCATTCACCGCACAACAAGCCAACCGTTAACACGTCATATGCCAAGAGGAGCGAGAACATCCAGCTTCCTCCAGAACTGTCTCAGCACAACTTTCGAGTTAGCGCAACAGAGATAGTTCGAACCCTTAGCACGATGGGAAACGCTGTCAAGTGGCCACGAAAGAAAGACATACCACATCATCGTAAAGATGAGTCGAGGTGGTGCGACTTTCATTTCGATCACGGTCACACGACAGAGGAGTGCATCGCGCTAAGGAAAGAAGTCGTCGACTTGCTGAGGAAAGGCTATCTCAAAGAACTGATCTCTGAGCGCGGCAGGGAGCAGCTGGCCCGGAATGTGGAAAGAACCCGAAAGCCCGACTCCCCCCAGCATGCAGGAGTCATCAACGTGATTACTGGGGGGTCGGATGTTTGTGGTGTAACCTATTCCGCGGCTAAGAGAATCGCAAGGGAAGCCACGAGAAAACCCCAGAGCTCCTACACGCTCCAGCCATGCCATTATGCCTATCACCTTCGACGACGTCGAAGAAGAGGAAGTTCATCACGATTGTTTAATAATATCCTTGACAATTGCAAATTTTCTTGTTAAACGTGTTTTAATTGACAATGGGAGTTCTACTAACTTGCTTATGTTGGATGTGTTGTACAGCTTAGGTCTTGGACTTAACGACATAGTTAAAAAGTCTACGACTTTGGTGGGATTCAGCGGCGAATCACGCAACACGCTGGGAGAAATTTCCCTACCAACCATTGCCCAGGGAGTAAACTATCAAGTAAAATTTCAAGTGCTAGATTGCCCTCACCTTTTAATGTTATCTTGGGCAGGCCTTGGATCCACGGAATGAAAGCAATCCCGTCAACATATCACCAGTGCGTGAAGTTCCCTTCCCCTTGGGGGATACAAGAGATCCGAGGAGAACAAATACTTGCAAGAGAATGTTACTCAGTAACGATGAGAGCGACGACTTCCACAACTTCCACAGCCTCAAAGGCGGGGACCAGTAAGCAAACCTCCGATTAGCAATTAAAAGACTGTAAGACTCCATCCTTCTACGTAAAGCCGGAAGCCCCCGAACTAGAAGAGGTAGCACTCGACCCATCCGAACCTTCGAAAAAAGTCCGGGTGGGGGCCGATCTGGAACCGACTTTGCGAGAAGGGCTGGTGGAATTTTTACGGTCTTACAAAGATTGCTTCGCCTGGGGGAATGAAGATATGATCGGCATAGATCCAAGCATGATTACTCATGCCCTGAACGTCAATCCAAAGATGCCGCCCTTTAAACAGAAAAGGCGTAAATTCGCCCCCGAGCGAAATCAGGTAATCAATGACGAGGTAAAATCCCTACTCGAATCAGGAAAAATCAGAGAGGTTAAATATCCTGAATGGCTAGCGAATGTGGTAGTGGTCAAAAAGAAAAATGGTAAGTGGCGCGTCTGTGTCGATTTTACTGATTTAAATAAAGCGTGTCCTAAAGATTCGTTCCCATTGCCTCATATCGATGCAATGGTGGACGCGACGGCAGGACACGAATTATTAACTTTTATGGACGCGTTTAGTGGCTATCACCAAATAATGATGAATCCTGAGGATCAAGAAAAAACGGCATTCGTAACTAATCAAGGAACTTATTGTTATAAAGTTATGCCATTCGGATTGAAAAACGCAGGTGCTACTTACCAGAGATTGGTTAATAAGATGTTTCAGGAAAAGCTAGGGGATACAATGGAGGTCTACATCGACGACATGCTCGTCAAGTCGTTAAAGGCGGAAGATCACATTACTCATCTACGAGACGCCTTTCAAATCTTAAGAGAGTACAAGATGAAGCTAAATCCGACCAAGTGCTCCTTCGGCGTCACCTCAGGGAAGTTCCTCGGGTATATAGTCACCCAAAGGGGATAGAGGCAAGCCCGGAACAGGTCAAAGCTATAATGGAGCTTGAGTCACCCAAATGCGTGAAAGACGTTCAGAAGTTGACAGGAAGAATAGCAGCTCTAAAAAGATTCATATCCCGCTCATCGGATCGAAACAAGCTATTCTACGACATCTTAAAGAAGAACAAGTCATTCGAGTGGAAGGAAGAGCATGAGAAGGCGTTCGAAGAGCTAAAATAGTATTTATCAAATCCACAGGTACTGTCGAAACCACGGCAAGGAGAAAAACTGTATATCTACCTCGCCGTTACAGAAGTTGCAGTCAGCGCCGTGCTAATCCGTGAAGAAGATGGTAACCAGCTACCAGTATACTATGTAAGTAAAACATTGCTTGACGCGGAAACCAGGTATTCTCCTACGGAAAAGTTAGTTCTTTCTTTGGTAATGGCTTCCATTAAGTTACGTCCGTACTTTGAAAGTCATTCTATTATCGTGAGAACTAACTATCCTATGAAGAGTATCATGTCCAAACCAGAATTATCAGGTCGCTTAACGCGTTGGCTAATTCACTTGAATGGCTACGACATCTCATACGAACCTCGAACAGCGATAAAGTCGCAAGCCTTGGCATATTTTGTGGTCGACTTCACCCCTACCCCTTCACAAGAAGAAGAACAGGAAATGCTAAACATAACAAGTAATAGCAAGTGGCTGATGCACACCGACGGCGCGTCAAATCAAGTTGGTGTCGGTCTGGGGGTAGTTCTGAAGTCACTACAGGGGGATAGGATAGCCCAGGCTGTACGATGTACGTTTAAAGCTACCAATAATGAAGCAGAATACGAGGCGCTCATCGCAGGCTTACTCGTTGCCCGAGATCTTAACGTGCAGGAAATCGAGGTAATCTGTGATTCGTTACTTATCGTGAACCAAGTAACAGATTCATATGTTGCCAGGGATTCAAAGATGAAAGCATACCTAGAGAAGGTGCGCGAGATTGTGAAAGATTTCAAGCATTTCGAGATCAAGCAAGTTCCTCGAGACGCTAATACGCAGGCTGACGCCTTAGCTAATCTTGGATCCGCCATAGATCCACGAGAATACACTAAAATTCCTTTCGTGTATCTCGATGCACCATCAATAGTCAAGGAAGCTGACATATTAGCAGTAAGCAGTTCTGACAGTAACCCGTCCTGGGTAACGCCTTACCTGGAGTGGTTGCAGCAAGTTGTCCTGCCCGAAGACAGATGGGAAGCCAAACGACTTAAGGTAAAAGCTTCTACATTTACGGTTAAGGATAACATTTTGTTCAAATGGATGTCGTCAGGAATATACGCACGATGCGTACAAGAAAACGAAGTACAGGTGGTGTTACGAGACATACATGACGGCGAGTGTGGCAACCACACAAAGGGTCGGAACTTGGCAAAGAAAGCAAGCAGGATGGGATATTACTGGCCCACCATGAACAAAGATGCAGCAGAGTTCTCTCGCAGATGTGATGTGTGTCAGCGTCATGGACCAATCCCACATCTACCTTCAGAGTTACTCCATCCCCTTACTTCACCATGGCCATTCATGAAGTGGGGGATGGACATCGTTGGGAAACTCCCACCAGCTTCAGGGCAACGCGTTTATCTACTTGCCATGACAGATTATTTCTCTAAGTGGATCGAGGCCGAAGCCTTCAAGGAGGTCAAGGACACTCAAGTTATCTCGTTCATCCGCAGAAACATCTTAAGCAGATTCGGGATACCATCCACTATAGTATGCGACAACGGCTCCCAATTCATCAGCGACAAGACCAAAGCTTTTTGCCAGCAATACAATATTCAACTTGTTATGTCTACACCTCGCTACCCACAAGCTAATGGTCAGGCGGAAGCAAGCAACAAGGTTATCCTTAACAATCTCAAGAAGCGGCTTAAAGAGGCCAAGGGAAAGTGGGCAGACGAGTTACCACTTATATTATGGTCAGATCGCACTACACCTAAGACCGCAACTGGACACATGCCTTTCTCCTTAGTCTACGGGTGCGAGGCTGTGTTACCAGTTGAGGTATCCTTGCCCACCGCTCGGTATGGTCTTACTACAGAAGAATCCAACATCTCTAACTTATTACACCATCTCGACACGGTGGACGAGTTACGAGACGAAGCCTCAATTCGATTAGCAGCATACAAGCAGGGGGTGGCACGGAGTTACAACAAACGAGTTAATTCCAAAGCATTTCAAGTCGGGGACTGGGTGTTGAGAAAAGTTTTTCAAAACACTCAAGAACTAAATGCAGGCAAACTTGGAGCAAATTGGGAGGGCCCCTACCAGATCACTAAAATCGTAGGGCAAGGCGCGTATGAGTTAGAGTCGCATGATGGCAAGACGGTGCCCAGGAGCTGGAACGCGATGAACTTAAAGCTCTATCATTTCTGAGCAAGGTATACACTGACAACATTACTTTTACACTCTTACGTGATACTCGACTCAATTACATTACGGCTTTACACAAGCCTTGACATACACGGTTCTACAAAAACTAACAAGGGACGCCTTGTGACGTTACAGGCCAAAGACAAAAGGCCCAAGCCTTACAAACAGGCAACAAGTGCACGCAAATTGACTAGTCAAGAGAACCAGATGCACGAGGCGAATGAGACAAACAAGAGTTTTTTCATACAAAGGAGCTCTTTATCCATTTACTTGTACAATCAGTCATTATTAATACAAGTTACGACTTGTCTTTACATCTTCGCCCTCATGAGTTGCATCTTATACACTTAGCGCTATATAAATTACACTGAGATCTCTACACTAAGCTGAGTCTTCTACTTGGCTCTTACGCCTCCATCTTGACTCTGAACCTGCAAAACAAACGCAGACAAAACAAAGACAAGTATGCATAATAGTGATAAATAAAAACAGGCCCCAAAAAGCACAGGGCAAGCAGTCAGAAGGCCCTAAACTAGCGGCCAAAACACTTAAAGTTTTTACAAAACAACCCCAAAATACATAAGGGGTAAAACGAGTTCAAAAGCCCCAACATGCTGGGGGTAGAATAAGAAGTCTTTAAAAACACAAACAAGTTTAAACTTCAGCAGCCTTCAGGGAGTCCTTCTCCGACGCTTCTACTTGGGCCACTTCTTGCGCCACCTTCACAATATCGTCCATGGGGGAGGGGTTCTTCATCGCTTTGGCTGCATCCGGAAACATCGACATGAACTCCGCCCTTTCCTTTGCAACATCCCAGCCAGCAGATTTCCCCGTGAAATGCTCCTCCATCGTCTCCACTCGAGCTTTGATGGAGTAGAAGTCGGCGGACTCCTCGATCTCGTTGGCCAGGGCAGCGGATTTCTTTTGCTCATTCTCAAGTTCTTCCTGGTAAACCTGGGACTCCTGCTGGGCCGTCTTCAGTTCCCCTTGCAGCTCGGCAATTCGCGACTCTAAAGATGCCTTCTCCCCCGCCAGCAGAGAGGACTTATTCTTTTCATTTTGAAGACTCATGTTGCAGGCAGCTAGCTGATCCTGGAGATCCTTGAACTTGTCAAAAGCGGCAAGAGACAGTTGAAGACCCTAAACAGGAAATTGTTCTAACATGTTACCAATCGGGAGAAACCAAGTAAGTAACATATATTGATATGTAACTGGAAAATAATATACCTGCCATTGAGCGGCAACAATCTCGCCAAACAACTCGGAGTAGGAAGGTTGGCGGTGGGGAGGGCCTGAGAAGCAATCGACCTTTAGAGTTGTGAGAGAGTGAAGACACTTCATAGGATCCATATCCAACGACATCATGGCCTTGGGGAGATCAGTCACTTTGACATCTAAATCTTTCTTGGGCAAGACCGACTTCATGATTTCTGGAGCCTTAGGAGGAAGCGAGATTGCAGTTTCGGTGTCCGCACTAGAAGCGGTTTCGGCTTTCCTCTTCTTTCGCGCCTCCAAGCGCTCAGCAGTCGTAAGCGAAGCCGTTGAACGCGTAGCTCTGGAACCTACAACATAAAGATACAAACGCGTCATACAAACACGCTATAAGACATGCTAATTATAAAAAAGAAAAAGAAAAGGAAAGACTTACTCGACATCTCGATTTCGTCAAACTCTGTCGAGGAAGAAGGTCCAAGATCTGGGTACGATCTTTCAGTAGCCGAAAGTGCCTCAATCTGGGAGATGATTACAGCGGAACCCTTGCGCGGAATGAGGGAACAAACTTCTTCTGCCAAGATAGCCAGAAAACAAGTTAGGCACAGGCTGAGCAAAAACAGGGGAGGGAAAAACGCTACCTATAGGCCTCCAGCGGCTTCATAAGAAGGAGGTGTCGCCTTTAAGAGAAGAGATTCTCACAAAAAAGAATTTATCTGCCCATCCGCGGTCAGATTTTGAAATGTTGAACACAAGGTCCGATTTCGTCCTAAGGGTTTTTAGCGTAATACGCCCAGGGCCGCCTTTGGAAACGCGATAATTTAAGAAAAAATCCTCAGTTTTAAAAGCAATGCCTTGAGTGAAGCATAATCGCTCAACGGAGAGCAGGAGCCTCCAGACTTGAGGAAGTAATTGCCCCGGCGCAACCTCTAATTTTCTTAAAAAATCAACAACAAGGGGTGAAAACGGGAACCGGTGACCAATGCGGAAGGGATATTCGTGGAGACAAACCCAATCATCGGCGTAAAAATCAGCATAGAAACCAGCAGGAGGGAGAAAATTTTCGGCTTTGGAAGGAAAACCCATAAGCGACGCAAATTCCCAGGGACTTTCGGAAGTAGAATCCCTTTGAAAAGGCGGAGTAAGGATGTGGGAAGGAGACAAAGATGGTAAAGTAGAACTTTTCAAACAGGAAGGAGGAACTTTGTGAGAAGCCATGAAAACCAGAAGAGAAGAAAGCGAAGAAGCGTACCTCAGCAAAAAGAAGGAGGAATAGTTGTGAAACCTGCAGGGCCATCATCGTTCCCATTAAATAGACAGGTGATGGGACAGGGCTATCAACCGCTACAACTTCCCAAAACACCTTTTGAAATTCAAAAAACCCTAGTAAAACCGCCAGAGGGACGGTTTCCCCGGGCTTTTTGAGGGGGTATTGTTGGGCCCTCAGAAATTCAAGCCCATGGCCCAACGTAGAAAAGGCCCATCGTCAACTCAACATTCACGCCAGCCATGAGTTCCGATAATTTCGCTCGCCATCAATGAGGAAAGCAGACTGTAGCAAGGCGGCGATCTTCAAGCACCGAATCATAAGTTCAAGTGCGAGATTTCCGGGATCTCATGTAACGCCTGCCAACGGCTCAATTAGAGGAGGAAATCTTCGCTATAAAAGGAAGGGAAAAGCACCAAAAGGGATATATTCTGCTCTGACCATCGCTTAAGCAATTCTTGCCATTTTCGCACCAATCACATCCAATTGCAACCTTTTTATTTTAGGAACATATTGAGATTGTACTCTTTCGATTGTAACCAAGAACAACGTCTGAGAAGATCAACACGAAGTACACTACAATTCTCGCCATTCTTTCGTTTTCTTTACATATAATTTTTGCTATTATTCTCTGTTCATCATTTCTAACGTGTCGTGACGACTTTGTGACTAGGAGTCCCTCTTTGTAGCGAAGTAACGTGTTCACACAGTTAATTCGCCCAAAACACTCGATATATTTTATAGTTGCCCAAATGACGAGTGGAAGGCTAGTTACATCTTGAAGTTTATCCATTAAGTTGGAGGTTAATGTGCAGGTATGGTGGAAGTCATATTTTGTGGTGATCGTAAGTCATTTTGATAGTTTGTTCTTCGATTTTTCTGCAATGTGCCCTAAGGGCACACTATAAGAGACGAATAATGGAAATAGTTTATAAATTTTAAATTTTAGGTTTTTAAATTTTTTTGTGACGGGTTCAATATTTCCATTTTTAGGGCTTTAATTTCTTGTAATTCATGAATTATTTCGACAAACATCTCCTCAGATTCCCTAAAGTAGATTTTCTATAGTAGTGATAAATCCCCAGGAGGAATAGGAACTTCCTACCTCATTTCTATCCCTTGCTCGTTTAGGCTTTTATCCTTGTAATGAGTTTTTTAGGTGTGTATTAGTGCATAGATGACTTTCCTATACAGTAGTCAAAACTTAACACGATTACACGAATCGATAGTTTAGTTTCGATTCTTTCAAAAGTTTTAAAATAAATGGGTCAAAGAAAAGCATGGATCCGATTAGTTTGAAACCTAAAATTTAATGGGTTAACCTAATTCGGTAATTTTTGTACAACATTTAAACTTTAATGTACATTTTATTATTAACATAATCAAAAAAATTATTTTATTATTTAAATAATATCAATTCCATGTATCCCCACGAATCCGACCTAACCCGACTTGATTTAAAATACTTCCTCCGTTAAGAAAAACATGTCGTAGTCAATGATTTGACCTAAATACACTTAATCTTATAAAGATATTTTATTTTCTATTATTGATTTAGATATTTTTTCTTTTTAATAAAGATAATATAGAAAAAAAATGCTAAAATATTACAATATGCTTTGAACGAGATAGCAGACACTAAAATTAAAGGTAAAAAATCTCCACCTTATATTTTCACATAGAAAGATATATCTTTTTTTTATTGCGGAGCTATTAGCTCGAACAAGCCAAAATTAGACTACCTTTTAGTTATAGAATAACCTAAATCATCGCGACGGATGATCTTTAAAAAATCAAAGGGATGATCTTTAGAAAGATATATCCTTGAACGAGATTAGTTATAGTGTATTCTACGGAGTAATAGATTTTGTGACAAGCTAGATTTGTTTCCCTAAATAAGTCACACGTATCTATCTCAAACTCGTTGCCATTATAACATTCGACTCAAACCTAAGCGACCATCAATTCTTTCACATTCTTGATCCATAATCACATCGATCCCTACGTACGTAGACACCATCAATTCTTCACTTAATTATATAAGCCAACGAAGGAACCCTATCTCGTGGCCTTTATAACATCCAACTCCAAAAGCCGTATAACTCAATATTTTCACTTCTTGATCCCTAAGCTATTCACATTCATCATGCCTCACAGGCTCACACTGAAGACGTCGACCGGGTCGACGTCTCCGTCACTCGGATGATCCCAAGAAACAGCGCGGGGCCAGGGCTACATTTCCGAATCCTGTACGAGGTAGCGGTACCCGTCGGCGAGGTCCTCTGCGTCGAGGTTTCCGGGATCATCGACCAACACTCTGGCCAACGCATCGCCGAGTACTTCGAAGGCCTTGGCGTTGGCCCTCTGGTTCGCGACCATCGACTTATTCTGCTCCATATACCGCACCGATGAGGACTACTCGACCGAGATGCTTGGGCAAGTGCATCTCCAGACGTGTTACGAGGACCAGAAGTATGAGATCGAGTTCGAGCCCGCCGGAGACGGTGGTTTGAGAGCGGGGAATTCGGGGTTGGACGTAGTTACAGTGGGCCTAGACACGGAGGCGACGAGTTGTGCGATTTGCTTGGACGAGTTCTGGAGCGGGGTAGGGCCTAGAGGTGATCCAGTTGCTGTGCTCGAAAAGACCCCATTTATTGATTTTTTTATATTAAAGAATCTTATTTATTTTTAGGATTCCTAAGAATTACCTCAAATTCTAAGCAAAATTAAACAATGTATCTACTTTATAACATACATAGACATAGACGGACATAGGGGGCATGCGTGGGCCCGTGCCCCTTTCTCGTCGGGTTTATTACCGGTATTTAACTTGGAGCCGGGCCTTCTTTTCGCACTATTACGGATACGAAAAGAATGGCAAAATTTGGATTCAATTGTCAACTGCTCCTATCGGAATTGAATTTTAGGTAAAATATGATTATATTTTAAATTAATTTGCATCAATATGACATAAAATTCAACTAGTCTAGATGGTTTATGGTTCAATTTTGTTTTCATCCCACCAAGGTTCAATTCCTCATAGCATCATTTTGTTTTTATTCACATTTAATGTATTTTTCTCCAACTTTTTTCTATAAACTATCCTTTTTTTTAGCATAAATTAGATGTCATACATAATATAATTTTATTTGATTAAAAAGTAACTATTTTTTACTATTTGAAAGTATTGTATAACTAAATTTATCGGCTATTCTTGATTCATCGAATCTCCTAGAGAAAGTGTGCCCCCCCTTTTAATTTTGTTCTGCGTCCGTCACTGTATATAGATGGATCAAGTCAAATATTAAATACCATATTTATATTAGAAATCATTCATGCAAAATTAATAAAACTAAAAAATTCATCCAAAATTATTAAAACTAGAAAATACATAACTGAAAAATCTTAACAAACACCTCATAGAGAATATAAATATAGTAAGGTCTTCAAAACTTCAACTTTGATAAATACTCCCTCCGTTAATTAATACTTGTCGTTTTAGCTTGATTTGGTTGTTAAGAAATACTTGTCATTTTAGATACTTTAACACACTTTTTCCAATATTATCCTCACTTATTGAAAAAAATTACCAAAAAATGTAATAGAAAATAAAAGATCTTCATAAGATTGAGGGTATTTAAGTCAAATCATTTGACTTCTTAATTTTTAAGACAAACCCTAAAACGACGTGTATTTCTTAACGGAGGGGAGTATAGTACTAGTCTCGTACTACGGATCATAATCATGTCTCTTCATTATTCAATAATCAGAATCCACTAAACTTGGACCCTAGCATGAAAACATAAATAGTTAGTAAACAAATAAATAAAGGAAAAAATGAACAAGTGAATGAACTAATTAGTCCATACTAACCATTTCATCATCTCTGACATCTTCAAAACGTGTTCAATCATATTCCTTCTTTTGTGCGTGATAGGCAATAAACAAATGAAAACAGAGTAATCAATATATATGTCCTTGTATGTAAAGGAGAAACAAATGATAAAAGTAAGTTAGAACTATCATACCTAGTTTCTCATTCCATAACCAATATTGTGCAGATATTAGTGCCTCCATTGTATCCGGATGAAGCCTATTTACGACTAGGTGTCACGTGTCTTCCACTTGTACTAAAAGTAGACTTAGAAGCAACCGTAGACACTGGAACGGCCAAAATACCTCTAGCAACTCCTTGTAATGTAGGATACTTAAGAGCATTAGTCTTCCACCAAGCTAGCTAAAATATCAAACTCTCCATCTATCAATTACTATATACTAAAGCCGAAGCAAATTCCACCACCATATTGCGCCACATCATCCCTTTTATTAAAATAATATATTTTATTTAAATTCTTTTGTTTTCTATATAATTGGAAAATTTATCTTTCTACTCCCTACTTGAAAGTTGTATCTTTTGTTATCTATTAAATTGGAAAAATTTATCTAAAATTTATCTATTAATTTTTTTTTGGTTGAAATTTTATCTATTAAATTGATACGTACATGATACATCTTAAATAATAAATTTTATATACGTACATGATACATCTTATACGTACGTAAGGAAGCCATCTTATTATATCCTTAATGCTTATACGTACATAAAATTTACGACCCCTTTACATACGGGGAATATAATTAATAATATCAACATTAATACCTTAAATTGGGGTAGATATAAAATTTAAATTGGTCAATCTTATCTTACACATGTTAGAGTAGTTAGTTTACGTACAAGGTACGTGTACGCACATCTGTTTGATTTGAATTTGCATATTAGTGTTATATTTCATCCTATAATAAATTTTATCTACTTGAAAATTTTATCTTATTATATCTTCAATGATGTACGTACAAAGTTAAGATTTTTAACATTTTATCTTATTATATTTTTAATAAATATTCTCTTAATCCTTACCCATCTAGAACTTCTTTCCTATAAATACACCTCTCATTCACTCATTCTTCTACAATTAATTTACGTTTCTCTATACCATTAGCTCCCAATTTTTTTTGAGATAGCTTTGCCAATCAAAGGTATATACTTTTACATCATGATTTATATATGATTTAGTTTTGTTTGTATTATAAGTCTTATTGTTGTTATTGTTGTAGGCTACTATGGAGATTCACTCTTTTCATGAGCTTACCAATCAAAGGAACAAAAGATATACAATTTTTGGTCGTCTCTTGAAGATGTGGAACGTTGTTAATACTAATAATGAAATATCGTCGAAAGAGCTAATTTTCATGAGCTAATGAATATCATTGAAGATGATAATGTTCCAGACTTTCTTCAGTTTAATAAAAGGTTAGTATATATCCAATTTATATACTAACCTTTCTATTACAATTAAGTTTAAGATAAGTTTTTATTAATATGACTTTTCTATTACAATTAAGTTTTTTAGCCGAATGAACATGTGTAGGGATTACTCTTAATAATTTTATAGACATTTTGGAGGAAATTTAAATCGAAAGCATATGGTTTTGCATTCAAAAAAATGATAAGGCTTTGCATTCAAGTTACAATACTATAACATGATATATGTATGTAAAAAATAAGACATAGTAGCATGCATTCATAATCAATTACAAATAAAAAAACAAATAAAAAGAAAAATATAAAAACATGCATTTATTTGACAAGGAAAAGAAAAATAAGAGTTTTAGAGATAGATAATTCACCCAAAACAAAAAAAATAAAAACAATTAGAGAGAATTCATTAATGTGACAAGAGGGGAAGAATTTTAAGTGTTGTATAGATAGATAGATAGAAGATAGATAGATGATTAAAACAACTACATGTTTAATTTGGTTATATCAAGTTGGCGATTTGCATACTGTATTTAATATAAGTAATAATAGTTTGCAAGATAATTTAAGTTATTGAATATAAAATATAAGTATGTGATTTGCATAACAATATATATTCTTAATCGTTTATAGAAAAATTAAAGGCTTCTAATATTCCATGAAATTAAATTATGTCAAATTTTTTATTATACATTTTCACACTAATATTCTATTTGTAATATATTCAAAAAATTACAAAACACGAGTCGTGCATGGCACGACGGGTACAACTAGTTTCTAGCTAAAACTGCTTCCTCTAAATACAAGCCCACCTCAGACTTGTAAGTATCCTCACTAGAATTATTACTGACAAACAAATCAAAATCAGCCAAAGGATCCACAAATTCATCATTGTCCATATCGACTCTTGAAGTATCATTGAAAGAAGCAACTACACTTTCTTTTGCACCTGATTTGTATTCTTTCACCAAATCATAGCACAACGTTCTAACCCGCACAACTTCACTTTGGTATCCAGCACCGTAAAGTTTAGGAAAATAATACTCAATCAATTTCATCTTAAATCTTGGATCCAGAACAGTTGTTATGGCTAATATCCCATGTACAAAAGTCCAGTACTGCTCAAATTTCTCCATCATACTTACTGTCATCACCCTAATCTCATCATATGAAGATCCAAGGCAATCTCTAAGCAACAACCAGATTTCACAAATCTTAAGAAAAAATAGATTGACAGTAGGATATGTGGTCCCGAAAGACATCTCAGTGACGTTGTAAAATAGTTTCAATTTGTCACACATAACTTTTGCCAAAAACCAATCACGTTCACTAGGTTCTTGTTTATAACTTTTCTCGGTGTGTATTAGACAACTAAATACATCTTTATACACAATGACACTAGTAAGCATCAAGTAGGTGGAGGTGGTTCAGAGTAGAGCGACTGCCGGCGGAGCCTTAAGTAGTGACGAGGGCCACTGGGTCAGCGGCTTCAGTTGTAACCTGGGCAGTACCACCGTTCCTTGTGCTGAACTTTGGGGCATCTTCCACGGCCTCCAGCTGGCTTGGAACCACGGTTGTCGGAAAGTTATTGTCGAGACGGACTCGCTACTTGCTTTTCATCTCCTCAACTCCAGTGTCTCGCCACAACACCCCCTCGCCAGCCTGACTTGTCTTTGTCAAGGCTTCACCGGTAGGAATTGGTCGATCCAATTCCGACACATCTACCGTGAGGCAAACTCGGTGGCTGACAAGCTCGCCGAACTTGCTCACTCGTTACCCTTAGGGAATCATGTGTTAGCTTTACCTCCGGATGAGGTCCTTACTTTGTTGTCCTATGATGTTTCGGGTCATGGCCGCCCTCGTACTATAAGGCCCTTTTCTTTCAATGAATGACTGGGAGCTCACTCCCTCTGAACGAAAAAAAAAAGCATCAAGTAGGTGGAATTCCACCTTGTCTTACAATCAAGCACTAGCTTTTTATTACTTGAACATGATAATCTTTTCCTGACTTCTTCAAACTTCTCAACTCTTTTTGGTAAAAATATTATATATTTTGAATAGTTATTATAATAAAATATATCATAATATTTAATATATAATGTATTTATTATATATATATATAATAAATCGGGTCAACGCAACGGGTCGAGTTGAGTTTTGGTTTCAACCCATTCAATTCACTTTTAATTTGGGTCAATCGAGTCCGGTTTATTTCGAGTTTTCGAGTTTAGATTTTTGTGTTTTGATCCTAAAATAGGATTGAGTTTTGACAAGTCTAACAACATATATACTACTATAACGAATTTTATTTTATTTAAGAATTTAGTATCTTTGTAAGAGTGTTGATCATTTCATTTTGGAATTTAAGTTTTTTAAAAAAGAAATTTTTAAACCTTTCTTTTTAAAACTTTCTATATACGGTCGTCGAAGTTTTCAAATACACAACGAACGAAAAGCTGGAAAACATAATTCAAGCATTTAGGACTAAACGAAGACACTCATTTATTTGCACAACAAGAGACGTAGTACACCATACACATTACACGTAATCAACTAAAACGAACAACGTCCCACGATCCACACCACACAAAACGGAACAAAAATCTACCCTGATATAGTATAAAGTAGAACCCAAGTCTGTGCAAAAATTTGCGCCATGTCATCAAGCTTGAATAAAATAATAATTTTATTTTTTACATTAATTTTTTTTTCAAAATAACTTTTATATGTTCTTGATACCTTATCCAATTTCCTTATATATTTACTTGATCTCTTATCTAATTTCCTTATATCTACTTGACATCTTATCTCATTTTTTATATCATAAGATTTTTTCCTAACATGATCTTTTTAAACATATATTCTTATACGAATAAAAAAAAAGTGATTTTTTTTTACATCTTAAGCATTTTTCCTTATTAATTAGTATACATTTTGTCATTATGAAATCTTGAAGAACAGTGAAAAAACTTTCGCATATCATCATATGTTAATAGTATATTAAATAGTAATATAAATATGAAAAATGGAATAGAATTATTTGAGTCGTAAATACTCGAGTTAAAAGGGGATTCATGTCAAAATCCAATCTCGAAACAATTAATTTGGGTTTAAATTTACGTTATCCGTATATGGTACGGGATTTATACTAGTTCCTTCTTATTTACCTTTCTTGTCGGGGCAAGATCTTCTACACCCTACAATACAACCTTGTATGCACCACTTAACTACTTAACCATAAATTAATAATTAACTTTTAAAAAAAAAAATTACATTCGTACTCTAAATAGATATTCTTATGTAATTTTAGAATTTTTTGGCACAAATATATGTTTGATATTGTTTTAAAGCTAAAAAGATGCATATTTTACAATTTGAATCTATAATATATTCTTATTATACTTTTTTTATGATAAAAATTTACAAATGTATAAAACATATCAACTAGAATACTAATTTGATTTTTTATATTTGATTTGTATTTTTTTTATGAGGTAAATACTTAAGTGGTACATAGAAGGTTGCATTGTATGATGTAGAAGATCTTGAGTGTCAACCGGCAGAAATAAGGGAAATAATTGGGCCGGTTCATTGTCATTGTTGTGCAGTCTCAAAGAAAAACAATTCCTTCTTATTTACCACTGCTTAAAGAAAAACCTAGCGCTCGATTTCCTGGCGGTAGTGAAACGTTGGTCTTCCTCCAATAGCCACACCTGGTGATGAAATAGTGAGCTCTCTTTTCTCTCCCCTATTCCCTCCCCTCCCTTAGCGTTTCACTACTCTCTTTTCTCTCTTTTCTGACGTTTGATTAATTTGTCAACAGGGCGGATCTGGCAGCGGCGGATCTCAGACTGTAAGATCCGGAAAGCGGAAGGTGTCTGAGCTGAAAGGGGAGAACCTAGGTTTGCAGAATGAGGAGGTACAATCATTGAATTCCTTATTTATGCGTGTTTTAGTTGTTTGGTCTACTTAGGGTTGAAAATCTCTGGTGTGTGTATATGTTTCTTTAATGTTTGCGTTTATAATAACTTGATCTTTGATCGGTAGATATTTGGCCACGTTATATACAAAAAAAACATGTTGTTGTAGAAAAGCATATGAGGTGACTTGTGGTACTTGTCATTATCATCAAAGATGTATCCTTAATTGGTGACTTGTTGTGGTGTATGCATGAACAAGAACCTCAAATGCTAAAAAACTCAATATGCAGGAATTCAAGCTTTCAAAAGATATCAAGGAAACCCTAAGCGCTGCTGCAGAGATTATTTCTAAGGGCTGCCATGCCCTTAGCAAGCGGAAGTTTGCCAAGATCCGTTGAAGTTTGCTGAAGTTCTCAACGACGGAAGGATCACTGTTGTTGTGAGTTCTTTAATAGTGTGACTGTGAATATGTGGCAGGTGTTTGAGTTTTGACGTAGTAGTTTGTTGTAACTTGTAAGTTGTAACTATTGTCGGTGGTTTAAGTTTTTCACGTAGTAGTTTGTTGTAACTATTGTCGGTGGTTTAAGTTTTTCACGTAGTAGTTTGTTGTAACTATTGTCGGTCGGTTAAGTTTTTGACGTAGTAGTTTGTTGTAGCTATGGTCGGTACGTAGTTTTTTCACCAAAAACAAAAAAAAGTTAAAACTTTACGAGCACACGTACTTGGGCGCCCTTTGCTAAAATATTTTTTTTGAACAAAACCAAAAATTTGGCTAGTAAGACGACCGAGCGCTCGACTCCACCTGTCACATATTCAGAGTCACACTATTAAAGCACTCACAGCAGCAGCGATCCTTCCTTCGTTGAGAACTTCAACGAACTTCAGCGGATCTTGGCAAACTCGTGAGCACTGCGCCCAGTAAAGAGCACCGTGGCCGACTTCCATATGATCCTCACACGAAAGTCGTTGCAGCTTCACAGGCAGGGTCTTGTCCCGTAGAAAAGGGTCAGAAACTTCATGAAATTTCTGTGGGAATGTACACGTCAGCTAATATGAGGATAAAGTTGGCGACAACCATTGTGAACGCGTGCACACTCATGTATACGAATCATTCGTATAAACCTACCTATATGATTTCACTCCAAAATTAATAGGAGTGGATGAAACATCATGCAAAGAGTATAAACCTACCTATGATATCGTACTTTGTATATATATCATGATTTTGTACTCAAAATTATTTATTCCATGTAGATATATAGATAATCTCTTTTACTTAACGAAGGATATATAGTTGATTTGATTTAATATAACTGTAAATATTTATAATTCTTTAAGGGTCAATAAAAGTAATTTTTAATTAGACTGACAATACTATATTGATAAATTATATATATATAAATGTTGATATTATCTTGACAGATTATATAGATATAAACATTATTTTGATAGAATACAAGTAATAGTTTGATATTAATATGTAGGAATTAGATAAAGATATTTGATTTTCGTATGGTAAAATTAATAAGGATATAAAATTGTGAAAATATAATTGATTAATAATTAATTTGATATAAAATGGGGCCAAAATTAAGGTGGAGCTAGGCTCAAATGGGCACAACTTTAATATATACTAGTAAATGACCCGTACCTTATACGGGGATGTAATTTATTTATTAATTTGTATATGAATACTATAATAATTACAAATATTATCATTTCTACTTTGTTTTAAAACAATATTTATCTTTTTTATTATAAAATGACATAATTCTCGTATATCATCAAATATTTAAACATAAATTCTATTTATACATAATTTGTTTATACATACATAAACATATATCTAAATAATTGAGGATGAATGTCATAAGATAAGATGTATTATTGAATTTTATTAAAAAAAATATAAAAAAAAACTTTTGGCTTTCAAATTAAAGTGCGCAAACTAACTTACATAATAAAATCAATAACTGAAAAAAAAACTAGATTAATATAGTATTATATTAAAGATATATAGAATATTTAATAATATAAAAAAGAAAACCAAATTATCTCGTATATATGCTATTATGTTATGAAAACATAATTAAATAAGAACTATTTAAATATTTAATAAAATTATTAAAGAAACATTATTCTAATTAAGATCTTTATCGAAAACAAAATCAATAGGTAATATGATATTTTATGGTAAATATAATGTCTAATCTTTTTATTGAGATTTTAATATAATATGATGGTAAAAAATATATTTAATATACTATTTTAATAGAATGAATATTTGGCTTATATATAGTGTTAAAAATTACTACCATTGATAATTTTAAAAAATATCATAATACAATTATGAAAAATAATTGTATGTATTTTGTGTGAGATCAAATAACTATTGCATAATAAGTTACTATTATTAACTAATTTTTGTAAATATGAAAAAATGAAATAATAAAATGGAAACTAATTATGTAAATATGGGGTAGAGATAGAATTAATTTATCAACAGACATGTATTAACTTATGATTTTATACACTGTAAAAAAGTTGGTTAAACTACCTTTTTTAATTGATCAAAAATTGATGTAAAATAATCACATTCAAATTGATGTACAAATATAAATCTACACTTTTCAAGCCTCCACATTAATCCTGACCTCACCTCATCTTAAATTAATTATAAATCAATTATATGCCCCTATTAATTTTACAATTGTAAAATTATTTATATATCTTTATCTTATTACCATATATTAATATATCAAAATAATATCTATGTCCATAATCTGTCAAAATAATATCCTATATTTATAAACTATTCAAATAATATTTATCTATATTATCTAGATTTATCCTAAAAATATCTCTTTATGTAATCACCATATTCTAGTATCTATATCCATAATCCATCAAAACAATATCTTATATTTATAAACTATCCAAATAATATCGATCTATACAATCTAGCAATACCGTAATAATTAAGAAAATATTTAGATTTACCCTAAAAAAATCTATAAATGTATCCCATGAATGGATTTATCTACATGAAATATATAATTTATATATTTATATATAAAGAAAATATGATTTTAGGTTATATGATAAAGCTATATATTTAGAAAATATGTTCTACTACAACATCAATATTATACTTATGTGTGTAAAGTTTGATAAGAAAAATATGATCTATTGGGACATCGATATTATATTTATCTTATTTTATATTTTAGGTTGGTTTATAAGAGAAATCAAGTATTGATATTGAAAAAAATTTATAAATAAGAAAATATATTACGATCGAAATTTCTCTGAAAAAAAAAAGCTGATTCAAATTAAATATAAGAGTAATATCATGTTGTATTTTATTGGTAAGTAGAATTAAATGTGCATAAATTCAATATATAAAACATAGTCGTATATTGTACGATGGGCTACGCTAGTTTATTAAGTAAAAATTAATAATATAAACATTATGGATGCTTGTACGTACATGATCTCGTACAAGCTAATAACATTTATTTTGTAGATTGAAAAATTCGTTAACTTAAAATATCTTGAAGTATGGATGGGTTTAGACCTGTCAAAAGTTGACCCGATTCGTAAATCCGACCCATCCCGATCCGAAATTTCTGGGTTTCAACCCAAAAATTTGAACCCGAAACCCAATTTGAACCCGAACCCGGTAAACCCGAAAATTCTGGGTTAGGGTCAGGTCAAACCCGCTGGGTCAAGAAATCTATAAGGCGGAAAACTTATTTTCTAATACACTCTAATATAATGAAATGACAGATTGACGGGTAATTGTGCACCCAAAGGTTTTAATTATACTACAATATATAAAATTTATTTTAGAAAATTATGATATATTTATTATTAAAATATTTAAAAATAATATTTTGTTATTATATGTTATTATTTAAATAATATTTTATTTAAATTTTGGTCAAAAAATTGATACTCCTGACCCGTTGGGTTGATCCGACCCGACCCGAAAACCCGAAGCGACCCGACCCAGTTTGACCCGTAACCAGATTGACCCGAACCCGAACCCGGAACGACCCGACCCGAACCCACCCGACCCGAGCCGATTGACAGGTCTAGATGGGTTGAAGGATAAATAGTATAGTTTGAAAGATAGATATTAGATGATAAGAAAAAACATAAAAGTAAAGAATAAATAACTAAGTAGATTTTAAAAATATAAATTGTATAGCCTAAAAGATAGATATTATATAAATAAGAAGAAAGATAAAATAAAAAATTAGATAATTAAGAAAAATAAAAGATATAAAGTTATTACTTATCTACTTGAGTTGAATGAGAAAACACATTAAAATTAATTAAAATATAAAGTAGGACCAGAATCAACAATTAAAAAATTCGAGTACGAGATCGAGCACGAGATCGAGTCTGACTCCGTGGTGGGGCTTCCAGCCGGAGACTATGGTTCGAGACCGAGGAGGACGTTGATGGTGGAGATCGCTACGGTGGGCCTAGACACGGAGGCGACGAGTTGCGCGATTTGCTTGGAGGAGTTTCCGAGCGGGCCAAGAGGTGATCGAGTTGCCTTGCTCCCATGTCTACCATGAGCATTGCATTGTGAGGTGGCTCGAAAAGCGCCTTGATTGTCCGTTGTGAAGGTACGAGTTTTAGTGGATGCCCTAACTAGCTTGATGGTGCATGGATCGACTCAGACGGAAAGATCATCTTTGATTCATAGGATTTTGATGAACATTTTAGATCTATTTAGATTTAGTGGTGTAAATTTAGCCCTATTTAGATTTTTGGATTTTGATGAACGTATTAGGTCTTTCGATGATGGAACAATTGAGTTTTGGTTTTTCGACTTGTCGAGTTGCAATCTAGATTACATCGATTTTGTCTTCAAGTAGTCAATGCACATTGTTACTTTTGCATGTCCTTGATTGGTGGATTCACTTAATTAATTGCTAATTATTCGGAAGCAATTATCAGATTTTTCAAGACAACACGTTTAACCATGTTAAGATTTTAGACAAGTAGAGTTATTGGTAAAAATAAAATTGGATAGTAGTTGATGTCGTTCCCAATAGCCCGTCTTGTTTGATCGAAAAACGAAAAGGATTGATCACAATGAACATGAATATGTTATTAACACTAAAAGACTTGTTTCGTAGAAAAGTAGGGTTCTTTCGGCATAGATTTCCTCATTCAATTCCCAATTAAAAGTCACAGAAGAATTTCTATAGAGGTTTTTTATTATTTTCTTAAAATTTTAATTCGCCATTTATAATTTTGTACTCGTCCCATGCCAATTTAAAGAATGTGGTCAATAAAATTATAGTAAAATTTATAAAATCATGAAATTTGGTCAAGTTTTTTGGTATGCTTATTATGTGCCCTTAGAACACACAATAGAAAAACCGTTTGTTCTTTTATAAGTTACATATCAGTATCACATGACCTTACATGTCAAACATTTATAATTTGTTAGCCTTAGTAATTTTTTGGGTTGAAGGCTTACAAGGTTGATGTATTAGGATGTGATATTAAATCACTTGCAAAACGCTTTGATTATGAGTTATTTATTAATATAAATATATATATATCACATGAAAAATTCCATTTAAAATATTATTCAGAGTTTGATTCTTTGTTCCCGTCTTCATAACCATATCAAACGACAGTTTTTAGGAATCACTAATTCCGATAGCATACCAAACAACACACCTCAGGTCGGCGAGAGCAGTGAGGCGGTCGCAGGTGGTTAGGGAGGCAAGACAGTGGTCGGCGGCGGTTTGCAAGGAGGCAATTTGATGAACGAGGGGATAAGAAGAAGAAGAAGATATCAGCTATACACCCCAAAATTTTAGTATATGGAACCCTTAAAGAATCGATATCCAGATATCAAGAGATATCAACCGATACCAATACACTGTAAATTCCAAACATCAGATATGGGTATGAGTGATATCGATACCCATACCTAATATCTAGGTATGGGTACCAAACGAGCCCTAATATCATTCCGATTCTAGAATGTATACCAAACGGGGCCTAACATGAGTATACTATAGATGATTAAATCTCACCAATGGGGAAATTTCAGTTCGTGTGGTTCTACAAATGGATGCTAGCTCTCATGAAACAAAACAATTGGTGTTAACGCCGAGTACTATGACTATCTATAATCTAAGAAAAATCATGATTTACAGATAGCCAACAGGCAAGAGAATACACAATCAAAAGGTGAAGTAGAACCAACGGAATTCCTATATCTGCTATGTTCTTTCACCATTGACGTTGGTTGGAGGAGAGGATATATTGTGCCAGCTCGATCCTTTAAAACCATCTTGAGATTGCCATGGCCGGGATGGATCTTGCCGAGCTGAGCTAGTGTAGTAGGGTTGACAGATCAACTATAGTTTCGTGGTAAGAAACCGAGTGCCCAAAAACAATGTCCTTGAATTGACACTTGACAATGAAAAGCTGGCATCTTCTTTGATGCTCCAAAAGCTAGACCACTTCAATGATCCATGAACAGGTATTACTGAAAAACCAAATTTACAAAGATGAATACTAAAGAATAGGGGGTTGAAGAAGTAATTGATAACAATGTCGGCTTTTACAAATCTCACCTGTAGGATCCTTGTTTATCTCCTTGCTCTCTCTGCAGCTCCCCCTTCAACACAAACAATAGTTGAGATGGGGAGCCTGGATTAGTTCAACTACCTCTTGGGAGGAAGGTACCCATAACTGTGTTATCTGGGAAAATTTTCATCAAACCCACTGATTAACTTGACAAGCTTTTCTGAATGAATAATATAAAAAGTATAGCTCAAACTGCAAAGGGATTACACTTGCAAAAAATATGCTTGCATTCATATTGCACGATCACGTTTTTTGTTTGGTTAAATTTTATTGAGCTGTGTTTATTTGAGAACTTGCACCTAATTGGATATCTACATGTTTTACTATCTTACTATATCTTAATGAACAGATCCAACACATGCGTTCCATGCTTACTTGCAACTACCATAATTTGGAGCAAAGCTGATGCTGTAAAGAATCAACAGGTTTCAAATGTGCAAGTACCTTTAGCCAGGCCAGTCCGTCAATCCTGTAGATGATTCACAACGGCGATGCCACCTTCCATATAAACGCGCAATTACACTGCAGTTATTGAAACAGAGGAGAGAAAAATGTCAGTCACAGCGCCAAAAGGTGCTCAGATTTCTCTCAACACAGACCAGAACGAAAATTCAGACCAGCAAGAGTACAGGTATAAATAGCAAAATGGGATCTGCAAACCTTAGATGTCCATGATTATTATTCTTGACTTGTTACTGATATGGGCTGCTGTAACCCATCAACCAAAGTAGTATATGTAACTTCATCTAAAGCAAGTCCTTTTTTCAACATATCATCAGTCACTCGAAAAGCTCCTTCCATATTTCTCTTTGAATATCCATGTGTCAATACATTGTGCGTGACAGCATCAGGAGCAATTCCTTTTTCTATCATCTCCTGGAAAATCTCCTTACCCCTATCTGTATCGCCCAACTTACAATAACCATCAATAACAATGGTGTAAGTAATTTTGTTTGGATGTATGCCATGTGAATACATTTCCTTCAAAATTTCCTGAACAGTGTCCATCTGACCTAACTTGCAGTAACCTCCAATAAGAGCAGTATAACAGTATACATCTGGCCTCAAACCATCCCTCCCCATTTCATCTAGAGCCTTCCTTGCTTCTTCAACAAGACCAATGTTGCCTAGTCCGTCTATGATAAGAGCATACGTAGCACATGTTGGGGAAATACCTCTGCTCCTCATCTCATCACAAAGTCTGAAGGCTTCTGTCATGTTGTTTGCTCTGCAGTATGCTCGAATAAGCATATTATAAATTGCATGGTTCAATGGCAATTTTTGTAAAATCATCTCATTGAAGAGACCAATTGCCTCTGACATTTTGTTAGCATTACATAATCCATCTATCAAAACTCCATATGTATAGACATTAGGTACTAAGCCTTTCCTTTTGAAGTCATCCCAAAGCGTCAATGCTTCTTCCAATTTGCCTGCTTTACAGTTCCCATGTATCAACTGATTGCAAGTAATATGATCTGGATGGATATTGTGCTTGCTCATCTCTATACTCAACCTAACCGCTTCCTCCATTTTACCCTCTTTACAACACCCAAAGATGAGTGTATTGTATGTGATCCTATCTAATTTCAAACCTTTACCTAGCATCTCCTTAATAAGCCTAGTAGCCTCTTGCATATTACTGTCCCTACAAAGGCCATATACTAATGCATTCGAGGTTATGATATTTGGTGTGATCCCATTTTCAACAAGATTAGACCAAAGCTTTACAGCCTTAGAATGCATATCCTCCTTGCAGAGTGTACATACTATCTTGGTGATAACGTTATCACTAGGACGTAAATTTCTTGGCAGCATTTTGCTAACAAGTGACATTGCAGAATCTATTCCACTATTTGCACAGAGGCAATGAATAACAGCATTGTACGTACCAATCCGCACCGATAAGTTCCGTGAAATCATCTCCTCCAATAAAAGTTGAGCTTGCTCGGCCATATTGCTCCTACAAAACCCATCGATAAGAGAACTATAGGTAGCAGGTTTTGGAACAACTTCCTTTGACACCATATGATCTTTAAGCTTCAATGCTTCTTCAAGCTTTCCGTTTCTACAATACCCGTCAATCAAAATGTTATAGACAACCACATTTGGAACTAGACCCTGTTCAAGCATTTCATGCAGAAGAACAGCAGCATCTTCCAGCCTGTTCAATCTACTTAACCCGCCAATAAGAATGCCATAGCTTACAACACTCGGACTCAAACCAGCCGCCATCATTCTCTCCTTGAACCGGAACGCCTCCTCTACGTCACCTCTCTTGCACAGACCATTCATAACATTATTATAAGTCACAACATTGGGAGAAACACCCATCTCTTCCATCTTCTCAAACAACAAGATCCCATCACCGACTCTTCCTCCCTTACAAAGCGCGTCAATCGCAATGCTGAACAAGTTAACATTAGGAGCTACACCTCTACAAATAATCTCAAACGCCTGGTAACCCCTCTCGAACGCACCAGCATCCACAAGAAAGCTCAAAAGGTAAACGCAAGTTCTCAAAGAAGGAAAGATACCACCCTGAGCCATGAGCTGAAAGGCCTCAAAGGCTAAGTTAAACCCTAAACCCTTGAACTGGGAACAGTACAAATGAACAAGCATGTCACACATCTCAACGGCAACCCTATCCCTAAACCCTAAATTCAAATCCAACATCTCCTTGGCAATATCCATGTGCCTATTATCACCGGAATCCATCCTCACTGAAACCGGAGTCTTCCCATCAATCAAACGAATCAGAAGCAGCCTCGAAGGGGCGATCATGCCTGAAGCAACGAGCAAACGAATCAAAACGACATAAGACCGAAGGCTGAAACCAAACCGAAAAGACTCAGCTCCGATGTGGAAGAACTTGAGCGCCGTTCTGGGGTTAACGGAGGATTGAACGTCGGAAAGAATGCGATCGAAAAGGGGAGGGGACAAACGGGGGAAGATTTCCCTACATTTGGAGGAATCCAGAGACGGGCTTACGAGGGCTGATGTCACCCATTTGACGACGCTCTGATCGACCGCCTCCGGCGGAAGAGGAGGCCTCGTCCTCGCATCACCTTCGTGGGAATCTCGGCGTTGTTGGCGGTGGTGGTGGCTGGAGCTAAAACGCCACCGTGGACGGGGGGCGGAGGAGAAGGCGTAGGCGGAGGACTTTGCGGAGGAAGACCAGAGTCTTCGCAAGTCCATTAACGAGCGCATTCAAGAGATGGTTGGGGTTTAGGGGCAGAGGTGAGCTTGCTATAAGTCGAATTTCTTCATGGCTTTGTGTAGAGTTTGGTTGGATTGTTGTTCTCAGATGCGCCCACAACGCCAGAACAACGAAGCGAGAGAGGGAGGGAGGAGCCAGGTTTCAATTCTGTGATTGCCGGAAACCGACCGTGAGGAATTGAGGGTTGGAGCTGGAAGCCTGAGAAGGGTTTGGTGGGCCTGAGAAGGGTTTGGGAGTAAATTGAGATGGAAATTGGGCCAACAACAACAACCCAGCTAACGGCTGTGCCTTTCTCCACATCATCACGGTTTAGACTTTAGAGTATCATTAAATTTAGGGTTTTAGCCATCAAAATCACCCCTTATTTCACCTACTGTAGTTAGACCTGTCAATCGGGTCGGGTCGGGCAGGTTCAGGTCGGGTCGAGCAAGGTTCGGGTCAATCAGGTTACGGGCCAAACTGGGTTGGGTCGCGTCGGGTTTTCGGGTTTAATAACACTACCATCAAAATCACCCCTTATTTCACCTACTATTATGTGTATTTAATATACATGTATGAACAGTTAAACCAAAAACCGATAGTTTTTCTGGTTAACTAATGCAGTCAATGCACCCATGACTTCGAAGGAAATCGAGAACTTAGCTCGTGTACCCTTTGATAGACCAATCACAAGAGATCGAGCTAAGAATTTGAGGCAAGCCACGGGAGTTGTATTGGCAAGGATGCTAGCTATGATGGACGAGTCAAAGGATCTTAAGTGGATGACTTCCATCAACCTTGTTTAAGGTTGAATTTGTACATGCTTATCTTAGATACTATTTTTTTAAAACTTTCTATTTATAGCATAAACTATTTTTAGTATTGCTTTTTATAGGTGTTCCACTTTAAGCCATATTGTTTGGGCCATATAGTGGAACGTGTGTGTGTTTGTGTCTTCCAAGCTTATATGTTCGACCCAAGCCCATAGGTGGGACGTGTGGGTGGGAAGACAAGCATAGCATTAGTTTCTTAGTCTAGTTATTTTATCTTAAGCAGTAATTATATCTTCTTAATATAATAACTTTATTTATTTTCCCTAGTTTTCTTCTTTAAATACTCGAACCATTCATGGAATTAAATCAGATTTGAACCTTGGATTAAACTTGAGAAAATTTTGGTCCTATGGTTTTAAGTCCAAATACTCATGTGATTTGATTCTCTTGCAAACAACCTTCAAACATCTTCTCTTTCCACCTTGAAACATCAAAATCTCTTCTTCTCTCCTTCTCATTTATCATGAATTCCATTAAGTTTAATTGTGTTTCAATTCTGGATTTTTAGTGGAATTAACTTGTGAATTCTCTTGTGTGTTTGCTTGTGTTCACAGGAGAAAACCGAGAGGAAAGTCTCTCTTGTGCTCGCAATTCTCTTCAACATTCAAGTTGCAACCTTTGTTGACTCTAGTCCAATCCAAAGGAGCACTTGTGTTCCTCTCTCTCTCTCTCTCTCTCTCTCTCTCTCTCTCTCTCTCTCTCTCTCTCTCTCTCTCTCTCTCTCTCTCTCTCTCTCTCTCTCTCTCTCTTACTAGGAAGGATCTTGGACGAACATACTGGCCTGACGTGGGTTTAAACGGATTGATGCCAATTCTCACACTAACATGCAATCATGTACCATTAACCGTATCGAGAAAAACCGAAAAACTGATTATGGTTAACCGATCAAAAAATTAAAAGGTTTAATGGTTCGGTAATGTATATAATCGATAATATATATAGATATATAAAAAAGAAAATAACAAAAATAAGCTAGTTTGTTAGTATTAGACTTTCTTTAATAAGATATTAGGCCTTTAATTCAAATGACATGAATTATAGATGTTTTTATCATTTTCTCTTAAAAGTAAGTGATATAAGTTAGTAATGAATTATTAGATTTACACCCGTTAGGTTTGAATTTTTTCAACCGTCATTTCTTCTTCAATTTAGCCCTCACTTGTAGTCGTACAAGCGTTTTGAGTCATTGAGTACTGTCATTTCTCATCTCTTAAACCATTCTTCACTCATTTTTTTTATCCATCAAATCTCGCACTTTTATGTGTGTGCACAAGAACTCGTCACTAACACTCCTACATGTATCCTATCAACTCGGCTCTCTCCGTATCGACTTTGAAACGATCATTGCTATTTCATTTGTGAATATGTATCAACAAAAGCCTTTATAAATTCTCAAATGGCTTGATAGTATAAATGGATGTCTTGTGCTATAGTTATGATCTATGTCTAACTTACCTGCTTTTGAACCCATCAAGTTTAATGTCAGATTAAGCTTATGTCATTTGTTTGCTTAATGTTACTAAATTCTGATGTTCTCTTACTAGTTTACTAATGGTTACTTGGTTAGTTCAATACATTTAGTTGTTTATATATTTATAATGTGTAACTCATTATTTTTGTTGTGTTTCTATATTATAATATTTAGGCATGAAAAGGTTGATGTTGGAGCAACCGTCAATAGAAAATCGATGAGTTTATGGAAGAATAAAGGAGTATAAATTAGTTTCTAGGTTTTAGTTATGCATTTTTATCTTCATGATCTGTGAGCAAATATTTGATCTTGTTTTGTATTTCTGAAACTTTATGAATTATGTAATTCGATGCTTTGATATGTACTTCGATTATGTATTTCAACAATATATTGGACTATTTGTTTCGATTATTTATTTCGACATTTATTACTTCAAATGCATGTATTTAAAATATCTTATAGTAATGGTTCACCAATTTACAATTCTGGTTTTTATGGTTAACCGATATCTAGTTAACTGAAGTTCTGGTTTCCGGATCATGTCCACCCATCATCATCGTTGTTACTTTCATCATCATCATCATCATCATCATCATCATCATCATCATCATCATCATCGTCATCGTCATCGTCATCGTCATCGTCATCGTCATCGTCATCGTCATCGTCATCGTCATCGCCATCGCCATCGTCATCGCCATCGTCATCGTCATCGCCATCGTCATCGTCATCGTCATCGTCATCGTCATCGTCATCGTCATCGTCATTGTCATCGTCATCGTCATCGTCATCGTCATCGTCATCGTCATCGTCATCGTCATCGTCATCGTCATCGTCATCGTCATCGTCATCGTCATCGTCATCGTCATCGTCGTCGTCATCGTCATCGTCGTCATCGTCGTCATCGTCGTCGTCGTCATCGTCATCGTCGTCGTCGTCATCGTCATCATCATCGTCATCGTCATCGTCATCGTCATCGTCATCATCATCGTCATCGTCATCATCATCATCATCATCATCATCATCATCGTTGTTACTTTATGCTATATATTATCTCAACAAATTTATTACAAGTTATATTGTTATTATTGAATATTATATATAATTAATTTATAATATATATAATATAATTTATCTCATTAAATTAATTCCCGATTTAAGTGGTATTATTAATTAAATTTTCTTTATTAAATGTATCATGTTATCCTATTGATAAGTACGCATATATATATTGAATATTATCTTAGTGAATTAATGTTTCATTAAATGGTGTTGCCTACAAATTGAAAGATTTTATCTACTTATTTTACAATCATTCATTTTTTTATTATAAGTTTAGACTATATATGTTATTGAATTATATTATATTGTTCTGTATTATCAAATTTATTTTATGGAAATTAATTTCATCATTATGATTCAGATCTCACTTATTCTTATTAAAAGTTAAATGGTATATCATATAAAAAACTATAACATTCTTTTCATAATTTATTTATTAAGTTAGTTTTTGAATTTCCATTGTTAGTATTATAACTAAAAACTTATAGATTAAGGGTATAATTTTTTGATATTCAGGGAATTATAATCTTAATAATACAAAAAATACGATAATAATGTCATTTCAATTGTTTAACCAAGAGAATATATTGTTATTGAAATAATAGATATAAACAACAATCTTACAAAACTACCAAAATGATATTGAATAACCGTCTCGAGCAACACCGCGAGTAGATATCCAGTATATAAATATATATTCAAAACATTTTGTAATTAAATAATATACTTTACATATTCAAAATATGTCTTTATATTCACTATTCAATGATAAAGAGATGATGGATCATGCCCATCGTTACGCATGTTCAAATTAATTGATATCTATTCTAAATATTTTGCAATTGTACAATGTTATACGTATGCTTACAAATGCCTTCATATTCAGTATCTAATACCAAATGTTTAGATCTTTAACTACTCAAGTTCAAACTAATTGGTAGTTATATTCAAACATTCTGCAATTGCATAATGTTATTTGTATACTCAAAACTTATTCCTTAATATTTAACACTAGAAGTTATGTTTGTGCTTCACACGAAACTAGACGTGTCAACCAGGTTGGGTCGTTGGGTAGGTTCGGGTTTGGCTCATTCCAGGTTCAGGTTGATTTCGGGTTCGGGGCATGGATCAAACTAGTTGAGGTTACTAGGTAGGTTCGGGTTGACTAACGGGTGTATAATGTCATTTTACAAAAATCATTCAATATTAAAATATATAAAATATGAAAAATTGAAGGTTTAGGCAAGCATTTTGGAGACAAATAGATTATAAGAAATAGTTGTCTTCTTTGAATAAATGAGTTTCCTAAACAAATGAGTTAGCTTTGTAATCATAAAGCATATTATCATGTCTTGTGACTTTGAAGAAGTGTGCTTCTTTGTTGGTAATAAGTGCTACCTTGCACAAACATATTGTTATGTCTTGTGACTTATAATACTCGTATAAATATGAAGGAATGATAAAACCAGTAATAAGAGATGATGCATAGTTTCGTTTGTATACTAATACATATTTCGATGTCATAACAACGTAAATTGTGCAGTTGTCATATCATGACATAAATTTTGGGTCTCAATTTCTATGGATAGTTTTGTAAATGTTTTATTCCCAAATCATCCTCTATTTGAAAAGTAAGTCATTATATATTCCCTATTTACATTATGTATAATATTTCCTTCTCTATCCATGATAGTCAGACTCTAAAAAAGATTTAATTAATAATGATAAAGATGCAATTCTTATAAAGAAACCCTACTTCGACTAATTAGTCTAGTGAGTAAGTCTCTACCTCCTTAGAGGATTTTCTGAATGACTTCCTTACTTATATTATGAGTCCCTACAACTATTACACAGACAAAGTACAAACTTCTCTGAACTATAAGAGTTCGTCCTTATAGCTCACTATTGCACTCTTTCAGTAGTAGCTATTGTAGCCTAACTCAGTAATAAAGAACAAGGAACGCCAAACATCACGAATTCCATACTCCTTAAGAAACTCAATACTCTGGGTTGAAATGGATTGAACGTTCTTGGTGGATTTCTTCTTCTTCATTCAAGCTCAAACACTCTCACATTTTGTTCTTGGTGTTCTTGATGTTCGTAAAAGTCTTGTTGGAGAGAAAGTCCGGAAGAAGTAAAATCACCCATAATACATATAGATGTATTTATAGGGGATGTAAGACAAGCTTTACTTCGTATGCTTTTGTCCTTTTGGTGTCCTCAGAGCTATCCTCGGATAGGTTGTTGCTTTTCCAACGTTGTACAACTATAAAAACTCATGTCTTCTTCTAAAGCCACCTCTTCCTTTCGTTAGGAATACACCACGTGTTCATCGGGATGAGTTTGTCAAAAGCGATGTCTTGACTTCATGCGTTTTGTCTCTGACATCTGAAGCTTCTGAGGTTTGGTACCATAGTTGTTTTGTTATGTTATGTTACAGCCTTGACTTAGTTTGAATTTGAATCGAAATCTTTTGAGCGCCAGTTTCCTTCTTGGATGGACGACATCCCTACTTCACAGGAAAGATATTCTTGTTTGAAAATCATTGGATTTTTGGGCATCCATATGGCTTAAGGACTTAGGCAACCATTACTTCACTTGATGTCCTTTTCTTATTGATGATCGTCCTTGAAAGCGTTCTTAGGACTTGACACTTAGGCAACCATTAGTTCACAAGGAGTTTGTCATTATCAAAACTAGGGACATAAATCATTGATCTAGTGTTAGTGACTGTGATACGCAAACAAGTGCGCAGTTGGACCCGAAACCGTAACCTACTCGGGAACACAAGCCTCCAACATGATTTTGGATTATTATTCATAAGTATTTATTAAGTATTATTGTTATTGTCAATTTAAGTAGAGTTTTATAACTCTCTTCTCAGGTTTTCTTTACGGTTCTTTCCCGGAACGCCTTTATTGAACCGTTAGGTTCAGGGTTTAGTGTAAATACCTTGCTCTAATTCTTTTATCAATAAAAAGCAAAAGTTTGCCCTAATTTACCTTCTCTTTCTCCCTTCCTTATGCCTCTCTCCCTCCAAGCCATTGAGCTCTGCAACTTGGTCGCGACTCTCCCTAATTCCTTCCTCCTTCCCCTACTTTCCTTCTTTCTTCCCCACGTCTAAATTCTCTCCCTTGTGACCAAAGGCTTAATTGCCTAGTTACTTGGTGATCAAGCTACCTTGGCTTGTAACAACTGGTGCTTTTATCCGGAACTCAATCATGCCTTCAGATTTTGAAAGTTCGGGTGATACTATGATCGCAACGCTCGCTGAGATTCGTGAGCTGTTGGTGAAATTGACAAACGACATTCAAAAGGGGCGTCGTGATCTGGAGATTGAACACCGGAGGACGGATTGGTTGCCTCAATGGACCGATCAGATTTTCAACCTATTAAGCGAGCGGGATCCCGCGGTTACCCCCAACGTAACTACTGCGACCACAGATCAACTTGAAGTCGGCCAACCAGCGATTTTACCGGATCCACCAATCGTGCTACTTTTGCGCAAATTTTGACCGCCGGATCCATGACACCAGTAAATTATCTCGCCAATGGAACCACCCCCAGGTGACAACCGGGTCATTATCTGCGCCCCAACAGATCATAACACTACCACAAAAATCCAGGTCGATGCTCCTTGTTTTAACAGCTCCGGTCCACAAGGCTTGTTTTCTACGGTTCAGGCATATTTCGAATATTTTCATACATTGGAGCACGATCGCCTAAAGTTAGTGGGCATGCTTATGGACGACTATCTGATATCAGTGCAACAACATTTCGACCCGCATTATTATGTAGATTACGTTGGATTGTTAGCTAAGCTACAGCAACATGCACTGGTTTGGAATACCAGTCGGAGTTTAAGGCATTGCTTGATAAGATCGATGAGTTGTCAGAACCGACGTTAATCTCCTTCTTCAAAGTAGGGTAAAACCAACCCGTCCAACGCGAGTTAAATCTGCGCAATCCAACGTCACAAGCCCAAACGTTTTCCTTAGCCCAAGAACTCGATGTGTTCTATGTTGATACAATGGCAAGCTTGAATGTGACTAGCTTACATTCGGGTAGCATCAATAAGCCGATTGGGGCGTCACCATTGATCACAAACTCGATTTCCGTTGTCAGTGGTCCTCCTCCGGGGACCAATTTCACGGGTCTTCCGATCAAGCGTTGATCTGCTGCGGAGCGTGACAAACGCACAAAAAAGGGGCTATGTTGGAATTGTGATGAGAAGTATGTTAACTAGTGATCGTTGCAAGCATCGTTTCTTAGCGTTGTTGGGTAGTGTGGACAAAGCCGCACATAATGCACACGACATCTTAGGGGTCCCCAACTATCGTTTCATGGAAGTTGAGTGCTGAAACCTATACTTTTTTAAATAAAATAGTATATAATAATTTTTCTATCATAGTTATTTGGGAAATTCCGCCCGGTAACCACTAGGTTTTGCAAATTCCGCGTGGTACCCAAAGGATTTCGGTATTCTGTGTGGTAACCACGAGGTTTTGCAGATTCCGCATGGTAACCTTGGTCTATTATAAAAAGTTAAAGTCATATAAAAACTTACCCATCCTTTCTACTTAATTACACAAATCACCCTATCTTTAGTTTTTTTAAAACTATCTAATCTATTTTATCAATCACCTAACTTTATAATTTTAGTATTATATATATCTTTTTTTATTTAATCTTTTTCCATGACATTATATATTATTATTATACAAAATCTTATAATTTTTAATTATTAAAAAAAGAACCACATTTTTCAAATTTGTATTAAAAAATTAAAATAGATTTGATAGGCTTGTTGAAAAAATAAAAAACAATTTATTATACCTAATTTGAAGTATCATTTAAATAAGATTTTTCAACAAAACTATCAAATCTATTTTCTTAAAATACTTAGTGAGAAGTATTACTTAATACATATTTTATTTAGAAATGTTAATTTATTATAAATACGAAAAATTGCCTAAAGTTGTACATGTCGTAAAAAAACCTATAATGTTTACACATTTTTAATGTCATGATATATGTACATTATGTTAAGAAAAAAACAATTTTATTTTATTTTAAAAACAAATTACTTGAACTAATGCACCAACTTTTAAAGAACACCCTCTTAAAGGATCAACTATTAACAAAGTTCAAGTTTATATTTTGTTAATAAGAAATGGTAGTTTTTTAAAAATTAGTTATGCTTTTGTTAATTTGAAAAAAAAACTATTTTTTTATACAAATTTTAAAAATGTGGTTCTTTTTATAATAATAAAAATATAAGATTTTGTAAAATAACAATATATAGTTTCATGGAAAAAGAGTAAATAAAAAAATATAATACTAAAATTATGAAGTTAGGAGTTTTATAAAAATAGATTAGATAGTTTTTTAAAAACAAAACTTAAAAAAGGGTGATTTGTGTAATTAAATATAAAAGGATGTGTAAGTTTTTATATAATTTTTAGTTTTTTATAATAGACAAAGGTTACCACGCGGAATCTGCAAAACCTCGTGGTTACCACACGGAATACCGAAAACCTTTGGGTACCACGCGAAATTTGCAAAACCTCATAGTTATCAGGCGGAATTTCCCTAGTTATTTTTTTTATTATCACTATTCATCACGTAATTGTAAAGGCTTTTATATATTTTGACTATACTAAATAGAGTGTATATGTATCACGTAATATACATATGGTAGTGAAAACTTAAAGCATAATATGTATGTAACACTATTATTTATATTAAATTCTGACCAAGAGATAACACTTTTATATACAAATGTAATTTAGTTTTTGTTTAGTGTCTAATTATAATATAATAATTACAAAAATTGTTATTAGTTAACCGAGAAAGTTAACCAATAATTTGGTTAGACAATATTCGGTTAACCAGGATTCACGAGTCTCACGGTGTATACAACCCGTCCAAATATTAGCAATAAGCTCAATACTATACTTATTTATTACACTACGAAAAATATATACATTCTCTTAAAATTACAAAAATCAGATACAGAGAGATGTTTGTGCGACGAAATTATTCTTTCTTTCAATGTTATAAATAACTCTTAAGCCGATAATGATGGGGTGGTGGTAGGGCATTGTGGTGGGGATGGCAACACAAACATTTAATGCTAAAAGCCAAAGGTCGACTTTTGGAGGCAGACGAGACATGGGCAGCGGCCTTTTTACATTACGTTACAACGTGCACCTTTGCAATCTGTGAATCATGGTCACACTTCATAATCGTACACCCCAACTAAAACCAATGAATGAGTGAATGCGTAAAGTTGCATTTTAATTTCAAACACGGCAATCTGTGGGCCCCGCCGTGTGACTGACCTCCCCAACCTCTTCTACCTTCAAATACCTATCCAGCTTTTATACGCTTTTGTATCTCTTTTTCGGTTGTCCACTGTTTTATCAGAGCTTCGTCTTGATTATATTAAGCTCGATCCGGGTTGTTCGCCTGGTTTTTGTGGTAAGTCTTCCAAAGGGAATTTTTTGATATCCACTTCAGTTGAACCCCAGACCTCGTGGATGTGGAGCAGGCCGCTTACCACCTGAGCCAACTCTCTTTGGTTACGCTTTTGTATCTCTATTACGTACTCCGTTTTACCCAATTATTTTTGGGATAAATAAAGTATTATTTTACTTATAAATAATTATCACTTTACTACTCGTTGACATTTTTTCCTAACACAATTTTTATATATTATCCCATTTTTATTTTTTATTGGGAAATTCCGTCCGGTAACCACGAGGTTTTGCAAATTCCGCGTTGTACCCAAAGGTTTTCGGTATTCCGTGTGGTAGCCACGAGGTTTTGCAGATTCCGCGTGGTAACCTTGGTCTATTATAAAAAGTTAAAGTTATATAAAAACTTACTCATCCTTTCTACTTAATTACACAAATCACCCTATCTTTAGTTTTTTTAAACTATCTAATCTATTTTATAAAACACCTAACTTTATAATTTTAGTATTATATTTTTTTTATTTAATCTTTTTTCCATGACATTATATATTATTATTTTACAAAATCTTATAGTTTTTAATTCTTTAAAAAAGAACCACATTTTTCAAATTTGTATTGAAAATTTAAAATAGATTTGATAGGATAGTTGAAAAAATAAAAAACAATTTATTATACCTAATTTGAAGTATCATTTAAATAGGTTTTTTCAACAAAACTATCAAATCTATTTTCGTAAAATACTTAGTGAGAAGTATTACTTAATACATATTTTATTTTTAAATTTTAATTTATTATAAATACAAAAAATTGCCTAAAGTTGTACATGTCGTAAAAAACCTATAATGTTTACACATTTTTAATTTCATGATATATGTACATTATGTTAAGAAAAAACAATCTTATTTTATTTTAAAAACACATTACTTGAACTAATGCACCAACTTTTAAAGAACACCCTCTTAAAGGATCAACTATTAATAAAGTTCAAGTTTATATTTTGTTAATAAGAAATGGTAGTTTTTTAAAAATTAGGTATGCTTTTGTTAATTTGAAAAAAAGAACTATTTTATTTATACAAATATGAAATATGTGGTTCTTTTTATAATAATAATAAATATAAGATTTTGTAAACTAAAAATATATAGTTTCATGGAAAAAAAGTAAATAAAAAAAATATAATACCAAAATTATGAAGTTAGGTGTTTTATAAAAATAGATTAGATAGTTTTTAAAAAAACTTAAGAAAGGGTGATTTGTGTAATTAAGTAGAAAGGATGGGTAAGTTTTTATATAATTTTAACTTTTTTATAATAGACCAAGGTTACCACACGGAATCTGCAAAACCTCGTGGTTACCACACGGAATACCGAAAACCTTTGGGTACCACGCGGAATTTGCAAAACCTCGTGGTTACCGGGCGGAATTTAATTTATTTTACTGTATACTACTACTAATGATGGGGTGGTGGTAGGGTATTGTGGTGGGGATGGCAACCCTTACAATTTAACATACAAACACAAACAACTACTACCTATTAGACCTGTTAAACCTGTCAAACCGGTCGGTTCAATCAGAGTCGGATTTAATTGGTTTAGCTATTGGTGCAACGTCAATTGGATTATGTGTCAAGGGCTGGATCATGGCAAATTACTATGTCAGTTAGAGTCTCTCAAATGATTCATTAACTCGATTTTTTAATGATTATTAAAATAACATTACGAATAAATAGTGATATTTTATAAAGTATTATTATATATATTTTTGAGATATAAATGATATTATACTAATTAAATAAATTTAGTTATTTTAAATATATAATAAAGTGAGTAACCCAACGATTTCGGGTCAGTTTTAGTGATGTTCTTGATCTACTGACTTTCCGTGAGACTTCAACCCTAAAATTCTCAATCGATTAGAGTCGGATCGAATTTTGACATTTTTACTACTCAGTAACAATTATCAAGGTAATAGTATAAATTAAGTACGTGCTAAATTAGTTAGAAACTTAGAATGAAAAGTACTTATACATAAAAGTTGAAAAATACTTATACACAACACAATAGTTGAGCACTAAAATGGTACTGCGTACGTGTTTTTGAATGGAGGTAGTAGTACGAATGTAATCTAGGACTGGTTTGGCTTCTTGCCAAATTTTCAAAATTTGGAAAAGACTGCTTAATTTGTCGATCAACAAAAAGATCTTTTCTTGGACGTTGCAAGATGATTCTGGCAAATTGGTAATTGGTTTGAGGAAAGTTGGACAAGTGTGCAACTTAGTTTTAGTAGCTTCAAGAAAAGGGAATTAAGGAAAGGTCGAAAATTTGTGTTTGGACCACATCTTTATCGATCTGTACTTATTCATTCTAATCCACGCTGCAAAACGAATGGACTAGCTATTTTGGTTGACAAAATCTTACTCGTCTTGTACCTTCATGTCTACGTTCATTCGGTAGGAAATTGCACAGTTAGGTCCATTTCACGAAAGCTTCATGCATGTATAATATCACCTAATATGAATTTTGAAGATTGAAAAGAGCCAAAAGTGAATATGAATGGAAATTTATGCTGCTATAGCATAGCTACATAAGTAAGCTAAACCAAAACATAGCTATGAATTAATTTGGTACAGCTTTTATTTGAGTGACAAATTTTTATATTCTTTGTTATTAAAATATTGTTTTATAAAATTTCATCGAATATGTAGTCGCTATTATTGAAATCTCAAAAATGTTAACTAATTTTGAATACCTTAGAGCATCCACAATGCAGATTAGATGTATTTCTTAAGTTCTAAAAATAAAGAAAAAATTAGAAAAAGTAAGAACTTTGGCAAAGAAACCATTAGAGAAATTTCTTGCAGAAGAAATGTTCTCTGACAAATTTCTCTGTAAAAAAATCTGCCACCTAATGGGGAAGAGAGAGAAGAGCTTAAGAAATTTTACGTGCTCTCTCTATTGTGGATGTTCTTACTTAGGTGTTTCCGAAAGGTATATTTATGTTTGAAGTGCTGAAATTTAGGAATTTATTCAAATGGTCGGCGTAAGAAATAAATATAAGTTAAAAAAGGAGGTGTTTAATAAAAATATATTGTCAAAGTCACTGGGAATTTAAGCGATTTATATGAAATGAGTTGTTTTTTTAGACTAATGGTTCCATATTTTTTTGTGAAAAAATACAATACTCATATAACTACCTTCAATTCTTTTTAAGGCATATTCACTAAAGTAACCGAATAGAATCTTAATGTACCAATCACAAGAGGTCGACTTAAAAATTGAGACAAGCCACAAGAGCTCTTCTAGCAAGGATCCCGACGATGATGAACGAGCCTAAGGATCCAAAGTGGACGACATCCATCACTCATGTTCAAGGCTAATTTGAACATGCCTATCTTAGATATAGGGTTGGGAAAAATCCGGTTCAGACCGGATTTTTGGACCGGACCGGGAAGATACCAGTCCGATCCCCGATTCATTAAAATGGAGGTTGTCGGTCCCGGTTTGGTCCTCGGTCCGTTAGATTTGGGCAATCCGGTCCCGGTCCGATCCGGTCCGGTCTTGGACCGGTGCCCACCCCTACTTAGATATACTAAATTTGGAAACTTTCTTTTTTCGGCCTAGGATATTTTTGGTACTTCTTTTTATAGTACTCCACATTAAGCCATATTGTTTAGGCCTTAATGTGGGACGTGTGAGAGTATCTTCCAAGTCATGAATTTGGCCCATGCCTATGATGAATCGTGTGGAATGGATTGGAAGACAAGTACTAGGTTTTCTTACCTTCTACACTAACAATCTTATCCCTAGGATAAGATTGTTAGGAAGATAGAATTATTGATCCTCTCTATTTTTGCTTTAACTACCTTGCATTTACATTCAATAAAATCATATTTGAACATTATACTAGACTTGAGAAAAGTTTATTCTAGGATTTTAAGTCCAACTATTTCGGTTCCCTTAAGATTTTGATCCTCATCAACTTCTCTCCATTCAAACAACAATCAAATCTCTTCTTCTCTTACTCCATCTAGTCAACATGCATATATTATGGTTTATTTTCAAGGTAGTTTCATAAATTAAATTGAATTGATTTTGTGTGTTCATAGGTGGTTCGAAGAGATCTCTCTTCTCTCTTGTTCGTGTCTTCTCTGCAATCAAGATGTAACCTTTATTAGAATTCTTCCAATCCAAAGGCACACTTGGTTCGTCTTCTCTCTCAAGCCATCTTCTCTCATTAGTATTTGCAAGTGTTGGATCAAAGAAGAAACAGTAAGAAAATTCTAGGACCAACGTGGGTGTATACAAGACGAGTTGATGGCAATTTAAGCAACTACCATGCAATCACGTATCATAATCAACTTTATTTTATTAATGGAATTCAAATTACATCTAGGAAAAACTTCCCTTGAATTTATATTGATTGTCTTAAAAGAGTTGTAACGAAATTTAAAAGACATGCTTAAAATGTAAAAGCACGTGAGACCCAAAAATATGGTCAAAATAAACGACGTTTTGAAGACCTTCTACCTTTCTTTCTTTCTTCCTTCTACCCTTCCTTCAGATCTTGAGATTGTCAGCTTCCTTCTAAATAAGCTTCTCCTTACCTCCATGTTGATTGATGTGATTTCGTATCTTTTTATTGCCACACTTATGATACTATGTGTTGGCATTAGGTGTTTCCATTGCATTTTTTTGTTGCTTGGTTGTCCTCTGTATTCTTGGTATTGTCCATGATGCCACATTGAACTGAGAAACTATATCTTGTAAGGCGTTATTAGGAACATGTCCCTCAATAGCCAGAAACTTGTCTAAGATATGAACCTTTTATTCGTTGTTGAGCCTAGTCGTATATGGTTGAAGATGTTGTGTAGCCTTTGGGGTTTGATGCCCTACTTCTGTTTGATGATGTAGTGTATCCTCTTTCTTTCGTTTCCCAAGTTGACTCGTTATGATCAAGTGTAAACTATCCCTACTCATCAAGTGTGTTGTCTTCTATTGATGGGGCTTCATTAAGATTAATAGTTGAAACCGTAACTCCCAACAGTGATGCAAGAGTAAAGGAAGCTTTTGTGTTTTTTTTTTCTAAAAACTAGGTAGATCGCCCATACTATCGCACGAGATTTCATTGATTAGTTTTTATACTATTCAAATAGTATTAGTTCATATATTGTGTATAATGTTTTTTGTATGTCAATGTTATATGTATATGTCTATGTACTTTATGAACAATCAACTCTTAAATTAGCAAAACTTATCTATATATAGTTGGTTTGACAAAGATTCTTTGTAAGTAAAATGATAATCACAAACTTAATATCATTTACTACAATTTAATTAATTTTGTACAATAATAATCATTATTCTCATTATTGTCAATTTTAAAAACTAGAGGAAGTTACATTTTCATATCTTATTCTTGTTTATTTAGAAAAATAATTAATGTATTTATAATTATTAAGCAGTCTCATGGAATATGGGTTATGTCATTTCCACTTCTTTTAATTTTCTTCAAATTACCTATTTTGATCAGAAATAATGGTGAATATTCCCATTAATTTTGGAATTTCAATATTTTTTTTATTTTTGTTAGCTTAGATTGCTACTAAGTGAAAATTTAAAAATATAAGCAACATAATTTATCTATTCAGGTAGCTATCTTCCTTTTAGAATCATGAATATCTTAAGCAAAATATTTTGGTGAAAACAAAACATTATCCAATCAAAATTAATGTAGTTCATTCTAGATATTTTATTAAAGTTTTTAATAGGAGAATGTATAAGGGTAGAGTTGTTAAAATTCACCTTGTATCGCAAAGTCGACCCAAACAGACCGAGAATGTTATGGTTGAAATCTAACTTGAAAACCGATCAGCGGGCAAAGGACAAAAACAAACCTAATTGACTCAAACCCGATTGAGTTGAAACTCAAGCCCGATCTACACCCATTGTTTTAACCTGGACTTGTCGAACGTGCCGGGTCAAGCGGGTTTAATTAGGTCGAAGTCGTACGAGTTCAGGTTCGGTTCAAACGGGTCATGAGTCAAACTAGGTCGGGTCATGTCGGATTACCGGGCGGGTTCGGTATGACCAGCGGGTCAATAATGTCATTTTAAAAAATCATTCAATATTGAATTATTTAAAAGATTAAAAAAAATTTAAGGTTCGGGTAAGATATAGTTGGTCTTCTTTAAATAAATGAGTTTCTTGAACAAATGAGTTAGCTTTGTAATCATAACGCATATCACTATATAAAGTTTTTCTTTCCCGATAGCAAGACATCGAGGAAGTGTGCTTTTTTTTTTGGTAATATATGCTACCCTTCACCGACAAATTATCATGTTTTGTGGCCTTCAATACTCATATATATAAGAAAAAATGATAAATCATATAAATGAGAGATGTTGCATGGTTTCGTTTATATACTATACATTGTTGATACCCGGATCTGTCACCGCGTTGGTGCATGAGATGAATAATATTGACATAAAAGAATAAAGCGCTAAGTAAGCTTTTAACGCGCTAAGTATGCAAATAACTAAAATGAATAAATATACGCGTATGGCAACATGTATGTATGTAATGTCCCACATCGAACATACGGAGGCAAAGTGCGCTAAGTATGCAAATAACTAAAATGAATAAATATACGCGTATGGCAACATGTATGTATGTAATGTCCCACATCGAACATACGGAGGCAAAGTTGAATACGGAGGCAAACTAAGCAGGCAACTCAAGCAGGGATGTCACCCTAAAATTTATCTATTCACATCGGCCGTTTGTAATACAAGCAGGCAGCTCCCTCCGTTATATATAGAGTGGTGGTGGTACGTAATAAAGGATCGGAAAAAGACCGAGTCCCGAAACGTGTTCTCGAAGGACAGGCCCCGACGTGTTTGAATCTCCGAGGAGATCGCACTATTTTATGGGAAAGACCTTAAAAAGTCTTACAAGCTTCCGAAAAGAGAATAAAATAATACGCGGGAGGTGGGAGAGCTCAAAGAAAGACGAGTCGATTTTTAGCGCGCCGAAAGGCTCGAGAGTAGTGAGTGCACTAGTAATACAAAAGATTAAACCACCTCTTTGATCTTTCTCTTCTCAAAGAGGAAGTCCCAACCTCATTTTTGTAAAAAATAAAGGGAAATTCCGGATGGTACCCTTCAGTTTTGGGCTTTTCCGGATGGTGCCCTCAAAAAAAACTTATTCCGAAAAATGCCCCTCAACTTTTGAAAAAGTTCGCACAGTTCCCTTCTTCTTCTAATTCCGTTAGCTTGCCCTAATAGCTATTGTTCATCGTCTTCTTCACCATCCCACAACCCCATGAACAAAGGAGGCGGCCTTGGAGGAACCCAGATCTGGAGGCGGCGGCCTCGGAGGAGCGCAGATCTGGAGGCGGCTGCCTCGGAGGACGGTGTTGATAGCGACGGCGGGATCGGAAGGCGGGCCAGGTGGCGGAAGCGGGCTCAGAAGGCGGGATTGGTGGCGGTGGCAGGCTCAAATGGTGGGGTTGTAGGCGGCGTCGGGCACGAAGAGCGGGGTTGTAGACGGCGTCGGGCACAGAGAGCGGGGCTGCATGCGGCGTTGGGTACGGAGAGCGGAATCGATGGCGGCCGGTGGCAGTGATGGGCTTCTCTCTTGCAATTTTGGGTCAAATTCGTTCTCCATTGCAATTTTGGGTCAAGGCATGTGCTTAAGGCAGTAATCACGTTGCCCTCCCTTTGTCTCTCTCACCTGCAAAATGTCCATCTATCTGTGCGAACTCTCCATCTCCAACTTCTTCAAATTTCTTCTCCAATCTCTTCAATTCCGCCCAAACTCAATCTCATTGGTGGTAGATCCGGCCAAGATCGAGTAGATCTCATGGAGCCCGACCCCATTTCCGACAACTAGAAGCTCGACGGAGATTGAAGGAGTTGACTGAGATTGAAGGAGGGGTACGACACGAACTCAACACAAAGTTCAGGGGCATTTTGTGGAATAAGATTTTTTTGTAAGGACACCATCCGGAAAAGCTCAAAACTGAGGGGCAACATCCGGAATTTCCCAAAAATAAAAGAGGATACATCTCTATTTTGAATATCACAAAATTTAATTTGACCAATTATAAACTATCATATACAACTAGAGGTGTCAAACGGGTCGGATAAGGTGGATTTGGGTTCGGTCTTTTCGAGTTCAGGTTGAGTGCGGGTTCATGTCAATCAGGTTACAGGTCAAGTCGGGTCAGGTCCTGGCAGGTTATTGTGCGGGTTCGGGTCGATCTAACAAGTCAAGAATTTGAATTTTTAATGATTATTAAAATAATATTATGATTAAAAATCATATTTAATAATAAATTACTGTATTAGTTTAAATAGAATTTTATAATAATATTTTATTTATAATAGTTTTTATAATAAAATATATTATAATATTTAAAAGAAACTATATTTATTCTACATATATAAAAATAATCAGGTCGATCGGATCGGGTTCGTTTTTAAACCCAATTGAATTCGGATTAATCGGATTCGGTTTTTTTTATTGCTATTCAATGGGTTCGGGCCGATTTTTCGGATCAACTCAACTTTTGAGATCTCTATATCCAGCGCTATAAGTAACTCCTACTCTGTATATAATTACGAAAACACACCACTTTTCTCCACCATACTCATCTTAAGATCAGGTTAAAACATTTCATTAAAAAAAAAACGAAATTCTCCAAAAATACACATTTATATACACTTAGGGGGCGTTTGGTATAATTTTGGGTATGGGAATGAGACTAGGAATGGGGTTAGAAGGGTATGGGGTTGGAATCCCATACTTTATAACAGTTGTTTGGTAAAAATTTGGGAATCAAATTTAGGGTTTTGTTTTGACATTTTTTTTGCGTAGTAGCCCTTCCTCTTCTTTCACACCTTCTCCCTCAGCTTTCCATGGCAACATTTTCTCTGCAACTTCTTCACCCAAAAAAAGGCACGCCCAGACCTTCTCTTGGTATGCCTCATCTTCCACATGTACACTCAATCCCCTTCCCCCCTCTCTCTCCCTCTAGCTGTGCAAAGTCTCTTTTTTTTCTTTAATGATGCAACGAATACCAAAATTGAAAAATCAAGAGTGAAATTGTTGAAATTGAAGGCTCAAATTCCTCATAGATTCAATCCTCCCGAAGAAGACAAGTTGGAGACAGAAAATCTGGGCAGTAATAAACGGAAAAACACATGTGACAGGAAGGAATTTGAAGGTTGAAGATGATGAATAGTGTAAAATCGGGAATGAGATTCAAACCCAAGAATGAGGTAGAGTATGGGAAACCCATACCTACCCGGTATGAGGTATCAGTTTCGATACTAAAAACGCACAAACCAAACACACGATATCGGGTTTCCATTCCTCAAACCCATAGCTCATTCCCCATACCATCCTACCAAACGCCCCTTAACGACTTAACGTGACTCTAGGAATTAGTCTAGATCTACAGAATTTTCCCCAATAGAGTGCATGCTGTCTCCCTTGCAATTCCAACAAAGTAGCAGAATAAAGCCAATCCTTTTGTGTCAGAAAAAGGTAAACATCAGCCTCAACCATACATACTCCCTCCGTTTCACAATAAGTGTCGTTTTAGCTTTTAACACAGTTTTTAAGAAAAACAATTATTCACTTTAAAACTTACAACTTTTTCTTAATTTTACCACTCATTACATATTTTTGGCCAATGAATGAACAACTTTAGTCAACAAATACACATTCCAATAAAAATTATCATTATTCACCCCTAATAATCACTTTGAAAACCTAAAACGACACATATTATGAAACAAATTTTAAGTGCTAAAACGACACTTATTGTGAAACGGAGGGAGTATACGCTACGAGTATTCTTCTTATTGCATTAAAAATATTATTTTTACGTAATCTTTTAAAATGAGTTAATAAAAAGCTGGTAAACTCATCCGCCAACTTGAAGACCAAATGCACCACATATACCTCTGACCTCCCCAATCCATCCCCACTCGAATCAATCCCCCCTCTCTCCAATCTCTATAGGTATTATGAACAAGCGCCTCGCCGTCGACGACAAGCCGGCGCCGGAGTTTCAAGAAGAACGACGGGGTGACGATCTGATCCCAGGGCTCCCTGATGACGTGGCCAGCCTCTGCCTGAGCCGGGTCCAGCCGTCGGTCCTCTTCTCGGTGTGCTCCGCTTGGCGCCGCCTCCTCTACTCGCCCCTCTTCCCGCCTTTCCTCTCCCTCTACGCCCTCTTATCTCCCACCGCCGGAGACTCTCCGATCGAGTTCTCGAGCTACGACCCCATCTCCGGCGAGTGGGTCACCGTGCCTCCGCCGCCGCCGCCACTCAACCTCCGGCTCCGCCACCCCTCCTTCCTCTCCCGGCTCCTCTCCGTCCAGTCCCTCGCCGTCGCCGGAAAGCTCGTCCTCATCGCCGCCACCGGCGAGGGGCTCTTCCCGGGGCTCCCGCTGCCCCTGGTGTTCTCCCCGGCGGAAGGCGCGTGGTCCCACGGCCCCGCCCTCCCGGCCCCCCGGCGGTGGTGCGCCGCCGGGACGCTGGCGGGCGCCGTGTTCGTCGCCGGCGGGATCGGGTCCCGCTTCACGGACGACGTCGCCCGGTCGTTCGACAGATGGGACGCCGGCGCCGGAACGAGGTGGGAGAGGCTGGGCCGGCTCAAGGACGGGCGGTTCAGCCGGGAGGCGGTGGGCGCCGTGGGGTGTCGGGGCAAGCTCTGGATGGTCAACGTTGCAGCCAAGGAAGGGGCCGTGTATGACTCCTCCGGCGAGTGGGGGGAGATGCCGGAGAAGATGCTGGACGGGTGGCGGGGCCCGGCGGCGGCCATGGCCGAGCAGGAGATCTACGTGGTGGACGAGGCCAAGGGGGCGCTCATCCGATGGGGGTGGGACCATGGGGAGTGGATCCGGGTGGTGGAATCGTCGGCGCTCCGGGGCGCCCGCCAGATCGCCGCCGCCGGAGGGAGGGTGTGCGTGGTGGGTGATGAGGCCAATGGGGTTGTGGTGGTGGACGTCAAGGCGGCCCAGGCTAGGGTCTGGGTGGTGGACACGCCGCCCGGGTATGAGGCCATGGCCGTCCACGTTTTGCCCAGGATGTGCCACCCACCGTCCAAATGTTAAAAAAAACGCTAGGCAGCTTCTAGGCGACGAGGTGCTGCCTAGCACCTAGACAGTCTAAACGGTTAATTAGACGATCCAGACAGAAACATAGACACAATCTAGACGGGTTTAAAGGCTAGACGGACATGGACCATCTAACGCCTAGACGAGATCTAGACAGGTGTAGAAGGATCTTCGGTTATGGGCACTTGAGTTTTTATTCCTCTTGGATTCTATTGATTAATTGCGAGCAACGGAGCACATGAAGTTTTTATTGCAATGGGGGCGGGATTAGTTTGAGGCCACAAGAATTGAGGTGATGGACATACAAGTAGTTGTTAGTTTGCAGGAGTTTTTTTTGACATATACTGTAGTATTAAAAAAGGTGAGACAAGTGATATGTACTATTGTATTGTCTGACCAAACAAAATAGACAAGTGATAGTACTATTGATTGGATTTATTGTATTGCTCTCAAAAACTGCTTTTGTGCTGATGCAATAGTACTATTGTATTGTCTGACCAAAAAAAATACGGAGTAGTACTATTGTATTGTATATTCGTATGTGCTGTAGTGCTTGTGATTTTGCTTGCAATTGGGTGAGATTAGAGAAAGAAAGAAAGGACTATAATGAGGAGAGAAATTGGATGAGAATTGAATTGAGGTTTGAATAGATGCATGGCTGACAATAGCAGCGCGCATGGTATTGTGTGGAGGGAGAGGGATGGGGAGTGGTACAAGAACAACATTAAGATTCGCATTAGATGTGGGTATTTAATAGGGCGGCTGTGTTGTACTGTACGTGTGTAGGAGGCGACTTTACGCATTTAAGAGAGCTGCCCATTTACAGGTGATCACATCCATCTAACTCTACCTTTACGCCACTTGCTAAAGCCAAAGTTATTAGGGGCGTTCATATTCGGATATCGATCCGATTAGTGTGAACGGATCGGATATATCATATAAGATTTCTCTAAATTGATATCCGAATCCGGTCTAGATTAACTCAGGTATCTGATCCAATTAACTTGGACCGGATCGGATATTCCAATTAGATATCCGATTCCATTTTGAGAGAGTTGAAAAAGCACTATGTTTTTATAATTAAAATTAAAATTGAGCATGCCTATTTACGAGATGCAAGTTACAATTATACACACAAAATGAAGAATACATGAGGGTGGTAGCAGGTTAGAGTCAAACTTTCAACATTTAGATATCTTTGGGAAGAAAAATATACTACATCAATGACGTCACTTCAAAATTGTGTAGTGTACACCAAACAATACTGTATAAGTAATATATACCGGATATTCGTTCAACAAATTACTCATTCCATATCTAGTCCGCTAATCCGATCAATTTTATCGGATCGGACCGGATTCGGATATTTATCCATCGGACTCGGATAAACTCAGATCGGATCGACCGGATCGTCGAATTAAACGGATCGGATATTTTTGAACATGCCTACAAGCTAGAAGCAATAGCCGGACGCTGCTATCCGTTTACACTAAGTGTAAATATGGATCTTACACAAAAAAAGTAGTAGTTGTTCGATGATTGACACGTGTAAAAAAATGTCTATATTAAAAAACGAGATCAATGAAATTGGACCGGTTGCCATTTGAATTTGAAAATATAAGAAAATTAAACCAACTACATGTTTCTGCCCCCATGACTAATAAACGAGAAAAATAAATTCCGATTGTAGGGTTTGTTTTCTTCAACAATCTCCCGTATTTTTCGTTGACTCCTTTTCCAGTGATATCTTGTCTAATCCTTTTAGAAATAACCGTTGTTTAAGTTTGAATGGGGCTTTGGTTTGAGATTGAAATTGGTAATATCGAAACCTAATTTATATTTCCTTGCGACGATCGAAACCGGTAGTCGTACATGTAATTTGGTGGTTAGATTGTTGTGAACCAAACGGTAAATTCCCCGTGGGCAACTGTGACCAACATCAATTGGCAATATTCACTGCATCAGGTGATTGCTTGGACATTAGGTTGGAATTGAAGGACAACTGTCATTTCCGTCTGCTGCAAATACTAGAGGCGGACGGTTCAAATCTATGATGGAGGTTGAGGCTTCAATTGTGTCACAAGGGGATGATATGTTGTTACTTAGGAATTTGCATTTTGCGGATTTTTGGTAAAGGTTATTCTTGGCGGACTTGGCAACTTCCTTTAGCGTGCAATGTTTGTGTTTTTTTGGTGCTATGATGTGCAATTGAAGCGTAAGTTACAATATTGATGCTGTGTTGTTATGGTGAGAGTGCAACAAACTATATTTTGCTAAGATGGAGGGAGTGGAAATTTATTAAGGTAGTTGCATTCCAACAAAGTGTGGTGTCCATTTTATCTATAGTCTCCATACAATTTTGGCTACAACCATTTGTCATAGCATAAGCATGTAAATATATAAAAGGAAGTTGAATGAATAAGCAATTTCATTGGTTATTCCAACCGTGTGTGATGTCCATTTAATTGGAATGTGCATTCCAAGATCTTATATTACAAAAGAACAAATGATCGCAGTTTTAGGCTATACATGATGTAACTAAACATAGCACAGTACTTGGTTTATGCTAGAGGGTAATATCATGGTCATGTAAACACTCATAGTTTTCCAACCGGTTGTTCACCTTTCTGTCACCCTCATCCATGTGCTCTTGGTCACCCAACTGATAGACCTACTCATCCAGACCATTTCCCATGTACTTACGCAAGTGGTACATTTGGAAATTTCCTTTTTGTGCATGCATTTAATCATCAAGCATCGACATCGCTGGTCGTGTTAGTGTGATCTTGTTGAAAGCTTTGGTTTGGAGCAAGTTAGACAGGTGCAAGAGGCCCATGGTCTTGTAGAAATTGCTCAGTAATAGTCTTTGCAATATGTATCGAAAAAGGTGAGGCAAAGGACTAGTTAATTGACGAACAAATTTAAGTGTCTTAAGTGCTATCATAGGCTATGAACTAACCACTCGTTTAGCATATCATATCATCTGTTGGAGGACCGTTCGTCCATAGCCAACATCAACCACGCCAACCCTAACTAAGGTGCCTGACATTTATGGAGACAAAGTACAGATGCATTTCCATATAGAAGGGGAAACACAACTATTTGTAATAAGGGAGCATGCGTCGATCATCTATAGAGGAATACCAAAAAAAAGAAGTGCACATTTGAACTAAGTACTTGAATTAGTAAAAAAAAAAAAGGGAGCAGTACTGACACCCCGTGTAGGAGATGTTTACCTAGTCAACGTGCTAGACGCATCAATAAAATATACATATAGCTACATGCAATGCAAAGAATCTCCTTGGGAATTTCTCTAAAAAACTCAATTCTCTGTGATTCAAGACTAGAGCGAAGGCTTCCACAACCCACCGTTGGATGATAATTATACCATTCGTGAGGGAGGTGAAGTCTAATCAAGTCAAACTAATGCCATGGCCTAAATTCTTGAGCACGGCTTCATCGCTGCATTAGGTTAACAAACACTAGGGTGTAAACAATTAAACGTAATAGAGAAATAGGCACTTGGGCGATTTTTTTTATTATAGCGAAGCCTTACCTATTCTCGTAGCTTGTAGCCCTTGCATATTCAAAAACTCTTCATTCGGGTTGTCTACAAAATCCAATGAGCTTTGTTTTGTAATTCGATAACGATGGTGGAGCTCGTACAGAAGTCTCTTGATACGGACGTCGACGTAAAGACTCATTGACATTCTAGTGGGCCACACCGAGAACATCTGCCCAAAGTTCCTAGACCTCCTAAAATAGGAAAGAACTCATAACCGTACATCAAATAGGGTAATGTTGCATAACTATACGCCGCATAATTTGCACTTCTAAGACTATATATTTCACATTAAATAATCAAAGATAACTAAAGGGTGTGCAATTTGGAGTTCATAGACCGTGCATTTGACATCATATAATGTGACAATACTAAAGGGCGTGCATTTTGGAATGGATAGGTTGTGCAGTTTACATCATATAATATGAGATTACTAAAAGGCGTGCAATATGAAATTTTAGGGTTTTGTGGTATTAGTCATGGATAAGAATCATGGTCAAACCTAATTAAATCGCAATACTTTGAGGCATACTCATTACTATATGCACTACCTCATGCGGAATGACAATTCTCGGCTCAACATCCATACTGTCTTCCCCCTCACTGGGATGATGACCAACCCTCTTTATGTTTACAGGTTCAACAATTTCAACACCCCTCTTGTGTGGTTCATCATCATCAATCTTAGAGGCAATATCCTGCTCAGTAGTTTGAACTCCATTAGCCGAGTTGAAGGATACATGAGCAGCACCCCTGTCACGGTCCTGTCCCTCCCCTCCCTTTTCTCCCTCTTCTCCCCGTTCTCCCTCCCCTCCATTTTCATCCTTCACAATCTAATCGTATGTCTGCTTTAGCTAATTCCAGGAACAAATTCCTAAGCCAAATATAGAATAGATTTATTCTATTCCTAACTAGATTAAATACAATTTAAAACAACTTATCGAAAGCAATAAAACAAGGAAATATGATGATTGTAAATATATGAGAATGCAAAGTTTCAAGGTTAAGACTCCCCACAACTTTCATCCACGGATTTCATATCTCTCTTCTACTCAAACAAAGTTGGATTTTAAATTATGAAGGTTATTGCCTAAAGTAATAAATCAACTCTCAAAGCCAAATTCATTGTACTAATATCAAATTAAGAACTCACTTTCGTGATGAATCAAAACAGATTAGGCATGGTATAAGCTAATATGTAATTTTAAGGAAAATACTCATTTCAAAATAGGGGAAAAACGGATTAGGCATGATATAAGCTATTTTGTATTTTTTGTCTAAAAGGACCGTAAGGTGATCAAATAGTATTATAGTACTATACGATCAACTAGACCTTTTTTATTATTGTTCCATCCTTTACATCTAAAGATTAATGATAGAAAAATAATATTACCAAGTAAATAAATTATAACATTATAAAAATTACTATAACAATTGTAAAATAAATTTCATGTAGATTTGTCAAAAGTTGACCTGACCCGACCCACCTGGAAATTTCAAGTTTCAACTCGGAAATTTGAATCTAAAACCACTTTAAACCCGAATCGATAAATCCAATAAATTTTAGGTTAAGGTTGGGCAAACCCGACGGGTCAATGAATTTATGAGACGAGAAACTTATTTTAGAACGCGTTGTACAGTAATGAAATGGTAGATCGGTTGGTAATTGGGCACCCAATTCTTAACAAGCCCAAAGCCGAATCCAACCTCTCCATCTTCCTTGCTCCAATCTGTAGGTAGTTTTAGAGCTTGGAGAACAACCATGATGACAAACTCACCTTTACTAATATCTTTGAAGAAAAGAGCAAATAAATCTTTTCTAGAATCTGTAAATAGGGTATCCGTGTAATGCCTTAACGGGGGATGATTTGAGAATTAGACATTTATAAAACTATCAATAGAAGTACGGCCCAAAATTTATATCATGATATGTGACTTGTTGTAGAGGTCGTTATGCAACAATCAAATTGATAACCCTAATTAAACTATCTAGTACAGTATGCAAGTAAAGGATCGAATCCCAGAGGAATAGGATGTTCTCAGAAAATCAGTTCAATCAAGAAGAAGATGGGAGCTTAAGAAGATTTGAGTAACAAAAACAAGTCACAAACTTTGATATCAATAAAAGGGAAGTAGAGAATATTCAATCAGATCCACACAAAGAATCATTTAATCATGAGTTTTATCCAATTTCTTAGAATTCCTTGACTAAATTCAATTTGGATCTTAGATAATCACATGTCCACGGTCCAGACAATACTTGGACCTAGGCAAGGACGCTTAACCTAGATCTAGCAATGGAAACAGGAATATGCTGGATATCAAATCAGACAATTAAGACATGTCAATTGCACGATAAAACAATCTAATCTCTTTGTTAACTCTAGTCCATGATTCTAGAAATTAAGTTGATTTCATAGAAAAGATAAGATCACATAGACAATGAATCAAATCAATTCAAACTATAGAACAAAGATAACTCAATCAGTTGATCAGGCTCAAAGAACCACACAATGTTCATGGAATTTAGCACAAAGATAAAATATATTAATCAAGGTAAGAAATTGTACCAAAACTTCACGAATCCATCAATATGCTTCACTTCATGAATAATCTTCCATATGAGTTTACTTCTCCATAATACAATGAATAAAATCTATGAATAATAGAAAGCTAAGAATTGGATACCAAAAACCTTGGAAAGCCTCCACTTAAATAGTGCTCGGAAGGAAAAACTTCCCGAAATCAAAATATAAGAAGAAGAAAAGAAGATAGAAAAATAAAGCCGTCTTGGATTTGTAGTCCACCGCGCTCATGCTTTGAGAACTGCGCTCGCGCTTCTGGTCATTGAGAAATCCTTTGCTCTTCGCAAATCGCCTCACATCGTGCACACGCTATGGAACCCAAGCACGCGGTTCTTCACTTGGTGAAATCTGCATCTCTGGTCTCCACTGCGCCCGCGGCCTAGCCACCGCGCTGGCGGTTTATTTTTAGTAGCAGCTCTTTGCTTGTGAATCTTGTCTTGAAAACTCTTGTAATTTGTATCCTTATGTCTTCGGTCTTAATATTACAACTAAGCACAAACTCTAGCCTAAACAACCTCAATAAATTTCTAAAATATAAGGGTTAACATATCCTAAATAGAGTATATCAATATGACAACTACACAATTTACGTTGTTATGACTTCCAAATATGTATTAGTATACAAATGAAACTGAGCATTATCTCTTATCAATAGATTTATCATTCATCCATATCTATATGAGTATTAAAAGTCACAAGACATGATAATATGTCTGTGCAAAGTAGCACTTATTACCAACAAAGGAGCACATTTCTTCGAAGCCACAAGACATGTTAATATGCTTTATGATTACAGAGCTAACCCATTTGTTTAGCAAACTCATTTATTCAAAGAAGACCAATTATTTCTTATAATCTATTTGTCTCCAAAATGCATGTCCAAACCTTCAAATTTTTAATATTTTATATAATTTAATGTCAAATATTTTTTAAAAATGACATTATTGACCCACTGGTCAACCCAAACATGCGTAGTACCCTAACATAACTTGGCGTAGTTTGATATATGGCTCGAACCCAAAGGAATGACCGAAACCCAAACCTGCCCAACCCGACCTGTTTAACACGTCTAGTTCCGTGTGAAGCACAAACATAACTTCTAGTATTGAGGACAACTAGAGATCTTTGAACACTTGACAATCGGAGGTGGGTTTTGATGAGAATTTTAGGATGCGCAACGATGAGGAACATTGTCTTGCTATTTGGCTCAAGTTTAAGATGAGATTTGGTCGGATTTCATAAGAAAATTTAAAGAGAGAAAGAATGAGAAAATGAAATTTGGGGATTCGGTGAAAAAGTGAAATATTCATTTTAAAATAAAAAATATTCACAACTTCTGACAAAAACCTATGTCTATCCAAATACGAGAAGTCCACATTCTCACCAATAACTTTTTCATCTTTTCTCTTCTCTTCATTTCTCATATTTCACGTCTCTTATTTTCTCACCATTCACAATTGCCAAATGGTCAAATTACAACATTGGTATTAAAAAGTGATCCGTTTGGACGATTGAGTATTTAAAAATGATTTTTGGACATTTGGGTATCAAAAAACAAAAGCCTTGACATTTGAGTGTTAAAAAATCAAATTCTATTCATTTAAGTCTTTTTCCATTGACAAAATTTGTTTTCATATGCAAACTACTTATAAACTATTCAAAAATCATTTTTATGGCTTTAAACCAATTTTATTTTATTTATAGTTAACAATAATTTGCATAATTTATTAGAAAATTAAAACAAAAAATCTCAAATAAGAAGATCCTCACCCTTTAAGTAAAAAGTTTAAGAATATAATTTTCTGTGCAAATAGGAGATTGATTTTCTTTTACGCATTACTTGGTCATCACATCACAAATACATATCGGTTATTTATAAATGGAAAACAACGTCTTTGATTTTGCTACTTTTGATGATATCGTGAATGCATATATAATTATAACTAATAATGAGTTAATCGAATTGCACTTTGATGCAAAAAATTAAAAATCGTATGTCATCGAATTTTTTTACTTATTATTTTTATTTACAAACAAATGTTGATATGTCTATATTTGAGAATTTTGAATTTTTATGAACAAATGTGGTTGACATCATTTTAAAATGTCAACTTTGAAGTAATGACCAAAATATGAACGTTTATTAGTTATAAGGAAAAATACAGCATTCAATTTTAACAAATGTGAGTTTTGATGTTTGAAAATACCATATTGGTATTAAAAAGTAATAAACTTGGACACTTGAGTATTAGAAAAATATATTTTGGACATTTGGGTACTAAAAAAGAAAAAAATAAGACATTTAAGTATTAAAAAAACAAAAATAGTTCATTTAATATTTTTCAATTATAAAATTAAATTTTATTCAAAGTTTTGATTTATGTTGGAATTGATATTTTTCCATGTAATTAATACTCAATTTTCGTTAAACTTTCAACTTAAAATTTTTCAAAAAGGGAGTTAGCCACATATTATTAATTGAAATTTTAAACATGATTAAATACATTTCTTATAAATTTTGTTTGTAAATAAAAGTAACAGATAAAAATATCTGATGGAATATGTTTTTAGTTGTTTGCGTAATAGTGCAATCTGATGAACTCGTTATCTTTATGAACATTATATACTACATGTCTTTGCAAATGAACAAAAACATAGATTTTATTTCATTGTAACAAAACATATATATATACACATATATATATATTACGATTTTATGATGGAATAATGAAATTATGCTCTGAAGTAGATAAAGCTCTTATTTGCATGAAAATTTTATTTCTAAATATTTCATTAAATATTCAATCATTTACATTTTTTTTTCAAATAAAAGTTGAGTATTGTAACATGTTTTAATTAATATTTTGTAACATGTTTTAACTATAAAGAAAAACTAGTTTCAACATATTGTAACATTTTTTAATCAATATACAAGTGTTCTTTGCATGTAAATTTCACTACTTTCATAGAATTGTAATAAAATGATTTTTTTTTTTTTTGCTTTTTATAATACTCAAACATCCAATTTTTTGTTTTTAAATACCCATTTGTCCAAATATGTTTTCTAAATACCCAACTATCCAAAAAGTGATATTTTTTAATACCAATTTGGCGTTCTTGCCATTGCCAAATAGGTTATTGGTGTTCTCGAATACCCATTTCTCATATTTCACTTTCCCTTCTGTTCAAGCCAATTGTTAATTGCCAAACCAACTATCCCGTCTTTTCACGCCAATTGTTAATTGCCAAACAGCAGGTTGCTAGTAGAAACTCCCTTAATATTTCAAAAGAAGAATCACGATCGACAATTAATATGGTGAAATTGGTAATCTAGAGTTGGTTTGGGGTGTTTGAGCGTCAGTTCATCATCTCTATTGAAGTAATTGTACACTTTTCTCTGATGATTTCTGCTGGATTACTCGAGTTTGCTTGAGAGTCACTCAAATTTTACAGCTCAATCCCTAACCGCTTGATCAAACATGATTGACGGCGTGAATGCATTCTAATTCTGCCTTGCACTTCTAGCCAGATCGGGACACACTATTTATTCACATGATAATGAAACAATTTCTGTGTAAGATCAAACTTTGCATCTGCAGACAATGGCCTTCACCACATGAACGTTAACAATACTCCGTGTTCTTCTTTCTTCTTCAATGAGAAAACAAGTAGAAAAACATACGTCGCTTCGAGTCGCACCAAACTACCAGCTAACCATGAAACTAGCATTTTTGTTTCACTGATCAAAATTGAATAGCTGCTTATCATACTCTGAAGATCATCTGCATCCAACACAGGGCACTTGTAAGTATGTCGAAACTTCGTGTGCAATAATTTCTATACAGAAGAAACTTTTTTTGATTGAACCTAAAGTCAAAATCTAACTTCATATCAAAACAATTTTCTTGGGATCAACCGATCAAATACCCGCATAAATGCAAGACGAGTATATTATACAATATAATGCAAAGATATCTAGTACGATCCAAACGCACCATAGCTTGTTTTTTCATAAAGCCATCAAAAATTTAACCAAGAGAATTGTAGCATAAGGATAATTACCTCTGCTGTCCATTCAAATCAACCTCAGAATCATGCAAAGCAACAGGAGGACCATGATCAAAATGCCCAAGCTTTGAAGCAGCAAAACCATAAGATACCACAGCAAACATGACGACTCCAAGGACCAAGGAGAACAGCTGGAAATTAGCCAGTAACTCGCCCCTGGTTTGACTGTCTGATGAAATGCAAACAATGTCATTTCCCTTAAGGCGACAACCATCTGGCATCATAGGGCCATAAAGGGTAAAAGCAGTTTGGTAAAACCAGAGGCCTTGGAGGGCAACGGCTAAACCGTTGCACAGATCAAGTGGGAAGCTCTCGGGATTGAGTGCCCCGGCGATGCTTGAGATGACGCATAGGCCAACTAAGAGGACGAGAATGAAGTGGTAGTATCCTTCAAGGCCTTTATGGTTTGTTGAGTGGAAGTAAAATAAAAGGTATTCTGCACAGAAGGCTGTGGCTGCAATCAAACAGAGTGCTCCCTGTGTTAAGGGCAGAAATCTGGTGACAAAGATGAAAAACCATGTGGTTAATCATATTGTTGACAGAAAAACAAAGGATAATAAAGTGAGTTATTGTGTATACAGTTAAAAGTGAAAATGTGGCAGTTCAGCAAGGTTCAGTTAGATGGTGTTAGTTCAAGTTAAGAATATAAATCATAAAAGGTTCTGCTCATTGAAATGACAAAAGACCTACAAAGACAGAAAAAGACCTTTACTTTAATGGAAGAACATCACTGCACCCAACACAATCGAGTACATGACTAAGAAATTTTCAGTAGTTCATTTCCTCTCCATAATTTCATAGCGGCTGGTATGCTGTTTAAATGCTAGTTCACATCCTTATACACTGATGTGCAATTTTTGAAAATTTTATATAATCTCGTGCACTTGTGCAAAAATAAGTATCCATTAGCAAAAAGCAATATGACAACTGAATTATGAAAGAGTTTCACTCCTAGGTAAGCTATCAACCAAGTATTTCCCTCTTTGCACTTTTTCAAGGAACACTGGACTATTCGTGATAGCATAAAGGTATAAGAAAAACTGCATACTAGAAGGCGTCAATCCAGCAATAAACATAGTAATGCTTAAACAGTCCATCAAATGGTTTCCAGAGAGCATCAATATTCCGGAGAAACAACCAAACAAGGAATAAATAAAATCTTCCTACATCAGTTCCTGTTATTTTGAATCAAAACACTCTTCAGCATGTTTTGGCTGTGTAAGGAGAGGTGAATCTCACTGGTAGAAAAAAAAAAGGTATACATGTGGAATGTACATCACCACCTAAACAGCTAACAAGTATCTAGTTTTTAGGTACTCTTGCATGCATTTAATTAGAGATAAAATACTTCCCTAGAATCAAAGTGCCCTCTGAACTTACCATGAACCCAACTTGCTCACTTCCAATTTCAAGTCTGCACTCTCAAACAACCATACCTCATAAACAGCTACTCCCATGGAGGTTGAGCATACTTAGAATGTAATATAGTGACATGGCTATGCAAAAAATATTTATGTTTGCTTCAGACCTTTATTTCACCCCTTACTAAAACAAGCAGAGCCAAATAGCTAAGCAGCTTACTTTACACTATTTTAATTTATGGATTGGGGAGAAGACAATCATACTGAAATGGATTGTTCTGGGTGATCATTATCCTTTCTTCTCATGAATCAAGTTCTAGGACTGTTTATTATTCTTCCAGGGCCATCTAGATTCTAAACATGAGAGCACAGCAGTTCATTTATGACAAATAAAGCCACTCACAGGTAATCCAAATGTCAATCTCCTACTAATCACATAAACTACAATAGGAAGCAAGAGTTAATCGAGTACCAACCTTGTCGTCTCTGACAGCAGAGCAATGAGCCCAAAGACGAAGAACATAAAAAGCATCCCGGAATGCTCGAAATTGTTCATGTGTGCAGGATTCAGCTCCCCATTAACGATGTACCGAAGATGGGGCGAATACAGAAGCTCTATACACAAATCAAAGAAAGCACCAACCACCACCATATACAGCTCCAAGTGTTTGAGCCTCCCATTCAAACCGGGTACCGGGTTCCAAACCCTGACCCGAAAACTCTTCGGGTCGGTGGCGTATCTGTAAACGCTGCACCAGGAGTGCCATAAGCCCACAATCAAGAACAGCGACCCTGGCACTACATGACCCCTGAATGATCCCATCTTTCTTCCAACAAATCTCTCAATTCCCACAGGAAATTCTAATTCATAGAGTTCTCAGAACTCAACACTTGCAACTAATAGTCAATTTGGACGGCTTCTGGTTCCGGTCCCAATGAATCAGGTATAAGCAGTCAATTCAAAGGCTTGCAATTCCGCCCCTAATGATGGCTGCCGAGATGGATGAAATAAAAGTCAAAATCGGAGGCCTAAATCCCACGCATGGAAGATTCGAAAATGAAATTTTGACTAAGAGCTTGCCGTCCAAATTACATTTCAGATTTAGGACGTGAGGGAAACAGTAACGAGAGATCGATGTATACAGCTAAGAAATTAATCCGAAAAGGGAAGAGAGTGATTCAATAGGAAGCGAGAAGGATTTCTTACAAGGGAGTATCGATTGAGGCGGGCGTACGGATGAACGAAGCTTCTATGTGGATCGATGAGAGGGGTTTTTTGGTGGGTTCATCATAATGATTGCGATGCGAAAAGGGAAATCCGGAAGAGCTATGATTAAAGAAATCATGAAACGAGAGAGGAGTAGGCCAGAAACGTGAGAATTGAAGTAGACAAAGGGTGAAAAGTGATGTGGGGAAAATCAGAGACAAAAGAGGTTATCCTTTGTTTTGTTTTTTTTTTTTTTTTTGGTAGAAAGACAAAAACAGTTTATTAATCATATGCAAATCATATGCAAATCATATGTGTATATCAACTCCAAGAAACGAGTTTAGGTATCCCAAATCTTATATGTTTATTGTTTTTTTATAAAATATGTTTATTTTTAAGGGTCCGTTTGGTATCCAACGACGGAAACGGAAACCGACGGAATGAAATGGAAATGAACCTAGTCCAATTATGAGTGACTATACATTAATTGAAAAAAGTATTTTAATTTGAAACTTTGAAATTTGTGTGTCTAGAAAAGGGATGAAGAGAATGATTGAGGTGTTTTGTTACCCCACCCTTAGATTAGGGAATCAAATTGAGTACCGCGAGGGGGCTTGCGGTAGATTTTGAATGAAAATTGAGTTGACTTATCATGTATCATGATACTAATGTAGACTATGTTCGTTTCCATTCCATTACATTACGTTTACGTTTCCGCCGTTGGATACCAAACGGGCCCTAAGAGTGGTCTAATTTAATGGTAAAATTTGTTCGCAGTTAGGGTCCGTTTGGCAAACCATTGCTTATGCTGATGTTGAGTAATTGCTGATGCTGATATTAAATTGCTGATATTTTTGCTAAAATTAAAAACTTATTTTTATGATAAGCAATGGGGTGTTTGGTAAGACGGTTTGCTGATTTTGTACGTATGAAATGTAATTTGACCAATTTACTCTTAATAAAATAAAAAAGATTAAAAAAATAAAAACATGGGTTTCTCAATTTCAGATCGAGAATCGTTAGAGATCTTCAGGTCATTCTCCATCTCCAACAGCTTCTCGGACCTTCTCTGCGCCGAGGACTCCGAGGGCGCTCTGTCCACCGACTCTCCGGTCGAGCTGTCGCCGGTCCTCAATTCTCTGGCGAGGAGTCCATCGTCGAATACGAGTGCAGATTTGGGAAGTCTTGTGTGCCACCTATGTATCGGGTTAGGGAGATGGAAGAGAGGGGTAGGGGGTCGGCGACGAAGGCGGAGGTGGGCGGGGGTCGGCGACGAGAAGGTGGCGGAGGGAGGGGAGGGAGCGGGTGACGATGAGCGTCTCGATGGTCAGCAACGATTGGCCTTGCTATCATCGTCGGCGACGGGGATCGAATCGAAATTTGAACGAAGGACGGCGGCGGAGTGGTGGTCGTCGGAGGGAGAGGACGGGGAGCTTTCGCCCTCTGGCCGTTGTGGCCGGTGGTGGCTGTAATGGAGGTATAGAGATGGAGGGAAATGGGGGTGAGGATAGGAAGAAGAAAGGGGTAGTAGGTGGAAATTGGGGGATAAGCATGTGCTTGTAATTTGTGCTTATTTGGAGGAGATATGCCCAATCTCTTCGATTTCTACTTTTCGGGTGGTTGAATTAGAACTCTCCTGAGTTCTATATATACGTAACTGTGAACGTTTGTTTGCACCACCAAACCCTCCTTCATTCATGTTTGCACCTTGCTCGGCTTTCCTCTCTACCACCTCGCTTGCCCGTCCCACTCTGGTTCCTTATCCTCTTTCTCCTCCTTCTACTTCCGATGTCAATGGCTCTTGGTGATTCATTTGGAAACGAAAACCTCAATTTGAACCATCAAACCCAGGCCACGTCAAACCCAAAAGGGATGAAGATGTCTGAGTCTTCGTATACTGTTAACCCAACACAAACATAGACCTCAAACTCATGGGGGGGGGGGGGAACCCAAATCTAATTGAAAACAAGCTCTCCAAGCTTAAAATCAATCTCGAGATGTTCATGTCTCAGCTCGCCAAAGCCAAGGAGACCACTCAAAAGGTCATGGAATTGTCCTTGATGGTGTTTATTGTGGGAGAGCCAATTGAATTTACTAAGATGCGGTCCAAGCTTCGGACCTAGTGGAGGCAATTGAATTTACCTCCACTTGGAGGATTTTGAATGACTTCCTTTACTTTTATTACTCAAGTCCCGAACAACTATTACAAGGAAAAGTTTAAACTCCTCTAATATATGTGAATCTCTCGCTATGGGATCACTAATGAACTCCCTCAATCCTAGCTCACTAGACAACTCGAGTTCCCTCCTCTATAGGGAACTGCTTCTCTGGTTTTAGTTTCTTCTTGATCTGGTTCTTCTTTGACTTCTTTTTCTTGGACTTCTTCTTGTTTTAGCTCTCAAACTCTCTCAATGTGTTCTTGAGTGTATTCGGTGTGAAGAAGGTCAACTTTCTTATAATTTTATAGAGATGAATTTATATGTAAATCCTAGAGATCTCTTTTGGACACTTCTAGCTTGGCATTAATTTGACCTTCCTAACCTTCTGGCATCCTTACAAGATTCCTTAGACTATAGGTCGCTTTCACAACGTTGTACAATACAAACCCTTGTCTTCTTGCGATAGTAAGCTCTCTGGTGAAAGCTACATTTGCACATTGGGGCTTGTTAGTCGAAAGTGACATCTTGACTTCTTATGTTTGTAACGTAACACATTAAGCTTCTGAGAGACTACCACAATATTTGTAGTTTTGTGCTGGTAGCTTTTGACCATTTGAATTAATTTGAATACTTTTAAGCACCGGTTTTCTTCTCGTTAGGTAAGTCTTCTCTATCTCGCAGGAAACTCATTCCTGTGATTTGTGATGGTAAGCATCAAACTCCTAAGCTTCCCTATAGGGTAGGAAAGGTAATTACTTGTTATCCTTCTTCACTATCAAATGTCCCTGAGAATAGCTTTTAGACAAACATTACTCAAATCTCAATGAGTTTGTCATTATCAATACGAGGGACGATGATCGTTGTCCCAATGTTAATGAACTTAACATCCCTAACGTTCTCCTAACCATCTTGTTGGTTGTTTTTATATCCAACGAAATCCCTAAAAATTTTTGTTAAATTTATTTGAGTAAATCCTACTTTACTATACTACCAAAAACCCTAAATTTATTGGCAAAATACATCCACAAGTCTTTGAATTTATACATTTTTGTCATTCATGTCCTTATACTTCAAAATGTCCAAATAAGCCCTTAAACTTTACATTTTTTGTCTTTTAAGAAGTCGATGCTAATTTGACTAATCACGTTTAACTCACGTTCGTAATTACGCATTTAGGTCAATATTCGTCTCTTTATTATCTTACATGAAATTAAAACATGTAAAAAGAGGCGAATATTGCCCCTTCGTTAGTCTTTATTTAATTCCAAGTAAGATTAAAAAGAGACGAGTATTGACTTAAACGCGCAATTAGGAATATGAGTTGAATGCATGTGATGAGCCAAAAGTGCTTAATAGACAAGAGAATGCGAAGTTTAGGGGTTTATTTGAACATTCCAAAGTACATTGGCTTGATTGACAAAACACAAAAGTTCAGGGGCATGTAGATGTATGTTGCCTAAATTTATTTGATGATTGGAATCAATCTTGTTGGTTGATTTTATATCCAAAAAAGTAATAATATGAGAGATTTGAATTCACTGTTTGATTCACAAATCTTAATGTTGTCGGTTTTCAAATATTCAAGAGTTGTTCAATTAAGAAGTTTACTTGTTTGTTATTAAATATTTTACTATAAATGTAATCATTGTAAAATATGTTTACTTTATTTTTTTCTTTTTCACTTAAAATATATTGATCTAATTGGTTCATAATTATTGTTTTTACTATCTATAATACTATAAACTACAGTCAGAATCTGCAATGAATGCTCATCATTTTATCACTTTCATATAGTTTTCAAATGGTCTGTTCCTGGATTTATTGAAAAAAATTCATTCTTCCATATCCTGTTTACTGCTGGTGGCCCCTCTTGGTTTTTGAAGCTGCTGTTACATTGGTCTGTGATCGATTTTAAAGCCTCATGAATATTTCCATACAATTCTACAATTAATCCTGTTCCTCATGACTACATGTGGAACAGCTTCATAAGGTCTGTAATCGATTTTAAAGCCTCATGAATGTGTCCATACAATTCTACAATTAATCCGGTTCCTTATGACTACATGTGTAACAGCCTCATGAGTGTGTTGTGTTAGTTAATTGCCCTACTGCAACCTTCTTAAGAGCTTGCTTCACATTCCTTGCCACCCATTAGTCGCCTCATTGTTTCCATGTGTCCATTCCTGTTCCAAAAAACACAATTATACACAATTTCAGTTACAGCTGAATAAATAGTTTATGGTGTTAATTGCATCGTCATAATGATGAGGCCATTGGTGTTCGCGTAACTTGCCTGTTTGGGGTGCCCATGGTTGTGCTATAAATCCTGCCATACATCCTGGTCATCTTCCCACACCCATCTCTCTCACCTTTCATACAATCTTTTACTTATGGCCTGTCCATTCAAATACCTCAATGAGCTCAGGCAAGGCATGCTTTGTGAAGTGCATATCATGGTTTGTAGGAAATGGGACATCTACAATATCTATAACAGCTACAAGGGCACTGACTATCTATTTGCTGATTCAAACGTCTTGTGTATATTCCTGATTTTTGGTTTTCTATATTTCCCTTATTTACTTCCCTGGCTATAATTGACAAATTTTACTTTGCCGAAAAAAAATGCAGGGGAACCTCATCCACTGTACCAAAAAAAACAGTGTTGCTCATTGCTTTGTATCCAGGCTGACTGAGGGTGCTGTGTTTAGCCTAAAGGATTTCCATATCATCCCTAACCTGAAAGAATATCAGGTCCTCAAAGATAAGAGATTCATGATTGAACTCCATGGCTCAACCAATGTGAAGAAGCTCGAGTCCCATGCTGATGGGTTCCCTAATCATTATGTTTTCAATTTCATCGATATAGGAGACATACGCTTTGATGTCAATGGAACAAATGCTCTGATAGGTATACATACTCATAGGAGTTTTATGACTGCCATTATCTATTTACATCCAACAAAACACATAACTCACCCTGTGTTTCTATGTGCAGATGTTATTGGCTATGTGACTGATGTCGGCCCTATCGTTCAAAGGGAGGTTGGCAAGGGAAGAAGGCTAAAGAAAGCTACCCAAGCCCTTGATATTCATCTAACTGGGAAGAGGTATTGTTCTTGCTCAGCTACATTTGCTATAACTAGATTCCTTTGCCAACCTTCCTTATTCCTGTGTGTACTTTACCCTTATTTTCCTCATTGTCTCAACTATCCACAAAGGCCACAAGATCCGCGCCACCCTATGGGGTGAACTGGCTGAGGAATTCCTCCAGAGAAAGCCAGCCGATATCACCGGGTATGCAATTATTTTGGTTGGCATGAATGTCAGGACATACAAGGGTATGCTCTCTGTTAATGGTCCTCCGTTTGTATTTCCCACTCAATCAGCTTTGTCTTTTCATACATTGACCCTAACTTATCATTTGTTAAAATTCACCTTACTTGCAAGGCACATTCCTCTCAAGCACCTCTGCTACTGTGATGTACGATGAAGATTGCATCGACCCGCTCACAGATTTTAAGCGTGACGCCATGCCAGCTGAAGCCGTTGAGGTCCCCCCTGCCCAGGTCACCCTATTTGAACTCTCCCAGTGGTGCAAAGCAAAGAAGCAGGTCGAATAAACTCTACAACTATAATCTCATTTTAGGCTACTTATCCCTATTTCTAATCATACACCTTCTTCCTGTTTACCAGGATACCAACTTCTTTTGCATGCTTAATGTTGTTGGCATTGACACGAGGACATTGTGGTACTATTTCTCATGCACCACGGGGAAGTGTAGGAAAAGTGTCACCAGGCGCCATGGCGGTTTTTTCTACGACTCTTGTCAGAAAACCGTTGAATTCCCCCGTTCTAGGTACCGTTTCCCCCTTTCCCAATTTTGAAAACTGTAATTTTCCACTGCCCTGATGTCGATTATGATATGTGTATTTTCCTATCTCCCACAACAAGGTACAAGATCCGCTTGCACGTGGAGGACGGCACTCATGCTGCAGCTGTGACTCTGCTTGACGGTGTTGCTGAATCCGTCCTGAAGACGAATGTAGACTCCTTGCTGAAGAGAGTGGCTGTAAGTGCACTCTTCTCGAGTCCCTTTTCCCCCTCACCCGTGTTCTGTAAAACTAACTACACACCTGTATATGCTTGATCCACATGAAGAGGATCAAACTGCCATACCAGATGCCATGCAGACAATGGTGAACAATTGGTACATGTTCGAAATCCCGACACAAAGCTATTACCCACATGGCGGGGAGGCCTACACCTGTGTCAGCATGCAGCCTGCAGAGACAGGCCCCAAGGTGCTTTATATTTTGCTTTAAAGTTTCATTAGCAAGGTCTATCTTACATTCCAGCCTGTAACAACTACTACCTCCTATATACAGGCATCCCCTGAGCATGTGGATAACCAAGAATTAGCTTCCCCATCTGCACTACAAGTTGAGAGCCACCAGAATGACAAGTCTGAGGATGTGAACGGTAGCGAGACAGATGCCAGCGTGTCAGAGAGAACCAGCCCTGTGTCTCCACTTGTGTTTGAGCGGTATGTATTTCCCAAATTAATCCTATTTGATATTACTCCCCTACACCTCATACACTCGGTAGACTAACTGTCTTACGTTGTTGTCCACTACCCAGTTCACCAGCTGATGATGGGCATTCCACCGAACATAAGAGAAAGAGAGTTGTGCTGTCGTCTGAGGACGAGTGAACATCACATCAGCTTATCCATCTAGCATATTAGTCTTTCCCTTTTAAATGACAGCCATGGACCTCTATAAATAAGGCTGTCTGTGTTATCTATTTACTCTTTCGCGGTTATGTTTGGACTGTTGTTCCCAACTATGGTTGTGGAAGACTTTCTTTCGGTGTTCCTACGAACATACTATGGTTTTAATCAGTATTGCAATTTCCCTTATTATTACCTCTGTTCGATGCAATTCTTTTCCTTCACCACTCTACATTCCAAACTCATTCTGGTATGCTTCTGAGCTCCTGACTTGATCACCATACCCCAGTTCCCTCTTTAATATGCTTTCTATTAACACTAATCTTCTCTTATGTGCAGAACATAACTGACCAAGACGCAATGCATATAAATCCTCTATCAACAGTTGTGTGGGCTCACAACAGTTGACAAAGCTAAGGGCCTGCCCACCAGTCAAGCAATGCTGATGTGAATGGAAAGTAAACACTGAGGAGGAATAGCTGGCTACTCAACTATGAACACTATTTCTGCTCTAGAAACAACAACTGTATCCATGTTGGCCGCAGTTTGGGCCTGTGAATTGTGAAACCTTTGTACTTATTCCAAAATTGCCCTTCCATCAATAAGAATGTATGCTCCCATGGTAATATTACCCCTGTTAATGCACATGCAACCTACCAGTTGTGTATTTTTTTTGTTTCTCTACCAACAAATTTTGCCCACATTAACAAAAGTGGTTCCCACAACATTCCAACATTTAGTTACCAATCATACAGCACAACATTACTGCCCTGCAAATTGCTGTTATCATTCCTGACTATTGACAAACAACTAGCACTACATTGCTATTGAGAGACAAACAACACTATATTGCTAAGACACACTTCATGTCGCCTAATGCAATTTCTAGAAAAAAGATAGCCATTGTTGGCCCAGTTTAAAAAAGAAGGAGTTGGTGGGAGAGACGGGTTTATTACAGTGTCCATATTTCTTGACAGTGTACATGATGTTACAACCGAGCTAACAATTGCAAATTGAAAAGCTGTAGACTGTATTGAGAACCATGAAAGAAATTGTTCAATATTTGAGCTACTGTGATGCCTATTAAAACAGACAACTTAGTCTGTAGAACCAAATTGCAACCCTGTTCACTGAATATTACACGCGAGGCACTTTGAATGTAGCCATTATACAAGTACAATATGTGTTCTTTGAGGTTTTTGGGCAATAATATATTGTTTATAGGCACACAAGTTTATTTGACATCCCAGAGGGAAAAAAAATTACACATAGACTACCCATTTTTACTGATAAGCCTGGTGAAATTCATGGTTGCCTATATTAAACACAAGGGGTGGTAACTCCTAAATCTTTAAAGGCAGTTAAATACTCAGAATATGCTCATAAAACAACTCTAAACTCATGAATTTGGAAAGGTGCACTAACCAAGCACAGGATGTTACTTCACTTTCACTAAATCATGTTGCATATTTTATGCAGAGCTCTTTCACATGCCCCGCTCAGATATCAAATCAGATGCCCAGAAAAATTAACAATGAACTCAGGTTTGAAATGATCTTGATTTGATTATTTATGTTTCATGTTTGTTGCATTTCTTAACTACAAAATGATGCAGCCAATCAGAATAATACTCCAGACGCCCCTAGGCCTTCATTCCTGGAAAATACAGGATTAGCTATTGCATCAACATCTCATGCCACACCTGATGGCGCTATACATAACTACTGTGGTTTAAGGATCACACAAACTACAAATCAGCTTATTGATGATGACTGTGGTGTAACTCCTATAAGAGATTGCCAAACAGGTGAAACCCAATATGAATTTGATCAACATGATTACTATTTATTCTTGAGAACCACCAGTACTGTCATCTTTATATTACCACCCAAAAAATGGGTGTCGCAGTTCTCAAAAAAACTAATTAATCTCTTTGCTACACGCATGCTTTCATAGATAGTGGCAGCTCTTCTGATGAGGATGACAGTGTCCCACCAGCGGCTGCCAATATACAAAGTACACCTACAACAACTACTTCTCAATATTTCGACCAATATAACTTAACCCCAAAATTCATTACGCCTAACGAAAATGTCCTCCACAGGTTCAAACGTTTTGCGTAGCCGACTGGAGTGGCCCAAGTATATTTGCCAATACTGTAATGCTACTATGTGGATTGAGGAAAAGGTGGGCAGGTGTAATGCAGGGAGTCTCCCTACTTTTTCCTTATGTTGCCAGGGTGGGAAGATTTTGCTGGAAAAACTACCACCTACGCCTGCACCTCTGGACCAATTACTTGATGCTACAACTGACACCGTTTCAGCAAAATTCAGGAAATTAATCCGCGTTTATAATGCTATGTTCTGCTTTACGTCGTTTGGTGGGAGAGTTGACAACTCAGTTAACCGTACTAAGGGACCATACACTTTCGGAATGTCAGGGCAAAATTACCACAGGTTTGGGACACTGATGCCTGCTGAGGGGCACCGACCAACCTTCACCCAATTATACTTTTATGACACTGAACATGAGATCCAAAACAGGATAGCATGCATGGCTCAGGATGCACATGAAGTCGACACGGAATTAGTGTCTGATCTTGCTGCTATGTTGGACTCCACGAGTGTTGTGGCCAAGGCTTTTAGAATGGCTAGAGATTGGTGTGCTTCAAATACTTCTACTGAAGTTAGGATTCGCCTGCTTGGGGATAGACAGCAATCAAACAGACAATATAATAGGCCACAGGTTTCAGAAATTGCGGGTCTCATTGTAGGTGATTTTGGAATGGCCAACGGAAAGAGAGATGTAATCATATATTCTAAAAATAGAGGATTACAGAGGATTTCAGAACTCCATCCTCTTTATATGCCTCTTCAATATCCATTGTTATTTCCATATGGTGAGGATGGGTACCATGAAAAAATCCCATACAAAACAAACACAGGCCAGCGAAAGACAAAGAGATCCTTTGTCACGATGAGAGAATACTATTCCTATAGAATACAGCAGAGAGAATGTGAAGGCAGTACCTTAATTAGAGGAGGGCGGTTATACCAGCAATTTTTAGTTGATGCTTTCATTGCAGTTGAAGAAGAGAGACTACGATGGATGCGTCTAAATCAAAAGAACTTGAGATCTGATCTATACCAAAATGTATGTGATGCTGTCACAAAAGGGGACACTAATGCTACTGCTGTTGGAAAACGGATTGTCCTCCCCTCGAGTTTTACTGGTGGACCTAGGTACTATGTGCAAAATTTCCATGATGCGATGGCAGTTACACGTTCACTAGGTAACCCAACCCTTTTCATCACATTCACAGCCAATCAAAAGTGGGAAGAGGTAGGGGAAATGTTATCAGGCATACCGGGACAAGACCCGAACCACAGACCTGATGTTATGACCAGGCTTTTCAAAATCAAGCTCAATGAGCTTATAAGAGACATCCAGCACAAAAAGATCTTTGGGAAAACAGAAGCTGGTATGATTCTAAACAAACGTTCGTGCAATACTATTTACTGCTTAGTCTACTGTGTTGCCTCCTAATTGAAATATATTGCAATATTGTTAGGCAGTGCTCATTTGACATGCTTGATGTTTTTACTAGGATTAGGTCCACCAAGAATTAACTAAATTTATCCAAAATTATGACAACAGGGTTCGCTTTGTATATATCAGAAGATTAATGTAAGCACATTGAAAAAAAAACTAATCTCCCTCATGCTCTCAAGAATCTAAAGCCATTGAAAAAGCATCTTTTCTTGGAAAAAGCCTTTACCACAAAAACTTATGTCTGCCTACAGATGTGAAATTTAGAGAAAAGATAATCTAACGACTACGATTATTCCTGCAAGAAAACAGTTTTATGATTCCACACTTTCACATTGACCTGATATTTCTTGATTTCTGTGTCACGATGCCTCCGTCACCTGTTCATATTACATAACAAGTTCTGGTCAGACACTGTCAGCCTTCTATATCCATTCAAATTTGTTAGCTTGCAGTTTTTGTAAAAAATGTCCAGACAATACCCCCGGACAAGCATTTTAAATTGAGGGAAATCAAAGTTGCTGTAATACTATTCCGTATTTAACTTCATGCATTTCCAACATTTTCCAGTTATCTATACAATAGAATTCCAGAAGAGGGGATTGCCACATGCACATATTTTGGTTTGGTTGAAAAAAAAGCAAGGTCGTACAGAAACTCCAGACCAAATTGACAGGTTTATTTCTGCTGAGTTACCAGACAGAGAAAAGGACCCCGCTGGATTTAAAGCTGTGACAGAGTTTATGATGCATGGACCATGTGGAACTCATAATCCAAATTCACCATGCATGGTGGATGGGAAATGCAGCAAACATTTCCCTCGCTCATTCCAAGAACAAACAACCATAAATGAAGAAGGTTTCCCGCTTTACAGGCGCAGGAATAGTGGTGCCTCAGTTATTAAAAAAAGAAAGAGATTAGATAACAGATTTGTTGTGCCGTACAATCGTTACCTACTGCTAAAATATCAAGCGCATATTAATGTTGAGTGGTGTAATCGATCAAGTGCCATAAAATATCTCTTGAAATATGTCCACAAAGGCCCAGATAGAGCGACAGCTGTAATCGAAGAAAATGTGGTCAATGGAAATACGCCAGCGGAGACAAGAATCGTTGAAGTTGACGAGATCAAACATTATCTCGATTGCCGTTATTTGTCCCCATGTGAAGCATGCTGGCGGATTTTTAGCTTTGACATACACTATTCCAATCCACCAGTGATACGTTTGACGTTTCATTTGCCAGATCAGCAACCAGTGACCATTCATGATACTCAAAGCTTACATTCCCTTCTACAAAGGGAACGTATAGAGGACACCATGTTCACTGAATGGTTTAAGTTAAACCAACGCGATCCAGCTGCTAGGAGATGGACATATGCAGAGATAACAAAAAAGTATGTTTGGAGAGAGGATAAAAAACTGTGGAGGCCCCGGAAGCAAGGTAAAAGTATCGGGAGGATAACATACTGCCACCCTACATCTGGTGAGAGGTACTACTTACGTCTTTTACTGAACATTGTAAAGGGGCCACGGAACTTTGAAGAGATAAGAACTGTATCTGGCCAAGTGTACAACTCATTCCGCGAAGCATGTTGTGCACTAGGAATAGTCAACGATGATAAAGAATGGGTTTCAGCTATTGAGGAGGCTCATGGATTTGCAACAGGTAAACAGATTCGTGAACTCTTTGTGACGATACTTCTATTTTGTGAAGTCAGTTGGCCAAAGCAATTATGGGAGAGGACTTGGCAGTTTTTAGTTGATGGGATCCTATATGAAAACCGCAGACAATTCCGCTTTTTAACACCAGAATTGATGTTGTCCGATGAGCAGCTACAGAATTATTGCTTGCTTGAGATAGAAGAATTGCTCAATAAAAATGGGAAATCATTGACAGACTACCCAGGCATGCCTATACCAGATCCAACTTTGCTCTCACTCACTGAAAACAGGTTGATACTTGAAGAAATGAATTACAATGTCGCTCAGTTGTCCATTGAACATGAGCGCTTACACTCGGCTTTGAATTCAGAACAGCTGAATATTTACAATCGAGTTGTCCTTTCTGTACACCAGAATGCTGGAGAATTGTTTTTCGTCTATGGTGCTGGGGGGATAGGAAAAACATTCTTATACCAAACAATACTTGCACGACTCAGATCAGAAAGGCATATTGTGCTTGCAGTTGCTTCTTCAGGTATTTTGCTTTAGGAGGTGAATATAGATTTACGATTTCAAAATACCATAAGTTATATGCATAGGCATATCATTTGTTCATGTATTCATTCTGCTTTTACAGGGATTGCTTCACTATTGCTGCCCCATGGCAGAACAGCACATAGCAGATTTGTCATACCACTAGAATTAATGGAGAACAGCACATGTGGTATCAAACAAAATACTCACCTAGCACAGCTAATGAATGAGGCGAAGTTTATTATATGGGACGAAGCTCCAATGACCCAGAGATATGCTTATGAGGCTCTAGACAGAACACTCAGGGATATTCGGTCATCAAGTAATGAAGCAAATAGAAACCGGCTATTTGGAGGCATTACAATGTTACTTGGAGGAGATTTTCGCCAAATTTTGCCAGTAATCGCAAAAGCCAGCAGGCAAGAAATTGTGCAATCATGCATTAATAATTCTGAACTATGGAAAGAGTGCCAGCTATTGTCTTTGACAAGGAGTATGAGAGTCAATGAAGTCAATACAGAAGGCCATGTGAATGAGGCTAAGAAAGAGTTCAACAGATGGATTCTAAGCATAGGTGAAGGGAAAATCATGGCCCAAAAAAAAGATTCAGAGGATGAGGAAACATGGATAAGAATCCCTGACCAATACATTGTTTGTAACACCGCAATTTTTACATAGGGATATTACCGCCAGTAACCTCAGGTTTAACACCTAAAGTCACCCTAGGCGTTATAGTATTAACAGAACAACCAGAACTTTAAATGCGGAATTATAAACTTTATTACAATTCTCAAATTGATAGAAGTTCTATTACATAATCGAAATTGAGATTAGTTCCCCTGGTCCAAACAAGACAAGAAACTCAACCCAAATACAGCTTAAGACTCAAAGTGCGGAATGAAGAGTGAGCAAGATCCTCAATGTGTCCTCGTCTTCAGTCTTTGATGTCGACTCCACCACTGATGTGCCGCAACGGAAATACGGTTGACACCAGCCGACCATGCAAGGGAAAAAGAGTGGCCGGTTAGTCTTGTGACAGACTAAGCAAGAGGGGTTTTGAAGGTGGTTCGGTTAGTGAGAGTGAGTAGCAGCTGATGTCGGACCCCGAGTGAAAGCCGGGCGACGATCTAGCAACTACACACTTCCACGGAAAACGAGTATGACTTTGAAAACGATAGGTGATATTCTCGATAAAACTTTGATGCAAGATTGTTGGGAACGTATTACCACACAGAGATTGTACTTTAGGTGTCTTCATGTGCACATACGCACTTATCTTTATTGTTTCTTAAACACACAGAGAATTTCACTTGACTTATTAAGGTATGTTAACATGGGTATGGGCACGTAGTCCCAGTTAAGTGGCATTGCGCCTTAATTGGCATTACACCTTAAGTGGCATTGAGCCTTATGTGGCATTACGCCTTATACGACCCCTCGGCGATTGAGGCAGCCTTGGTCATGACCTTACACCAGGGAGTACTCCCTCTGCCTGGTGAGATTAACAGTTATATAAATTTACATACAACTACCAAACAACGTGGCACTTACGTCCACACACACATCGAGGCCTAGTTTGACTAGGGCATCCTACGGAGTACTAGGAATAGCAGTCGTTAAATCTATGCAATAAAATCCTATATTCATTTTATTCAAACAATTAGTTCCCAACAATTAAAGATAACATGATTTACGTATAAATCATGACATTAAAACATATACATAAAAGAACCAAATCCACTTGCCTCGGATATGACGGGTGACCAAGATTGACTCGAGAGTATCGACTCAAGATGATGTCTCGAATCTCCGTTGTTTAAGACGGCACCGGAAAAGAACCAATTCAAAATAAATTTTCCATTAATTTATTTTGACGTTGAGAAGGTAAATTAAAACTAAGTTTATATCCTTCATAAACTTTAGCCTTAATTTTTCAGAACTTAATATACTATGCGCAAGAGTATGAAATGAAAACTCAAATCTTTCAAAGATAATAATCATACACGCTTATATCAAAACACGTTTTTAACTTCAAAACCTTTATTTGAGTTATATAGAATCTTATATCAAAATTGTGTACAAAATATCCATCCATGTTTAGAAAACATAGTCATATACTTATACTTGTAGGTATTTTATAGAAACAAGGAGTTACCTTTTCTATTTACTTGAGAACCATATCATTACTTTTATATATATATACTTATACACATTGAACAACATAATTATATCTTGTGTGTATATGTTTATATTCAACTTTAGTAAAACAAAATATCACTTACATTAGCTTTTGAAAATACATAAAAACTTATACTTTTTCTTTTGAATTATTGAAATCTAACAAAATACTATTTTATCAATTTAAAACATTTTCTTGATTAATCAAATATCACTATAAAATGACTACCAAAATACACATTAAGCTTATATAGTGGCTTATAATATGCGTACATTTAATATGAAATATATATATAATATACGTTACTAAGCAATTCTTAAGATTTTTAAAGTAAAATAAACAAAATAGTTAAGAACCGTAAGCACAACGAATCATAGAATAATAATTGAAAAAAACGAAACAAAAAAAAGAAAAAAAGAAAACCAAATTGAAGAACATTGCCATTACAGTGCTTACGTAAAAACAGAGGAGGAAATGGAGGAGTCGGGGGCTGCGGCACGGCGGTTTCCGGCAACAATTCGAGACAGCGAGCACAGATCTGAATAGGGAGACGAGAGGCGAAGCTACTGGAGGTGGCGGCGTCGCTGTTCGTGTACGGACGGCGGAGAACGAACCGCTCGAACCCCGCATCGCTAGAACAGAGCAACGATCGCACTTTGTCTACCTCCGGCGAATTCAACCGACTCGGGAGTATTTGAGAGGAATTTTTGGATAGTCTAGGCTTTTATGGTGTTCAGATTGGATTGGAAACGAGTCCAATTTCCCCATCGAACGAAACCCTAACCCTTGAACGGTTTAATTGCAAAGCCTATCCATTTGACTCATAAATGTGCTGATTAATTGCAATTAATAGGAGGTTTAATATTCCTTATCCATCCACGACAGTATAGGCTGTCAAAGGGCTGAATTAAACTCCCAATTTAATGTCCCCTTATCCATTTGTCATCGATAATCCGTTAAACGTCACACATACTCTTTGGCCAATTTCCTTTAATTGGTGGAGGGCTTTTATAGATCAGATCGTGGGCTTTCCATAACATTTTACGGAATCGAATTCCGTTAAGAAACGAGACAGTTATGGCCATTTGAAGTTTTTGATCCAAGGTTGAAGAAGAGCTGCGTCGGGAGCACTATATTTGCTCTAAATTGCACAAACGATCCCTCTAACTTACCAATGTGACAAAAATACCAACTTATGTCACACTTTTATATTTTATTGTTGTCCAAAACTTATAAATCTTGTATTCTAAACTTAGGAAAACTCTTTACATAATTTCATTAAAACCAAAACTATATTAGAGAATATAATTTGTCTTATGATATTAAAAGGCTTATTATCAAACTTTGTTTAATAATATTTTCCATTAAATTTCATTAAGGAGAAAATTAAAATTTTTACCCTTATAAAAATTAGGGATATTACATTGTTCCTCCTGGTGATTCTCCTATGGAGAAAATTGTAGAGGTCATATTCCCATCTTTTTCTACTAAATATGGAGATGCAGAATACCTACGAGAAAGAGCAATCTTGACACCGCTGAATGATGACGCGGATGCAATCAATGATTATATGTGTGCAGAGTTGTATGGGAATGCAAAGACATACATGAGCGCAGACGAAATATGTAAAGCTTCAGCTGATTCAGTGGAACAAGAAACTATGTATCCCACAGAATTCCTGAACACTCTAAAGTTCCCAAGTAAGAATGTTAATTAAGATTTACTACTATGATTCTTTACAGAGAAATGATTGATCAGAGATATATACTCCATAACCCCTTTTTCTTTCCCACTGCATCAGGAATGCCTCCACATAAGCTCAATCTAAAACAAGGGTTGCCAGTCATGCTACTTAGAAATGTTAACCCCAGTCAAGGGCTGTGCAATGGAACAAGACTGATTATTGAACATCTGGGTGATTGGATCATTGAAGCAAGAATTATTACCGGCAGCCATATTGGAAATAGTGTGTTGATACCTAGAATAACCATGTCATCAACAACAACTGAATGGCCTTTCATAATGAAGCGCAGGCAGTTCCCAGTCAAACCATGCTATGCAATGACAATTAATAAAAGCCAAGGGCAGTCGTTAAATTGTGTAGGAGTGTACTTACCCAAACCAGTCTTTTGTCATGGGCAGCTTTACGTTGCAGGTTCACGGGTTACGGATCCTACCGGATTGAAATTTTGCATACTCACAGATGATCCTGAGGCCTACAACCACACGAGGAATATTGTTTTTAAAGAGGTCTTCAACAATTTGGCGCTGCAAGAATAGGTAAAATAATTGATTCAACAATCCGTAAAAGCTATGTATCCCGGGCAGAAGAGCTGACATGTATTTTAATCTGTTTTTTACAGTGTCACCAAAATCAGAGGAATGACCAAACAGCTGGCCACATACAAGAACATCTGTGAAACCTATGATATCATTCTTTGGGTGCAAAATGAGAATGTGAATCATGCAATATTTAATGGCTTGAATAACTGGCAACTTTCAATTGTGTACTTGAGTCAAATCACTACCAAACAATGGCAAAATATTCCCTTTTGGGTGCATGCCTCCAGATTGTAGGCCTATTTGCCAAACAAATGATCACCAGTGGTCACCATTTTGGAAATGGAACAAAAGATTTTTCCAAATCAAGAAGTACTCAGCCTATTGAATCAAATGGAATTCAATACTGCATATATATTTATGTATATCAACAAACTGCACTGCATCTTATAGTAAGCTAGACCTGAGTAAATTTCTATATCAATGTGTATATTGCTTTACCCCAAGATCTGAAACTTTTTTTTTTACACCTCCTACGCATTTTATATGTTGCAAGTTCATGTTGGAAAAAGTGTTCCCATTCCAGAAGACGCAATGTCGCTGAGTCATATGTGACACGCAGAACTGGCAACAGCCATATGTACAACATGATTTTTTTTACCTACACCAGCCTATATAACCGCCTCTATAGATCATGCTTCTTTCAGGAACAAGAACACATGTATTTCATCCACCAATTAATTAGAAAATGAAAAACTGCTATGTAACGGTCGTATTTAACTGCCCAACATTTTATCTATACACCTCCCTTATTTTTCTATATGCTTTGCAAATTGATTCTAGATTTTATCCATGCTATTTGCGCCACAAAAAACTGTTCACATCTGCTTATATAGCATCTGTTCATACACCATTATTCCTTGTGCCTTTAATGGCAATTAACAGGCCATCATTTACTCAGGATATATGTGATTTTGTAACTGAAATCATAATAGTGCCACACTGATGCAGCCCAACAGATGTGAAAATTCAATGTTTGGAATTCTTATAGTCCATTTCACCCGGTCAGATCAGAGAGCAACAACATCATATATAATCCCCCTAAGACCATCCATATCTACTCCAAAAAAACAAGCCATCCTATAAACAAACAAGAAGCTCTCCACTTAACAATGGCTGAAACAATTCCACCAGAGGTATAGTTGAAGTTCGGGATAATTTATTCAGATTAGTTTTATATTGCAATTTTTTTAATAGCATAATATCATTTCACATGCAGGTGACAACACAAAATGACAACTGCACACAAATGTTCAGGACCCTAGACAATTTACAGGCAGGAACAATATGCAACATATTAGTCATGGTCAGCCGGAGATGGGATAACGCGACACCAACCAACCAATACCTGAGCACAGAATTCCTACTATCTGATCAAGCGGTAAGAAGATTATAAATATTCCGAACTATTCCTTTACTATTGGTACTCATTCTCATTACAACAACTTGACAGGGAAATGTTATGCAATGCACGGCACTTCGCAAGTACAACCCTTTACAATCACTTCCATTGGATGAAGGAAATGTCTATATCCTGAAGAATATTCTAGCGACACAAAATAAAGACAGCTACAGGGTTTGCAAGGATAACCAACATGCACTCCTATTCCTGCCAGAGACAACAATAATAGCTATGGACATGGACACCAAAGGCTTTGTTCGTCACCCATTCGAATTCATAGATTTTGAAAACATTAAGCCTATCGACGACAAGTATCTGATTGGTAAGACCTTGACCACCGATATACTTTCTTACAGATTAATTTAATATCCAGCTGCAAAAATGGCTATATAATTGAATACATTCAGATGTAGTCGGGCACGTACACAATGTGTGGAATACAAAACTAGAGACTGACAGCTGCGAATTTCTGGACTGCCAGCTGATCAATGAAAGGTGAAACAACACAAGGACCCCAACCCAAATGAGATATAACATTTTTAGAATTTCTATTATAAAATACTTTAAATGACTTATTCCAGGGGCATGGTCTTGGATATCACACTCTGGGGTAAATTTTGCCAGGATTTCCTAACCACAATGCGCTACTCACCAGAAAATACTCCTATGGTTTTCGCTGCTATGAGTGTCGACCAGCTTGATGGTAAACTGTCCTACATAACTATACCTTGCCACGGTAACTAAATTCTGAACTCTGCAATGTTTCTCTTGCCCTTTTCAGGGCACCTCTACCTGAGCACCACAATGGACACAACCATCCGTAGTGCAAATGAAATCCAAGGCTGCAAACAGTTAGACAATGCATTGGCTGGCCTAAAGAAACCCGAGCACTGATCCTTTTAAGTCCAGTTATGCAGGCTGGTGGTCCTGTGCCTCCTATTGTTACATTTGTCTATCTTTATTGTATTAAGATTTTGGAACTGATATGATGTACGCCATTTACTACCATTTCATAGTTTTCCCAACAAAAATGCTCACTGCACCTGCTATTTCTATATATCACTATTTCACCCTTCATTTGCATAATTGATATAGTGATATGCAACAAGGATTTTAAACAGCAATATACCAACATACGAATACCTAGCTCCACATGAAATACACCAAAAAAAAAAGGGAAGCCCCGCAAAATTTACAGCAGCAGTGCAGCCCAGAAACTATAAACACACCTTGCACCATGACCTCCCAACTGGGAAAAACATTCATTCAGGATTCTTCACCCAATTATCCTTCAATTCCTGCAAAATACAATCCACCGAGACATAGTCAAAGGCCACAAACAACAAAAAGAGTGGCGAAATGACCAAACCAGCTGCACCCAAAGGCCCTTTCAGACTACAAATTGAAAGCCCCCTTCAAAATATTATTTGACAGACCACGACAACAACCAAAAGCCCCTTCAAAATTGAAATTGAGACATGATTGAAGGACCTTCTATAACCGGCCTATAATACTCCACGAGACAACATCCATCCATCCACCAAATGGTTTGGCAATAACCAGACATAGGCGGATTTTGAACTAACCCTAACCAAACAGCCTCAGGTAGACCAAATTCCACAGCTAAATTACCTCAGCTGGAGCTAAATTCCCAACATACGACGTTAACAAATTTGATTATTCCTATGAAAAAACCAACAAAACAACCACGCTACAACAGCACATACCATCGACCATTCACCTGAGAAGACCATTGCCTATTGGCAAGAAACCAAGAATCAGATGCAGGTATTGATCACGAACAGAGAGGAAATTCAGAGATCACCTTGATAGAGACGAGCAACACCGTAAAAACGAAAGAGGCCTTTTACTATCTAACAGGCCAGCGGCCCAGCCGACCTCAAAACTAAATGAAATACTCAAACAATTTCAGCGGGCAACTGACCATTAAAACGACCTTTTTTTAATTCTTCAGTGCTGATTTAATAAGCAACTTTGCACCTTTGTCACACGCTAAATCCGAAAATACAATGTAAACTATTCTTCCTTTTTTAGAAAAAAAAAATGATCCAACATGATTAACAGTTCCGGTACCAAATAGTTATAAATTTAATTAATAATAATCATGAATTTGTGTGGTTTTACAGACACTTTATGATAACACAAATATTAGCAAGAATTCATTGGCAATTTTAAGACACACATTTATATTCATAGATCTAGAAAGTTACTTTGACAAATCACCCAAACTATCTATCCGTTTATCGTACCCCCTACGAAAACCCGTGCATCGCACGGGTCCAACGGCTAGTATTAAATTAAAATTGAATTAATTAGCAACAAAGCACGAGGGTGATTATTTGCAAACATTTGTGTTAATGGGTGGTTTTATGTAAACATTTTTTAATGCTGGTTTTATGCAAACAAGTAAAAATAATGGATGGGTTTGTACTTTTTACACTTAATTATATCTTTAAGAAAATCTTAATAAATAGAATTATAATGATACATTTCAAATTGTGTATACATATTGGATATACAATCAAATTTCAACCAATCAAATTATTTTAGTAAAAATCAGTGATGTGATACAGCATGAAGTTGACACATGTAGTTTTAATCATTATTTTAGTCGTCGCTTTAGTACATAGTTATGATTAGATGTGTCAATTCGGTCGATTCAACCAGTTCACGGTCAATCATTTGAGGTTGGGTTACTTACAAGTTCAACTCAATCAAATTAAACGGGTCAAGTTAGGAAAGGTTCTCGTACGAAGTCTGTTTGACCAGTGGGTCAATAATATCATTTTTTGTTTTATAGTTGTTATGAAATTATTATACACTAGTAAATGATATATATTTGAAAATGTAATAAAATTAAAATTATATTAATATATTAACAAAGATACATATATGTATCAATAGATTTGGACTCGAATCTACGTGGTTTGGATTGTACATGATCAGATCCGAATCAGGTTAGGGTCAAAATTCGATCTCGAACCGATTAAATCAAGTTTGTATTCACATTGTCCGTACATGATCCGAATCAGGTTAGGGTCAAAATTCGATCTCAAACCGATTAAATCAAGTTTATGTTCACGTTGTCCATACATGATACATGAGTCTTGATTCACTATTTTCATTTTTTATTCTTTATTTTCGTCTTCGTACATGGTACAGGAGTTTTATTAGTTTAGAACTAACTAGTATAAATCTCGTACCATGTACGGGTAATTAAATATAAACCTGAATTAATTGATTCAAGATTGAATTTTGGTACAAATCCGCTTTTAACTCGAGAATTTATAATCCAAATCTGATAGACCGAAGTCCGAACCTATCGACTTATATATGTACTTTTATTAATAAAATGTTAATTTAAAAATAACTCTATTCAATTTTTATTATTTATAGCATTAAATAATATAATATTGACATAAGTGAAAGTTTTTCACTATATTTTAATATTTAATAATGAAAAAAACGTACAATAATTAATAAGGAAATTTTATTAAGAAATTTAAAAAATTACTTGAATTTTTTATTCATATAAGGATATAATTTTTTAAAAATATATTACAAAAAAATCTTAAGATATCAAAAATTAGAGAAGATACTAAGTAGATATAAGAAAATAAGATATAAGTAGATATATGATTTATTTTTAGAAAATATGATACTATAACAGAGTAAAATTATTATTTTATTCAGGTTGAAGACGAAGACACAAATTTTAACAATGACTTCAATTCCTTATTATAGATTATACTCCCTCCGTCCCATTTTGTTTTTTTTTTTGTCGGGACCTCCATCCCATTTTGTTTGGCTTATAGGACAAATTTTGTGGTTATTAAGGAAGTGATAAAGTGGTATTGGGAGATGGGAAAGTGGGTAAATGTTGAAATTAAATAAGTATAGTTTTGTAATTTTATAAGTATAAAAAGTGGAAAAATGATAAAATAGAAGGAAAAGTTAGATTTTGGGTGTAAAAAGTGAGATTGAATAGGGGTAATATTGTAAGAAATTAATGATATAAATGGAAAGAAGACAAACATTTTATGACAACAGCTAACTATTTCCCGGCAATGTCAGATTGAAAAGAGGACAAATAAAATAAGACGAAGGGAGTAGTAGATTTGGCAGGGGTTCTTTAGAAGTTGCTGCTCATACCAACAAAAATACACTTCTTATAACCATTAACCAGTGAGTGCGTTCGAATCCCTGATAACTTCAACCAACACTTGCCAAATAAAATGAAACACAAAAACCAAAACAAATTTGACAGGTCATTTCAATCTCAGTTCAGTAGGTCAAAGAGAAGGGCACCTATTGTACGGATTGGAAACCCCGCCCACAAACTTGATATGAGAAGTGAAAACCTCTAGTTTTACACAATCTTATGATTGACAGCAAGAACAAACTCTTGTTAGACATTTTTTTTAAAGGCAAGCTCTCTACAGAAGAGAAGAGATCTACTGCCTCAGTATGGAGCCACAATCGACTCGATGAGTTCCTCAAGCGGAGCTAGCTCTTTCTTGTCAATTAGCCCAAATTCCTGCACACATTTTGAGCCCTAGGTAATGAATCCCATAAAAAAGTGCTGCAAATTTATAAGACAATTGTTATAATTGTACACTTACACAGGTAAACAATATGAAGTGCTTGAAACAAGTGTTTAAATGGGCCTCTTCCTTGAGGGAGACAATTTTCTGGAAGTGAGAGTGGTAGATGTGAGCATATACGCGAAACAGGCGTTTGAATATTGTCTTCACCACGTCCATGAAGTTGGACGGAAAAGGAGTGCCTGGTTGAAGACAACAAACATATCATCACCATAAAAACAGAAAGAGAAGTTGGGATTATAGTCAAATCAGTTTCATACCAAGCTTCTGGGGAAATATGGATTCATTGTCAAGCTGAGATTCGATCCATTCCATCAAATACTCCACATATTTTGGAGCAGAAACTTCAATAGGTTTCTTGATTTGCACACCATCAGCCCACAAGTACTTGTACCTGCACAAGTTCATTAATTTAAATTGCAAAGCAAAGCATGTTAATTTTCAAACTATCGTGTAATGGTTCCTGTGATTCATTTTATGAGTCAAGAACAGGATTTAATCCTACTTTATGAAAAAGTAGTATTTCCTAAGAACTAGACCTTGAACCGCATAAACTTAATTCTGCTTCCAATACATTAAATTTGGAAAAATGCCACTGCTACACAAACAGCATGAAACTTTTCACCAAAAGTATCATCCTGAATCTTAAGGGTCGACAAACCACAATTTATTTCTCATTTCTTGATAAGCTATCCAAATTTGCAAGTATAAAATTATAAATTAAAGACAAAATAAATTTTATAAGGAAATACCATGTCGTGCCACTGTGGCCTGAATTTTTATGTGTGAACAGCTTTCAGTGTACATACAATGCCCGTTTGATTTCAAAAACTGCACATATGTTGTTGTTGTTGTGGGTTATAATCTACTTATATAGGGATTGATTTCACTACAGATTACTAAGGCTCTGAAGAGAAAATGCACAATTCAATTACATCATGCTTCATAAACAGCTTATACCAGAGAGAGCTTTCACAGTTGGCAAGAAAAAAACAGATTGATTTAGGAGAACGGTTAGATTCCGAAAATTTGGCCCTATATGGGATAAGGTATTATTTTTCTGAAATTCTCTATATGCAATATGAGAGAACAGTAGCAATTTGGCGGTAAAAAATAGTGGGTACAGTAACACTAAAATTTGCAAGACAGATATTGTGCACATTCGAAAGTTACTGTTCATATCTTACTCAATTTTCGATACAAATTTGAATGAGCAAAAACAGGACCAAGATGGGCGTGCCGTGTGCACAAATTTATTCATGCCTGTATATGTGCATGAAGCAAAATAATAAATCGAAATTAATGCTTCATGCCAAGGGGAATGATGTGCCTTTTCACCAACCTTGAGTGTTATGAAGGTTAGCACTTAGGAAGTTTGGAAATATAAGTCTCATTTTACTGAAAAAGGTACGAAGTCATAAAATAGATATAATAAGTGGATCATATGTTACAAATACATCTAGCAAGCAAAGGAATTATACAATGATCAGCAACTACATCGAAAATCTCATGCTAAGGAGGAATGAGACAAACCTCAGAATTTTTTTCTAATATTCTAAGAGTACTAACAAACTAACAATGCTGGAAGGGTAAGTTAGCACATTTGTTAAGTAATGACTTATGATCTAAAAATTAGCAAGTTAAAATCTGAGAATAACAGACACAAATGACACCAAAAACAAAAAATAAAGATAAACACACACAAACGTGGCTGAAGAATGTAAGATAATGAGAGAAAAAAGAAGGCATCATTTAAAATTTGCAGCTGTTAAGGTTGGCAAGGTTTGTATCCACATCCATTAAGCAAATACCGAATTTGGAAAAGAATAAATCGAAGAGCTAGAAGCATTACTTGGGACCTGCTGTCATCGTACGACAAGTCTCAGGTGTACAAAACTCCGTGAGTGTACCATAAAGCAAGTTAACTTGATTGAAGAAATCAACAGCTGCAAATTCCAACAAAATAATAATAATGATTTAAGTGTTGGGGTGTACCGAGCTGCCTATATGGGAAAAAAAACAATGCATTTACGTTGGAAATGTGAAAATGTCGACAGGACATGAAAAGAAAAGAGCAAAGCTAAATTTAATTATAAAATGAAACCAATAAGGCACCCATATGACCATATCAACTAATTCCTTTTTCTGGCTTGGCACGTATTAAGGAAATGTAAGGACAACCACAATAAAGGCTTTATTTTCTGGCATTGAATTACTTTTGTTGTTCATATTTATGTTTCCAAACACTTTAGAAAAAGTGTGAGGTAACAAGGAACTGAAATACTACATATTTTTTAACGATATGAAAGCCCTTGCCTTATCCTTATGTTACATAGAAAGTAAGAAAATCCTTCTGTCCTCCAACCAAGGCAATATGCGGTTCTAAGTGGGAACAAAACAATTGCATTATATGTTTGTTTTAATCATGCTTAATTTCTATTTATGCATGAGGAGATAGATATGAAACATACTGTTGACAGCAAGCCATTCATTAAAATCCTCTCCTGGAGGAAGTTTAACTGCTTCCCTCAGGTTTCCACTACCCAGCGTGGCATCAATGTATTTTCTAAGTTGGGCACCCTGCATTAAAAAAGGGATGACTATATAACTCTATGCCGCCATCTGAAAGTAAATGGAACAGGAACTATCAAAAGTCATCAGTGTCTAGTTCATCACAACACGGTTACTATTGCATCAGTAGAAGCTAATATATGAAATAATTGTTATTAGTCCAAAGAGTGGAATTAATCTGGAAACTAGCTTTCCGCATCAAACTGCTATTCATGTTCTATCGGAACTCTAAAAGCCGTAATTTCTCCAAGAATTAAGCAAGCATTTTATAACTCATCTAGATGCACATCTCATAATTAAATGCAACATAGGCTAAAACAGCTAGCAAAAATAGTCTAAGCACGTCTAATATGGAATCTGAGCAAGTAAAGGTAGGAACATAGATAATATACCTTAGTTCCCGTTGGCGCGCTCTTTTTAGGGCGGAATGTTCTCTGGTTCCTTTATGCAATCGCAAACTATAACAGATTAGTCAATTGGCAGAATCCATGGTGATGATACTATTCTCAAATCTCATGGTGCTTTAAAGTTACAATAGAGAACATAATATAACAAACATGATCATAGGAAGAGACCCGATATCAGTGAATTGGAAGGATATATCAACAAGCATGCAAGCATGGACTGTGAATCCTTAGCAGTTCTCATATATACATAAACACATATCACAGAAGACATGAGCATCTTACTATTTAATTGTCTTAATTGATTACTTCAAGGTAAGAGGCCTCACCTATACTCAATAGTCAGAAGAGATCAAACATACCCAAGAGTAAAACTTCAAACCCCACTTCAGGTCATCACATCGATTTCGTCAATGAGAAAAGTGAAGGAGCTTTATTAATGGCATAACGACGAAACGATGTGATTGGAGTCGGAAAGTCGTACCAGCAAATGAATTCTACCCTAGTGAAAGTTAAGTCCTACGACAAAACTATGTTGGAGACAAAGCAGTCTTTCCCATTCCATCCTATATTCATCTTGCCCTCCATGAAATTTATTCCTTTTCCCTGACTTGTGGGGTAAATAAATTCATTCCTTGCTATGACAATCTACACACCCAAAAAAGACTCCTGCTTTTGTAATCAAGCCATAAAACAAAATTTCCACCTACTCTCAACTCTAAGCACATACCTAACTGCCTGAGTGAAACCCACCACATATCAAACCTAACAAAAACAGCTCATACATACAATTGACCATTTGACCCTACAAAGGTAAACCCATAAGAAGAAATGAGATCAAATACACCACAGATCTTCCACAATACATACTGTTAAGATCAAACGGGCAGCTTAAACCCGATTAGCAACCAATAATCATGCTCTTAAAAGTGCGGGAAAGGAAAACAGATCGACATAGAAGCAAACAAAGTATCCGTTTCTGCTTACCTCCCTAAGCCGAAGAGACTCATAGCAAAGAGAGGAGAAGACAAAGAAGAGTCAGAGACCTAAAATTTTACAGCTTGATGGAACGAGAAATTTGGGGATGGAATTTGAGTTAGGTATGGTGAGTGGAATTGATTTTGGGGGAAGTGATAGTGGCGAGAGGAGTCAAGTGGGCCAACAACACAAGGGCTATGAAATGAAATACTCGTATGATTCATCGTCTTCCTACGAGGAAAGTGAAGTTGTTATTCAACGGCCAGGATTCATTTCAGCCCATTTGGACTGTTTCCGGGCGTCCCACGTCATGTTATGAACCGGACTTCGAGTAACATGTCACCATCTCTTTTTTCTTTTGAAACTTGTTTTTTGTTTTTTTCCTTGTGTCCCCACTCGAAAACCCAACTTAAATTGAATAAAATTTTAAATTTGAAACTTTATTAAAATTCAGTAGACTCTAAACTCAACTAATATAAATTTTATCAATATATATAAATTTTGATATAAAAATCAAATATTATCAATATATATATCGACTGGGTCCAAATTCGTTATGTTGACTCATTTATTATATATAGAATAAATAAATTTTTATTTTAAATATTACTATATAAAACATATTATCTCATATAACCTATAAAAGTAAAGATTTATAATTATAATTATATCTTATAATTTTTATAATGTTACTATTTTAATAATCAATAGAAAGATGGGTTCTTGACCCATTGGCTAAACCGATGGGCATAATAACATGTCATGACTTGACTTGTAATCCCATTAGGTTAAATTTTCATTCAACCTAAATTCGAAATGATCAAACCTAAACCTAATCGAATTAACTCGTTCAACAGGTTTAATGGATGGCATGCTTAACTCACTCTTGTTTTTTAGGTTTATTTCTTATTTGTTTAAGTAATTTTGAGTTTATACTCATTTATCGACTTATTTAGCTATTCAATTAAGTAGGAAATAAAATTGTTCAAAAATTGGCAACAATTCAAACCTTTTAAAAAAGATTATTTTGTTCAACAATTACTTGATTATTGATTTAACGTTTAAGTCTTATTTCTAACTTTTTAGTTTGAACTTTTTTAATGCATGTTGAGTATGAGGGGTTGAAACTTTGGAAATTCTCTTTAACGGAGGTTGAACATACTGTATTATATACGACATACTCTCATTTGTGTCATTTTCTTTTCCATTTGGGAATTTGCATTGGAATTAAGATAAGGAAAAAGCAACTTTGGGAATTGATAAAAAGTTTTGGCCCATGTCCCAAAAGATAAAGTTTCGAAAGTTGTATCTTTCTGAGGATATAGATTGTTTCTTAGAGCATCCCTATTGGGGGTTTTTCACCCAAAAAAAAAAGAACAAAAAAATTATATACTCCTTTGTGTCAGATATGTTTCTCAAATGAGAGATTATGAGAGACGTTTGAGACATTTGCCCTTGTACACATGTCATGCTTTGATTGGCATCTAATTTGTCTCTTTTATGTAGTGACTGAAATTAGCTTTGTACAAATATTTATATTGTGACTTAATTATTAAAATTAATAAAATTTTGTTTCCTTAATCATTTATAAAATAAACTTATCTATCTATAAACACCCAAATTACATATATTTTAAGTATGAATGAAGCTATTGTATTTATGTGTGTATGGTTTATATAGATTGAATTTTTTGACAAAAAAAAAGATTGAGATTTATTGGTTTTAACATAAAATTCATGAATACTTTATGTTTACAACGAAATGTAAACACTATTATGTTTAATTTTTTTAACTTATCATGAAAGTAATATTATATATATTATAGAGGTTACAAGTTACAAGTTAGCATGGTCATTAATTTGAATTTTTATTAAAATTAATTGTCTTAATGTAGGTATCATATTTTTCAAAGACTTTACATATTGTTTTCCCCTATATAAAGTACTCATGTCTCTATCTCAACCCACACCAAATTCTAAATCCCAACACTCAAACCTTCTCTTTTCTCCCCTTGATACTATGGATTCAACCCATCCATTTTATTTCTCTACAAATTTTACCGATTTCATCAATGATCAACAAACCGGAAACACGTCAAATGATTTTCCTACAACTCAAAACTCAACCAATGAGTGTACCACTTGAAATTCCCCAATTTAGCACACAATATGATCTTCTTGGAGGTGAAAATGAACCGAACCGAGCCCAACAACCAACCGAAGAGAAGCTAGACCCAAGTGGAACCCTACTGAGGACATCTCCCTATTCTTTATTTGCCCAGCAATGTCTGTTGAAAAATTTGCACCACGTATCCCCCTATCTGCATTACACGTGTCCCACAAAAAAATTAAAATAACCGGCTGAATCTCTTCACCTGCAGTTCTCACAAGTTAAACCCTAAATTGTGCTCTCCACTACCCACACCCACGTTCCCCCGATTTGAATAACCGGCTTTCCCCGATGGGTTTCCATTCTCGATCTTTGTACGATAGCTGTTCTTCTCCGTTTAAGCAAACTGAATGTCGTCACTCTCTCAAAGTCATCCCACCTGCACCACAGCAGGACCATCACGGCGGCCGCCATCGACATCGCTCCAACGCCCTCACGCTCACCGCCCTTCGCTGACACCGCCGACGCTTCACACTTCTCCCGCGCAATCAGGTCCATGTCGATACATTTCTGTGGTTTTTTGTTGTTGTTCAGGATGAATTTGGCACCGACATTTTTCTCCGATTTCCCCTTCAAACCTCTTTCTCCCTCTTAAATCTGTTCGGGCAGTTGTAGCGCCAGGTTTACTCTGATGGCGAGCAATTACGATCGAAACCGACATTGAAACGACCTGTTAGTGGGGTTCGAATTATCCATGAAACGATCTGTTTGATTTTGCGAGTTTATGTATGAGGACGTGGAAACGGGAGGAGAGAATGGGGTTGGGTGCCTGTTTTAGGGTTTGGAATTATCGAATTAGATATGTTGCTATGAAAAAACGTGTTTGATGCTGTTGTGGAAGTCGGTGTGAAACTTGTGTGATCTGAAGTTATTGTTCATGTTTCTTGTCTGTGATAGAATCAGGGATCAAAAGGGAAAGGATCGGCACAGTCAACGTTCAGTGGAGGTGCCTTTTACATGACAGTAAGCTGTCTCTCCTATTTTGCTTCTAAAATTGTCCTCTTAGCTTTCAATATAGTGCGAAGTATCAGCAATTTCCATTGAATGTTAGCCATCTTAATGTGCACATAAAATTGTTGTTCTGAGATGTTAAATTGTTGAGGTATGTTGGCGTAATGGTGTAATAATGTTAATATTAGGTGAAAAAAGTGAAGTTTGAACATACTGAATTCAAGCATTACATACCTTGTATCTCCTCACATGTTCTCAATGCTTTAAAACTGCTTTGCAACTCACTATATATTAGGTGCAGTTGCAGTCTTGCAGAATAAGCTTTACAATCCACATACAAGGTAGTTTCTTTGAATTAGTGTGGTCGATTGAACGTACAGAGTTGCGTTCGTCTCCGATTTTCGGTCGTCGATTCAGTGTGTACTTCTGTCATGGCTTCCAATTTCTGGTCGATCGAGTGTCTACTTCTCTGGTCTTCTCCAATTTCCAGTCCTCCGGCTCGCTCGAGAATTTGAGGGAAATTCTCTTCTTCTCCCCAATATTCTGGTTAGTACTCATTTGGTTGACTTCCTTTCTAGCTAAATTGTGCTGTTTTTCTTTCAATTGCAAGCTTTGTTGTTAGTTTCTGATGGTGATATGGTGATTAAGCTGTTGGTATTGATTAGCACATCAAATTTGCAGTTTTAATCTCATATACAAAAGAAGGAATCTTTAATGTGATATTGATAATAGTGCAACCAACCTCATTGTAGGATAATCTGTTTGAAAGAAGAGGCTAGCAATTATGATACTTAAAGGGTGTTACAACTGTCTTCTTGCCATATGTCATTTGTGTATATGCATAGTTCCACAACTTCATTGGATTAGCAATGAATAGGGAATCAAGTGTTTGTACTAATTCTTTGAAACTCCACAGAGCAATTGCTAGGTGCAAAGCGTAAGAAGAAGAAGAAGAAGCGGAGTATCGCCGGAATAGATCAAGACGAATTAATCGACCCAACACACTTGATTCATTTGGTTGATCCAGACAGTTGTTTTAAAGAGTTCATGGGTGTGCAGGCTCATTACAAAGTAGTTGAAGCCGAATCGTCTTCTCAAACTCTTGGACAGACTAAAACAATAGGAGTTCCCATGGTTATATTGCATGGATTTGGAGCTTGTGTTTTCTCTTGGCATACAGTTATGAAGCCCCTCTCACATTGTATTGGTTCAAAGGTTCTTGCATTTGACATGTGCTCGTGTTGATGAAAATTCTTTGAATCCATACAGATCCAGTTTACATTGCGCATGTCATACAAATCCAGTTCCTGACTTCCTGTTGCCTAAAAGGATAGTGCAAACATTCATATATTTATTGTAGAGAGTTATCACTTTTGTGTGTAAATTCATATATCATACTATACATAATTACATATGGAGAACTTAATAAAATAATATATTTATACCTTAAATCCACCACCTTCACACGCAATAACAATATATATTCGACCAAAAAAAAAACCCGCAATATATATATATCTTAAATCCCCTACAAGATAGGGGTCTTACACTAGTTATTCTTATTAGCGCATGGCTAAATACTAGTAAGGATCCGGTTGTGGGTACTGACCAAAAAGGAATAGCTTTTTGGAAGAGAGTTGCAAGTTATTATCAACAAAGCTCGACAGTTGCAAACCTACCAACGCGAGAATGGGTTAGATGCAAACAAATCTGGTTCAAAATAAAGAGTGATGTTTGCAAGTTTGTTGGATGCTACGATCAAGTATGCAAACAAAGAATTAGTGGTCAATCTGATGAGAAACCCAAATGAGTTTCTCCCAATGGGGGAATCAAATTTGATGGGCTTCTCAAAAATAAATCAAAGAATAAATAGTATTATGTAATTGGTGAGAAACCATAATGGGTTTCTCACCAATGAGGATGCTCTTAGTAAAGAATATATCTTTTAGCTCTAGTTTTCTATTTATACTTGACTAATTGATGTGTTCTACCATTGAGAGAAACTCAAAAAAAAAAGAGATTAAGAGGTTAGGATTAGAAAGATCTTGATCATACTAGATCAGAAGATCAGTGTCCTTGTAACCCTTTAGTCCTCAAATCTAGTGGAGAATCCCTGACTTGGTAATACCCACAAACGTAGTCCTTGGGACGAAGTGGGTGAACAAATTTATTATCTTTGTCTTGGTTACTTTCCTTTCATCTACTAGATGAACGTTCCTTCGAATTTTCGCATTCACATCATCCCAAGATGAAATCAGTACACCACATTAATTAGCTTTACCAAATAGAGATTCAATCCACAAAATCTATGTATATATAATTATATAAGTCGTAAGGGTTAGATCCACCACGTTGTATCACCTCAGCTTTTTACACATGCTGTCCCGAGGATATGCCATCTAATATTTTTCCATGTGTCGTTGATAATTTATACTTATATTTCAAGTATATTTTCGTAGTAAAATTTTAAAAATAACATTTACACATCATAAAATATATTGTCACCTCATATGTAGTGAGCCACCACAATCGTTAGTATCCTAAAATAGTTTTTATAATAATACTCCATAATATCCTAAAAAATATTCCAAATTTGATTTTTACCACCTCTAAAATAATTCAAGTATATCTTATATTTTCATTTATATTATATACTTAGCACCAAAGAAAATCAAATGTCCTTACTTTTCTTTTCTTTTTTAGATTAAAGGCAAATGCACAATACAATTAAATCCATTTAAAATTAGAGAATTTGAAAGTCGTTAGTCTACTTCAATTTCAAATTCAAAAATTAAAAACTTAAGCAAAAAAACTATAGGAGGTACTTTTAATTTCTAAATTAAATATAAAATTAAAAACTCTTATAGTCTTATTCATATAATGTTACTTATTTATATCAATTGTATCCATTATATGTTAATATATTGTTACTCATAAATTTCTTCTTCAATTAATTTTACCACATTTTAATGATAAACTAAAATTGGTTATCATAACCCCTTTTTTGTAATAACCGGGATTTTTCGAACCAATATCATGATATGGTTGCATCATTTGTTCTCTTTGATATTATTAATTAATTAATTGTATATATATTAAATAAAAACTATATCAAAGTGGTATATAGCTGAAGGACCAAGCCTCGGTGTTAGATAGCTAGTCTATTTTTCCTTAATCTTTTCTTTACTTTGAGTCATTTTTAGTGTAGTTTGGAGTCCCCTAGCTTGTTGTTTGTAGTTGTTGGGTAGTTTGGGCGTTTGTCT